>CM049850.1:7968411-8125911 GCA_027422415.1 Schizothorax lantsangensis | reverse complement strand
AGTTTCAAGGACAACTCCAAGCAATATTGCCAACTTTCAGCTACCAATTGCACTGTAAAAAAACAAAAAGGTTGAGCCAACTTAAATTTTTAAGGCAACCAGCTTTTTGCAGATTTTTGAGTTCTCTCAACTTATTTTTGTAAGAGATTCTCAACTTTTTGTTGTATAAACTTAAAACAATAAGTTGAGAAAACTCAAAAATCTGCTGAAGCTGGTTGCCTTAAAATTTTAAGTTGCCTCAACTTTTTCGTATGACAGTGTGGATAGAGATTTGGGCAAAGTGTATTGATGGCTCATATAGCTACATATGATGGATGATACAATGAAATATGTTTTCATTACTAGGCTACTTTTTACTTTAATGATTAGACAGGACACGTCCTCTATGTAGTTATAGGAATATGACATTAAGTAAAAATCAGACTCTTACTAACAGTTAAATCAAAATAGTCTAACAGTTATGATGGCTCAAAGAACTTATAACATTCTTTCTCAGCCCTGGAACTGGAACTGAGTATTTTGTGAGTCCATTTTCAAGGAAAATCTTTGGTCTGGGGCAACCCTATGCTTAAGTTTGTGCCATATATTACAAATAGGTACTTTTCAGTGTCTCACTGGCAAACAAGCAGGACAGTTCTCTGAGGGTATCAGCACGAGTTGAAAGATATTTCCAATGGTTGTCCATCTCTGCAACAAGAATCTTCTGCTCCTCCTGAAGTCTCCTTAATGACATGATGATGTCGAATGCCTTTCTCTTTGTCCTTAGATCGACTGAGTCTGGAATGCATGAGAAAAACTTATGTCATACATCAACCTTCAAAGAATCTTTAAAATCATATGAGGTTGCCGACTGACATTTGAAGCATTGTGGGTAATGTGTCAGTATGTATAAGAATTGTCAGAAGACTAGTGTACATACCACTGTGTGGTAGCTGCCATGGCCAAGCTGTCTCACCAGACAAAATGGTTTCCATGCACAGAGTTTCAGTGTTTGGAATCATTCTGTTGTATTTCTCTACAACTGATGTCAGGATCCCCTTCTCCTCCCTGATCTTGCGGCGGATCCTGGCACGACCTTTGTTGCCATCTGTATCTTTATAGAGACGCTGGGAACGTCTCTTGATACTCGCCACCAGCACCTCAATTCTGCTGGCCAAGGCATCAACATCATTTGTGGTTGTTGTTGCGGAGAAGAAATGTGTGGGAAAAATGACAATAACAGTAACAATTACAATTATTCATGACTAAATTACTAATATAATTTATATTCATAAATATTATTCATACTAATATATATATATACATATACATATAGACACACACACACACACACTAGTCATTTCCTCACCGTCTGCCCACTCCTTTACATCATTGAGCCAGTCTTCCAATTGGCTCTGTCACTGCCAGTTCGACTTTCATAGACTCTAGGTTTTGCAACTGGCTTTGCAGAGCTTTTGTGGTCTGCAATGACAAGCAATTACAGATAGTACAAAAACAAGAACCAAATGTTCAATGCACAGCTTCAAACACTAATAACATACATTACTGAACATCTAAAACAAATTCTACTGATGTTATTACCTTCTGATAACGGCGGGTCAGTGCGGTGGCCAAATTGTTGAACTTTTGCTGATTCCAGCGCATGGCCATGAGAGTCAGCATGTCTGTGCGTCCTGCAAACACAGAGAATATCATGTTACCATATTCCTCCTACTTATTATGTATGTAATAATGTAACTAGTGCAGTATGTGGTCATTTTACCTGCTTTGGACATGTGTTTTGTGGTCACCGCAATCCTAGACAGGAAAGCATTGCACTGTTCCACCTCCTCCCCTAGTGTTAAACCAGCCCCATCCTGATATGCCCCACTCCATTTCACCTGATTAGGAATAAAAAAAAATTAATAATAATAATGCTGAGAAATTGACATTCATTTGCAGATGCAGAAAGTTTTGATAATCACATAGCAAAGTTCACCTACCTCGCATTTAAAATCATGGGCTTTGGCATGGAATACTGAAAGGAAGGGCTTCATGTTAAGAAGGTGCTGGAACTCTGGGCAGCTTTTTGCAACTCTTTGGAGGTAGGGACAATATTTGCAGGTCACATCCATACAAAAAAAAGTGATTTGCCTACTGGCCAGCTTTTCTTGCAGGTACAGGGGATAGGCAAAAATTTCACCCCTGTACATATTTAAAGCACAGAGCAGCACTCCGTGTCGACACACCGCAAGCTCCAATCCCTCCTCATCTACCTTGCTTGCAGATCTTTGGGAGGTCTCTCTGGCTGCTGACCACTCCCCTCCACAAACACCTCTTCCACTTACCTATAATATGGAAAATGGATGATGAAAATAAGACTCTCCTAAACAAACTCTTCAGTAAGAGGTAAGTGTAGTCCTGGATATAGTCTAATCGTCTGCGATTTTACATGTTTGGATGTCTTGTGAATGTAGTCCACAAATCTTGTCACATCTTCATCCTTAGCTATAAAGACGTCTTCAAAGATAGCCTGTTCTTCAGATCTAAAAAAAAAATAATAATAATAATTAAAAAAAAAATACAGAACAGGTACACAAAAGTTTATGATACCTTGTAATCTAATTGTACTTGGTGCACATTAAAGAGACATTTTTTCTTATTAATATTGTTTCAACAGTGTGATATTATACACAATTTGAAAAACCTAGCTGCATTCTTAAAACAGTAATGCTTGCGGTTTCCATCTACTGAAACTGCCAGCATATCTGGGGTGCACGCAGGACAGATGAAGGGCTCTTCCTTGCAGATTTTGTCCACCTCATATCGCACAGCCTCCCACTCAAAAAAACTTTTCTGAAAACTGTCAGTGGAGATCTTGCCAGTCTATTAAAATTAAGGAAACCAACAGCAAATAATGTACAAATACATTAACAAATACATTAGCATCAAACAGTGTTTCATCCCACAATACAAAGAGATTAACAATACTGTAGGATAAATAAATTAAAAACTCACACGACCAAAGCGGACAGTTCGCTGATCCAGCATTCTTACAAATGCTTGGCAGGACAGTCCTGGTGCTGCCATCTTCATTTCTTCAAATGAGAAAAAGACATCTGTGGCATAAATTGTGGCAAAGTGAAGGGTCGCAGGCCAGTAGTCACTTCGATTTAGGTCGACCACTCCAGCAGCCCAAGTGGCTTGGCATGCCTCACAACTCCACTCAGGCATGCTTAGATCATATCGTCCTGGAAAAATCAAAAACACATCCATTTTAACGTAAACCTTATGTGATTAATCAGGGTTTGGATCCTTTAAACAATTTTTACATTACTTTGTAGACTTTTTAAACATTACTCAGAAGTCATATGTAGATTTTACATACAGGCCTGTGCCAAACTTATGAGAGTAGAGCATGTATAGATTTTTATCTTCACACCCTTACCATTCATTGTGATCACAGCTACAGTCTTCCCTGGGCTGACCCTCAATGACTCTGATGAACAACTACAAATTTTGTCAGGAATCTCCACAGGTACAAGCCGTACTGAAGAATATCAAACATGTGAATTAAGAGCATTTGTATTGACTGAGTAATATAACAGTGTAACGGTTCAATGGTAATGAAGTACATTGCTGAAAAAGTATAGAAGAGATGCTCAAAAAGCTTCAATTCAAAATCAAACAATAAGAGACAAAAAGGCATTATTTAAATAGTAAAGCTTATAAGGCCTAATGATTATCAGAATGATATGCATGTTGTACACTCACAAACCAGACCTTACCACAACGGGAAAGAGCCTTATCTACAACAAAAGTTGTTGGAGGCAGTGGCTGGTAGAATCCAGGAGTCATGGCATCTCGGTTATGGAGAACATGTCTGCTGTGCATGCTGACATCACATTCAGCACAGAAGAAGGGGCGTGGTCGACAGTCACAACACCGGACAACAGCTGGATTGCTCCCACAATGTTGGCAGATGTGTGTTGCCACATTTTCTTGTGCCGCAGCGGTGTTCACCAGACGGGGTCTCTCTGCCCTCCACCTCTCTGAAAAGAGACTTTGTTGTGTGCTCCAGTTCGAGGAAGCTAGGAGAGGATCTCTTGAGGTTCCAAGAGGAGCCTCATCATCTGAGGTATTGCTCAGTGAGTGCTGGAGATCTTGCAGAAAACACTCTGTTAAAATAGTATGGAATATTTAAAAACAACACTTTAATGTATACATTAAAGTGTACTGCATGGAGTGCCTTTGACTGTGAAAAAGACAGTTTTCTGGCAAATTTAAAAAATTAAAATTTACACAATGAAGTACACACCAACAGTCTCTGGAGCAAAGGTCACCTCACAGTTAGTGTCAGGAGCATTGATGGGAGGATCAGTTTTCCGAATGTGATCAGCTGTACCAGATTAAAAAACAAAAAAAACATTTACAACATTTTCAACTTGTCCCAAGGCTTGTGGCACAATTTTACCTCCCGTATAACCAGCCTGAAATGGCCAAAGCTCACTGTTTAATGTTTAGCTAGAGAGAAGGACTAGCAGACTTTTTATTTCTCAAACCCAAATGTGGACAGTACAGTTACTTGCAGTTATCTATAAGGTGTCATATAGATGATGAAAGCAAATAAGAATGCTTGCTGTAGAAGCAGATCATTTAAAAAAGAAACAAGCTGGTTGGCTACTGACAACACACTCAGAACAAACACAGGCTTACCAAGACCAATATTTTAGTGTAGTTTATACTGCTTTACACAAATACTGTATGTAATCAATTTATTTTCATGTCAAAAATCAAATGAGTGGTTCTGGTTTGATTGTTTCCCTGACATATCCCTTGTTTGATACATTCATAAGTGCCTAATCAATGTAGATATTCAATAGATCTTGAAGGAAAAACTATACTGACCCTTATTTGACTGATTCCTGCTTGATCTTGGCCTTGCATAGACAATGTTTCCATCAATGTCTCTCTTTCTCCAATGCACCCTTGGTTCAGGTGTCTTTCCTGGTGCTGCTTCCTCCTCTTCCTGCAGCTCACCAAGCAAGTCATCAAGACTTTGGAGTTCATCATTGAGTTCTTGATGATCAACCAGGTTATCCAGCTTCAGAAACTGTTCTTGGAGTTCTGAATCACTCATGGTGATGGGCAGAAACACAAACAGACAGAAAGACACACAACAAAGAAGGACAGATACGACAACTAGAGATGTAAACACACACACACAGAGAGAGGGAGAGAGAGAGAGAGAGAGAGAGAGAGAGAGAGAGAGAGAGAGAGAGAGAGAGAGAGACAGTGAGCTACAGAGAGACAAGTACAGGTTAACAAGATGGACGTGGCTCTTAAAAGTGCCTTTGGTTTGTGTGTGTGTGTGTGTGTGTGTGTGTGGAGGGAGGTTAAAATAAAGGAGAATGTTGGAAGCTGGCAAATTTGAAAGACCTGATAAGAGAGAGAGAAAAAATATTAAACTCCTTACATTTTGACCAGTATTTTCTTCATCAGTGTTGACAGATTGTGCAGTTTTGAGTTGTACTACGTGGAATAAAATGGGCTTGGACAGGTGGCATTTTGATATTTCTGTTGTACCCTTTTATTTCTTTAAGGCAAATGACAGACATGGAAAACGATTTACAACGTAACCTTCTTTAGAGAACACTTAATTTGCTGTATTATGCCATATGATGAGCCACAATATTGTTGTAGTTATGAATTAATTTGTATTGTTTATTATTGGTAAGATTTGTGTGTTTACTATATAATTTTGTGTGGATTTTGATCAATTACTGGAAAACACACCAATCTGGCAACACTGTTCTTCATCTGAACATTTAGAAATGGCTAGTGTTGTGATCGAGCTAACTTACTGTAATATGGATAACTGAACACACATCATACAATCTCCTATGATATTATCTTGCATGATTATATGTGAAAAAAAATAAACAAGCTTGAATTTAATTAGCTAACTTAACTTAGCTAGCCTACTACACATTTGGTGCAGAACGTTATATTATTATAATATCTGCTGTAATGTACTGCATCACGAAACTGCTACCTTTCTAAACACAACTTCTTGACCTGATTAAACAGTTTTTGTTCCGTAAATTTAAGGATTGTATTAATTAACTGTTCTACTTACCTAGCGGGAAATCGCAGTGGACCTTGGGATCGCGCCTTACGATGACGTCAGCACTACTGATTGATGAAGTTATTAATAAATAAAAATAAATAATAAATAAATAATCAATCAATCGATCAATCAATAAACAAACAAACAAACAAATACATAAATAAATAGATAAATAAATAATAGGTTGATTGCATCGCATTGCGCTGATTAATCACTGATTAACCAAACATCACAGCACATTAAATACGTTTATCATCATCAACAAGCCTCCGACAAAAATACCAGCATTACCTAGGAAAACACTTACTGTTGTTGCTCGCTGGAGCGTTGTTAAAGTCACCGCTGAATGCTGTTTCACAGACAGCACTTTGATATCAGGCAACGAGTGGTTTTTAAAATAAAAAATCAGTTAAATATGACCTGGGGGCCGCCAATCGACTCGCCCTGCCATAACCAATTTATTGTAGCCTTTTCTTTTTTATTCCTATTTATCGTAGTGTCCACCCGTACACACTGCGGTCTGCACGTCAAATGTCAACGCCACGGGCTCCGGTCAGAAGTCTATGAGAATCCCTGCAAGTTACAACATGACGCCAAAGGGGTACCCAGTAAGTTAAAACATGACGCCCTAGGGATCCTGACCAAGCTTCAATATGTGACGAGTTGGGAGTGAGAATGTGTTGATTAAACATGTTCCAGTCAAACACGGCATCACTGACTTTATCAGGAGGATGGAGATTAAAAAGAGAGCCTAACATGTGTTATATTTAGTGTTCATGGAGTAGCCTACATGTGCTGTGTATGGATTCTCACTTAAAGCGCAGATTTGATATAATATGTTTGAAATACTTCTGAAAATACACCACTTTTCATAAGTTTGGGGCTGAAAGACTTTAAAATATTTCTGAAAGAAGCCTCACCAAGGTTGTATTTATTTAATTAAAGATACAGTAAAATGGTGAAATATTATTACAATTTAAAACAGCTGTTTTCTATGTGAATATGTATTAAACTGTAATTTATTTCTGTGATCAAAGCTGTATTTTCAGCATCATTACTCCAGTCTTCAGTGTCACATGATCTTCAGTTGTGCTGACCGATATTTTTGTGGAAACCGTGATACATTTGATTTTTTTCAGGATTCACATATGAATAGAAAGCATTTACTTGAAATAGAATGTTTGATCAATGTGTCCTTTATAAATAAAAGCATTAATTTCTATAAAATAATAGTAATAAAAGCAACTTCTCTGAAACTTTTGAAGAAGTGTTTTTTTGTTGTTGTTGTTTTTTTTCACCAAAGTAAAAAAAATAATATTTATATATATATATATATATATATATATAATGTCATGATTTCTCAATTCTCTCTTGACTCAGTTAACCTTCAGCTTCTCTTCTCACACTTACATGAGACATATTTCGGACTGAAACTGAATATTTCTATTAGTGCTGTCAAATGATTAATCGTGATTAATTTAATTAATTAAAGTTCTTGTTTACATAATATATGTGTCTGTGTACTGTGTATATTTATTATGTATATATAAATACACATACAATATATATGTTGAAAATATTTACATATATTTACATGTATATATTTATATTAATATAATTTATATTATATATAAATTTATTTAATATATAAACATAACATATTTTTCTTAAATGTATACATGCATGTATGTGTATTTATACATACATAATAAATATACACAGTACACAGACACATATATTATGTAAACAAGAACTTATTTTGGATGCGATTAATCATTTGACAGCACTAATTCTATATTAATTATGTTGTTTTATTGGTTTTAATGGGATCATCATTATGTCATCATTCATTTGCTCCAGTGTCCTTCCAAACCTGTATACCCTGCTCAAAACAAAATAATATATTTCAAAGAATGTTGGTAATCAAACCATTTTGATGACCATTGACACTGACAAAAAATACATATTTAGAACGACATGAGGGTGAGTAAATTAATTTTTATTTTTGGTTGAATGAGCACTTTAAAATTATTACTCTCTGCCCACAGCACCTTGAATACATAAGCATAAAAAAAAAATAAAAAAAAAGTTGTGTACATGTGCTACAGTATAAGATCAGGGACATTCGTTTAGAAAAACGACCCTTACAGGGTCAACTTTGATTTGATGCTGTTCTCCAAAACCCATGAAATCACAGGTCTCTCTTCGACAGGACCAACACATACTAATTCCTCATTTTCTGTTCAATCTCTATCCTTCTGAAGCCGCCTGACATTGACCAGTGACTGGACATCACGTTGATGTGAACTAAAGGCGATTTAAAAACAAAAGCACAAGCCATTTTCTACAGTATGATGTACTGCAACTCTTTAATAGCGTCTTCTCTCACAGCACAGGGACTGGAGAAGCTCCTCTCACACCAGCAGCCCATCTTCAAGACATTTGTCTAGGTTTTGTCTCAAAGCGGATGCGGTCAGGGAATTAGACAGGGCCTCTGTCAGCCTCCTCTGACCATCTCCATCTCTTTCTCCTCCTGCTCCTCACCGTGTTGGCGTTCGGTCAGCGGCGCTGTCGGCTCCATTATACCGGAGACAGAGAATGATGATGAATGTGCCGCCCGGATCGGCTCGGAGCGCTGGGAATTGGTTAAGTACTTCTGCAGCGCTCTGACCTCATAATCGCTCGTCGCCTCTTGGCCGGCTTGATTTATAAACTGGGTGGTGATTAATGCTTTTTTAAGTGGCTGAGGCACGGCTGGGACCGAATGGCTCAGACACCCGAGCTCGTGTCACGCCGCCGCGCTGGGAACAATAGCAGTGTTTCTGTAGCCTCATTCACACGCACTATAAATCACAGAGCGCTCAGGGGTCGCTGGTGCTTTACAGACGTCCTGTCAGGAGCTTGTTGACCAGGTTTGGTCATGTGATGGAGAGACAGGTGCGTGACCCACAATGCCTTGCTCTCATTACAGCTCATCATCAAACACACACTCTGTCTGCTCTAATTCACAGCACACTAAACCAGAAGAGAATAATAAAAAATGCATAAATAAATAAATAAATAATAAAAGCATCATCATCATAATCATAATCATCATCATCAAAATGAATACAGTTTACAAATGTAAAGAAAATCAATGTACATATCTGGATTAAATATTAGTGATTAGTAATAAAAAGATAACAATTATAATAAAAGTAAAAACAACACTAATATTATTATTTGTATTATTACTATAGAGACATTTGTCACAATGCATACAGTGTATATATATATGTGTGTGTGTGTCTGATTATGATTTATTTAAGTTTACAAAAGTATTTGCACATCATAGCTGTTGCGAAACATCAGACAGAGAGTGATCCATTTGCAGCTTTGTTTATTTAGAATGGTCAAACAGAACAGGGTCAATCACCAGCAGTGGAAACAGCGTAGACAAGGCAGAGACGTAGTCAGATAAACAGGCAGAGTACTCAGGGCAGGCGGCTAATATCAGAGTCCAGGGAAACCAGAGAGGAATCACAGAGTCGAGGATCAAGGCAGAGGTAATAACAGGAAAACAAACACGGGTAGTAACGCTCAGAAGTGACAGCCGGGGCAAATCAAGACTTCGCAATGAGTGCATGGAAGTGTGCTGCTTATATGTGTGTGTGTAAATGAGGTGCAGGTGTGGCAAGGCAATCAGGCCCAGGTATGAGGAATGATGGGAAACTGAGTCCGAATGAGAATTAATATTCAGGGGAAGGCTCCCTCTGGTGGTGCAGAGGAGGTGGTACGGGAGCTTCGATCGTGACAGAGCCCTCCCCCTGCGAGCGGCTCCTGACGCGAGGAGGCTGACGACGCCGGGGTCTTCCGCGAGGTCGAGGGGCCGGCTTCTCCGGGTGCAATCGGTGGAACTCCTCTGTGAGAGTGGGGTCCAGGACATCGCCTGAGTTAACCCAGGATCGCTCCTCCGGACCGAACCCCTCCCAGTCGAACAGATACTGTAGCGCACCGCCCCGGCGTCTGGAGTCTAGCAGTTCATGCACACGATACGCCTCCTCGCCGTCGACCAGGATGGGCGGGGGAGTCTGCGGCTCAGCTCCCTCCTCCGACGCCCCTCTCGAACCACCAGCGGGTTTCAGCAGGGATATATGAAAAATGGGAGAAATGCGGTAATTAGAGGGCAGTTCTAACCGAAATGATACAGGGGTGATTTGTCTGGAAATTTTGAAGGGTCCAACATACCTGGGACTGAGTTTCTTGCATGGAAGTCGGAGGCGAAGATCCCGGGTCGAGAGCCAGACCCATTGCCCTGGCTGGTAGACGGGACCTGATCGTCGATGTCGGTTAGCCTGAAGTTCCTGACACCTGACTGCCCGTAGGAGATGGGTGTGAGCTCGGTCCCAGACTTCTTCACTGCGTTGCAGCCATTCCGTAATCGAAGGCAGTTCGGTGGGTTCTCCGTACCAGGGGAATATTGGTGGCTGGAATCCGAGGATACATTTGAAAGGGGTCATGCCTGTGGCTGGTTTGGTCAGGGAGTTTTGAGCGTATTCTGCCCACATCAAATATCGACTCAACTCTGTTTGTTGTTGTTGGCAGTAGGAGCGAAGGAAGCGAATGACCTCTTGGTTGAGACGCTCGGTCTGACCATTAGACTGTGGATGGTAACCTGAAGTGAGACTGATATTGACATTAAGACTTTTGAAGAAGGCTGACCATACCCGTGAGGTGAATTGAGGACCACGATCAGAGACAATGTCGTCGGGCAGGCCGTAATAGCGAAACACCTGGTTGCACAGTAATTCGGCTGTCTCAAGAGAAGTAGGCAGTTTAGGCAATGGTATGAGGCGGCAGGCTTTGGAAAATCGATCAACAATGGTGAGAATGGTTGTGTTACCTTGGGAGTTGGGTAGATCCGTGATGAAGTCAATGGCTATGTGTGACCAGGGGCGACGGGGCATGGGTAAGGGTTGCAACAGGCCGGCTGGAAGTTGTCTGAGTGATTTGGTGGTACTGCAGATAGTGCAATCGTGAATGAATTTGGCTACGTCAGTCAAAAGCGTGGGCCACCAGAAGCGATTCCTCAGGAGGTGTTCCGTAGCCGTGATTCCAGGGTGGCCTGAACTGGGGCTTGTGTGGACCTGATTGAGTAGTGGCTGACGGAAGGATTCTGGAACGAAGACTAGGTCGGCGGGGCATTCTGGAGGAGGCTGAGTCTGTCGATTAGCGTGGGTGATCTCGGTCATTATATCCCACTGAACGGGAGCTAGTAGGATTTTCTCTGGAATGATATTCTCGACGGGACTTGAGTACTCTACACTTTCAGTTTGACGGGAGAGAGCATCAGCTTTAGTGTTCTTGGTGCCAGGTCGGTAGGTGACGGTGAAGTGAAAACGGGTGAAGAATAGTGCCCATCTGGCCTGCCTGGGATTCAAGCGTTTAGCTGAGCGCAGGTATTCAAGGTTCTTGTGATCTGTGAGAACGATAAATGGGTGTGTGGTACCCTCCAGCCAATGCCGCCACTCCTCCAATGCTAGTTTCATGGCCAGTAGTTCGCGATTGCCCACGTCATAATTCCGTTCAGCAGCAGAGAGTTTGCGGGAGAAGAAGGTACAAGGGTATAGTTTAGCGGGCTCACCATGGCGTTGGGATAATACGGCTCCCACCCCTGTAT
Organism: Schizothorax lantsangensis; assembly: GCA_027422415.1. Taxonomy (NCBI): domain Eukaryota; kingdom Metazoa; phylum Chordata; class Actinopteri; order Cypriniformes; family Cyprinidae; genus Schizothorax; species Schizothorax lantsangensis. The sequence goes on along the minus strand of CM049850.1, from coordinate 8,114,143 downwards.
TTGAAGCGTCGACCTCGACAGTGAACTGGCGCTCTGGGTCAGGATGTCGAAGAATGGGTGCGGAGGAAAAGCGAGCCTTTAGTTCTTCATATGGCCCGCCTGGCCGCAGTACAGACAGAGTTGGTTTTGCATGCGGCGCTCCCTCTCCTGGGGAGTGAGGGGAGTGAATCCTAGTTGCATTGGTTCACCGGCATTTTGAGATCTGGGTGGTGAGCGAGGTGCAGATCGCACCGTGCGTCGAGAGCGGATCAGATTATCTATGTGGATAGTGAGTTCAATGAATTGGCTCAGGGTTCTCCCCTCGTCTCGACACGCCAGCTCAGATTGTAGCTCAGCGTTCAGACCTCTCCGGAACAACAGTTTCAGGGTATCCTCCACCCACGTAGTTTGTGCCGCCAGAGTGCGGAAGGACAACGCATAATCGGCTGCCGTTTTCCTGCCTTGTGAGAGTGCTAGAAGCTGCTCACCCGCGCCTCTTCCCTCAGCTGGATGTTCAAACACCTCCCTGAAGTGATGGAGAAATGAGTCGAAGGTAGGGAAGGCGGAGCCATCGGTCCTCCATACCGCCGTAGCCCAGTCCAGAGCTTTGCCGGTGAGTAACGAGCACACGAAGGCGATGCGACTAGATTCAGTGGGGTAAAGTGACGGTTGTTGGTTGACGAAGAGCGAGCATTGCAATAGGAAGCCTTTGCATTTCGTGGAATCACCGTCAAATTTCTCAGGAAAGGCAAGTCGTGGGCTGACAGAGGGAGTTTGCATGGTTGTAGGATTGGCTGGAACAGGTGGCGGGTGGGCAGCGGCTTGGGGTTGAGTTATGCGCAGACCTTGCAACGCTGTAACAAGTTCCTCGGTGAGCGTGGTGAGTCGCTGCAGCTGATGTTGATGCAAAGCGAGTTGTGAGGCTTGAGCTGTGAGTTCAGTTGTCAACTGCATCAATGCTGCTGGATCGCTGTTTGGTGAAGTCTTCTGTTGCGAAACATCAGACAGAGAGGGATCCATTTGCAGCTTTGTTTATTTAGAATGGTCAAACAGAACAGGGTCAATCACCAGCAGTGGAAACAGCGTAGACAAGGCAGAGACGTAGTCAGATAAACAGGCAGAGTAATCAGGGCAGGCGGCTAATATCAGAGTCCAGGGAAACAGTCCGAGTCAGGGCAACCAGAGAGGAATCACAGAGTCGAGGATCAAGGCAGAGGTAATAACAGGAAAACAAACATGGGTAGTAACGCTCAGAAGTGACAGCCGGGGCAAATCAAGACTTCGCAATGAGTGCATGGAAGTGTGCTGCTTATATGTGTGTGTGTAAATGAGGTGCAGGTGTGGCAAGGCAATCAGGCCCAGGTATGAGGAATGATGGGAAACTGAGTCCGAATGAGAATTAATATTCAGGGGAAGGCTCCCTCTGGTGGTGCAGAGGAGGTGGTACGGGAGCTTCGATCGTGACTATAGCATTTATTTATTTATTTGTTTATTTATCTATGAAGTAAAAAGAATGTACCTAGAATTTAATTTAATTATTAGATAGATAGATAATGTACATAATTTTACATAATATATTTGATTTTAAAGTATTTATATTTTTTTCAGAATTTATTTATTTATTTATGATGTAATACAGTAAATATATTGTATTGAGAATTACCTCTGAGAATAATGATAACTTAGAGAAAAAAAAAATCAGTGCTGGATGTTTTATGGAATATGTCACACCCCTGGACTGTTTTGCCCTTGTTTTTGTTCCTGTTTCCTTTTTTGGTCTTGTTCCTTTTCTTGTTTAGTTAATTCATTCCAGGAGTGTCTTGTTCTTCCCTATTTGTCTGTGTATTTAAGTCGTGTCTATTCAGTTAGTGTTTGTCGGTCGTAATCGTCATCCCTGATGTTCTGTGTCTCCCTACGCTACCTGTGTTCATCTGTTGGACTATTAAAGACTCTCATTGTGATTATCTCCACGTCTCCTTGTCTCCTAATTCCGTTCTGCATGTGAATTGTGACAGAAGGATCAACCAAAACAACAGTTACCTCTACGTCTAACCACAGTTTTGTTTACCGATTTTTCCTCAGTTTTTTTTTCCGTTGTGTGTTTCACCATGGATCCCCTCGTCCGGCCCAAATTCCTCCTCCTCCTGCTAGAGCAGGGGGAGCGTTCGCTCGAGGACCATACCAGACTGTTTCTGGCCCTCGCGGAACTCACCAACTACCCGGACGGAGCGGAATTTGCCGCCTTCGTGGAGTGGACTCTGGCGAGAAATGGATCGCCACTCACCATCTGCCCCGTGGATGATCTCGCCAGATCCACTCCTGAACCAGAGCCCAGCCCACCATCTCCCTGCCGTGCGGAGCATCAGCCCGAGCCCACCGATGACAGAGAGCCATTCCCTGCTGCAATCAACGAGCCAGCGCAAAGCCGAGCGACTGAGCGGAAGATCGCCCCGGAAGTTGAGCCCGACACGTCAGATCAGGTGCGAGAGCCAGCGACAGTGCCCACCACGAGGGAACCAGCCGTGGATGGTGTGAGCGCGGAGTGGAGCTCCGCCCCTACACCGTGGCTGAGGGCGAGCTGATTATTTATCTGGGACTGCTGGACTTGGAGGAAGAACTGATCGACTGGGGAATCGATCTGGAGATCGATCTGCCTCCTCTCTACATCATCCCCGCTGGTTCCGTCCAGCCCTCTTTCGTTTCCTGTCCCCGAGTCCAGTCTGGAGTGGGCTTTGAGCCTGGAGACTCACGAAAGCCCACCCACCCGCCTCACTCGCCTCCACAGTCACCCATCTATCCATCAGCTCCACTGGGCTCCCTCGTCCCTCCGGCTCCACCTTGGTCAGGCGTCGACCCGCCATCGCCTCGGGACTCCGCTCCTCTGGCTGCGCCTCGTCACTGCGTCCCACCGGCTCCGTTGGGCTCCTTCCTCCCATCAGCTCCACCTGGGTCCTCAGTCGCTCACTGGCTCGTTGGCTCTCTGTCTCCGCCTAGGGCCCTCCACCACCTGCACCGCCACCATTCGTCGGCCCCCTGGAGTCAGCGGCCATCCCTCCTCCATGGCTCCTCCCTCCGTCGGCTCCACTGTGGGTCGACAGCATGGCTGTGGCATGGGTCCCGCCTGACTCCTCCTGTTCCGGCTCCCTCCTGTCTCCTCCCTGGCTCCCCCTTGTGTCACACCCCTGGACTGTTTTGCTCTTGTTTTTGTTCCTGTTTCCTTTTTTGGTCTTGTTCCTTTTCTTGTTTAGTTAATTCATTCCAGGTGTGTCTCGTTCTTCCCTAATTGTCTGTGTATTTAAGTTGTGTCTATTCAGTTAGTGTTTGTTGGTCCTAATCGTCATCCCTGATGTTCTGTTGGACTATTAAAGACTCTCATTGTGATTATCTCCATGTCTCCTTGTCTCCTCGTTCCATGCTGCATGTGAATTGTGATAGTATATGTATGTATTTATTTATTTATTTATGTATTTACTTACATGTATACAGTATATTCTTGAATGTACCAAGTCATATTCTTTGTATTTTTACATACTTGATTAATAAAGAGATTTGGATACAGTAATGTCACAGTTATCCTAAAACAGGATCCATTTTCCAGCACATTATTATTATTATTAATATTACTATTATTATTATGATGATGTTGGGCTGTGTGTTTTCGTCAGGTTCACCTGTATGTGTCTGTACAGGTGAAGCTCCAGCTATCCTGCAGCAAGTGGCTGGCATTTAAAGTTTGGTCGACAGCAGCTTAACTTTCTTGTTTTCTTCGTTCAGGGCCGAGATTGACAACTCACTTTAGACTTTCACAGCGAGCGCAGGTTTGTGAGGAAATTGTTTGGAATCGCCTCTCCTGCGGGCTTCTCTCTCTCTCTCTCTCTCTCTGTGTATCTCTCTCTCTCTCTGTGTATCTCTCTCTCTCTCTGTCTCTCTCTCTCTCTCTCTCTCTCTCTCTCTCTCTCTCTCTCTCTCTCTCTCGGCGTGGGCGGCTGCGTGCTGTTCTGCCTGCTACACTGGAAATGGCAGTGTCAATTAAATATCACTTTCAATTTCCCTGTTTTATGATCCCTCCTCTACTAAGCACCAATAATCCCGGCCCTCCTACCTTGTCATGAAGATGATTGATTACACTTGTCTCTCCCTATATAGAGACATTTACATGAAAATAAGGGAAAGCAGGCTTTTGTTTGCATGGAACCGAATCAGAGGAAGCAATTGAAAATTTGATATTCATGTGCGGAGCTGAGGTGATAATAACCTGGGTGTTGGGAATCGGACACGTTTGGCTGGATTTGTGTGGAGAGACACTGTAGGGACTTGTGTAGATTTTATTAAGCGAGTAAAATGATTTTCTCCCGTCGTGACAGAAAGCACACGTCGTCTGAGCTAACATAATAATCTCTCGCTTTCTGTGTCTCACGGCGGATTTTTTCATTTTGCAATCTATGCATTTTGGATTAAATGAAAGAGTACTCATGCCTAACAAAGCTCTGCTGATGATCCTATATGCTTCCCATATGATTATGTAATCAAATCTGTCATCGCCGCAGTGGTGAAACTGCAACTGTAAGTGCCTGGGAGAAAAAGCACGCTGTTGGTTTTAGTTTGGCTTTAGTGCGACGATGACTGAAATCTAATATCGCAGAGAGACGGTCATCAATCATATGCTTTAAATGACATTTCCCATTGGTGTTTCCGAAGGCCTCGCTCTAATTACACCCGTGTCGGCCCGTGGGTTAATGGGTGAGCGTTGGAGGGCAGAAGCGGTGTTGGTTGAACAGGTGCTCAGTGTTGGAGGATCAGCTGCTGGGGTTCCCAGACGCCACTGAGGCTCCGAGGATCCGGGGCCCGAGGAGCCCTGCTGTTCAACCAGTGCTCAACCAGCCAAGGGTTTGCTTCCACTGACAATCCTCAGATATATCCATATACACATGGAAAAATAAATGAAATATTTGTATTCATTAAAGATGCATTGAATCAATCAAAAGTGACATTTATAATGTTACAGTAGATTTGTATTTCAAATAGATGCGGTTCTTTTGAACTTTCTATTCATCTGTGATTCCTGAAAAAAAAAAATGTATCACAGTTTCCACAAAAATATGAAGCAGCACAAGTGTTTTCAACATTGATAATAATCAGAGATGTTTCTTGAGCAGCAAATCAGCATATTATTATGATTTCTGAAGATCATGTGACACTGAAGACTGGAGTAATGATGCTGAAAATACAGCTTTGATCACAGAAATAAATTACAGTTTAACAGATATACACATAGAACATTGACATTTTAAATTGTAATAATATTTCACTATTTGTATTGCTTTGGTGAGCAGAAGAGACTTATTTCAGAAACATTAGCAAATAACAAACGGTGGTGTGTGTGTATACTGTATGTGTGTGTGTTGTGTGTAATTGCAGGTAACTTCACACTTTGACAGGAAAAAGCTGTTTAACTGCCACGTAAATCGACCAATCACAGTTCAGTAGTGTTATGTAACGTAAGGATCAGGTAAATCTGATATCAGTGATTTAACTGCCACACTAATGAACAGCTGTGAAATGGAAGCCAATCATTCAGTTCAGTAGTGTTATGTAACGTAAGGATCAGGTGCAAATCTGAAGGTATCTGTTCAGTGACAAATTGTGTACTAATGAACAGCTGTGAGTGGAAGCTCATTCAATGAATGGTACTGCAGATTCAGAAGGTGGTGTAGACTCTGTTCATCCAGACAAATGTGTACATGCTCTGAGGCCTGTGTGAATCTCACAGTGTGCTGTGAGTGAGTGAGTGAGTGTGTGTGTGTGTGTGTGTGTGTGTGTGAATCTCAGTGTGCTGTGAGTGAGTGAGTGAGTGTGTGTGTGTGTGTGAATCTCAGTGTGCTGTGAGTGTGTGTGTTTGTGTGTGTGTGTGTGAATCTCAGTGTGCTGTGAGTGTGTGTGTGAATCTCAGTGTGTGTGTGTGTGTGTGTGTGTGTGAATCTTACAGTGTGCTGTGGGTTGTTGACTGAGTGTTGCTGTTGTTAGGGAGTTCTGTGTGCTAGCTGAACTCAAAAGTGTCATCCCTCTAGTCTCCTATTCAGTTGAAGTGTGTGTGTGTGGATCTCACAGTGTGCTGTGAGTGTGTGTGTGTGTGTGGATCTCACAGTGTGCTGTGTGTGTGTGTGTGTGTGTGTGTGTGTGTGCGCGCGCGCGCGTTTTTGTGACAAATGTTAGGACATACATTTGTACAAATGAGGACATACATTTGTAGACACAAATAGTATGACAAGTATTACAGGGAGAAGGTGACTTATGAAGACATTGCCCCATGTCCCCACTTTTCAAAACGCTTATCAATCATACAGAGTGAGTTTTTTTGGGGTTAGGATTAGGATTAGGGTTAGGGTTAGGATTAGGATTAGGATTAGGGTTAGGGTTAGGGTTAGGGTTAGGGTTAGTCTCCTGTGAGGGCTAACTTTAGGTGTAGGGTTGGTGTAGGGCAATAGCACATACAGTTTGTACAGTATAAAAACCATTACACCTATGGGATGTCCCCACTTTTCACAAAAACAAACTTGTGTGTGTGTGTGTGTGTGTGTGTGTGTGTGTGTGTGTGTGTGTGTGTGTGTGTGTGTGAATCTTACTATGTCAATTGTTAATTTAAATACATTTAAAAAAATGTTTGCAGTAGAAACAATATGAGGTATATTTAATTTCCGTAGCACAAATAGCACTGAACAAGTTAAGTGCAGAAGTTTATTATTTAACTTTTTTGTTTTGAATTTGTTTTGTTTTTAACACCAGACTACTGTATGAACAATAAAAAGCACTGGCAGTTATTCACATGCATAACTCAGTGGAATAAGGATATGAGGATATCTTCTTTATGTGTTTCATCTTTAAAAGTTTTGATCAACAAACCTAGTAAATTTAGTCAAATATGCCAATCACTATACTTGTTAAAATAAATAAATAAATACAAGTGTGCTTAATTGTGTTTAATGTGCACTTGTAGTATACTTCAAATCTTAAAAGTATATTTTCATTAACTGCATTTGCAGATTATATTATTGAAATAAAAAGTTACTTAAGTGACTTAAACAGAGACACTTTTGACACTGTTTCTTAACACACTTAAGTAAACTTTTTCACACTTTTAAAAAGTGCTTCTAGTAATAATGATAAATTAAGTTTTACTTGTATGCAGAATTTAAATAAACATTTAATCTTTTGCCATGCTTTAAACTAAAGTTAACTTATTTTGATATTTTTAAAAACATATTAAAACAAATACAAACTACTCGGTTAATTTTAAAGGCAGTGTGTTATTTGATATTAAAATTAATATATTTTAAATGTACTAAATTACAACTTCATTATTACGAATGTTTCAATACATGATTCAATAGATTCAATAGAATGATTCGAGATTCATTCAAGTATATTTTAGTTTATCATAAATGCTTGTCAGTATATTTAGCAGTGAAGGCCATTTCTGTTACGGAGCCGAAGAGAAGAGAGGCGTGCGGATCCATTTGCAGGCTTTTATTAATAGACATGGTCACAAAACAAGCAGGGTCAAAAACATCAGCAAACAGGTATGACACAGACAAGGCAGAGAGTAATCCTAGGGCAAGTGTGGGTCGACGATCGGCGAACAATATCCAACAGGGCAAGGCACAGAGATAATCCAGGTACACGAGCAATAATCCAAGCGAGGTGCACCTGGATTATCAAGGCAAAGGGTTAATCCAGGAAACACAGGCAGGAATCAAAACACTAGAAAACACACAAGGCAAGGCAAAACTATGGCTACTACAAAAGGCTCTGTAAGGTAGCTATCGGCTAGGGTAGCGATATGTGCATACAATACTCGGCCATCACAGAGAGAAAGTCCAAGGCTTATAAAGAGTGTGTGATTGGGTGATAGTGATTGTGTGATAGTTCTCAGCTGTGAGCGTGATTAGTGTAATCAGCTGTGTGTCGTCAGTGCAATGGATGATGGGAAATGCAGTCTTAGGTGACGTTCAACAGTTCGTGTAGTGCAAGAGTCCATGTGGTGAGCGAGTGACCTCTGGTGGCGAGTAAACGGAAGTGCATGGACCAGATTCGTGACAATTGCACACTGAGTCCGAAATTTTCGCAGGTTAAAAAATAAATACGACCTCACGTTGTGTCAGTCACGTTTACACACTGCCTCCAAAACTTTCGTCCGTCATAAAAAAATTTGGATCAGGTTCGATTTTCTGCTTTTTCGCATGCGTAGCATGCATTTTGATAGGAAAGGATGACAAATATGGAAAAAAAAGGAAAAACAGAAAACGGAAATTTCGGACTCAGTGTGCAAGGACCTTAACACTTTAGCATATATATATATTTGTTGTTAAAGTTAAAAAGTAGAAACAAGTAGAAGTAATAATGGAATTACATATACAATATGATATAACTTTATTGTCAGATAATGTCTGAAATTTGTCTTGCGTTACAGCAGGCTCGCTCACAAATAGAAAACTTTTTTTGTTATGGTTTGTGACACCCACCCACTGCCAGTTTACCCAATTGTATTTCGGCACCCCGGGTTGCCAGTTGGCGGAAAACAGAGCATATTTAATTTCATTCATCATCATGTGCGCTCGTTCCTGTTGGTGTCGTTAATCTGGCAACCTGTGTGTAGTCAAGTCTGAGGAGGAGGGGCTGGTGAAAAAAAACGTCTCCAATATTTTGAATTTGGACTCAATCCTACATACAGCACCTTTAAGTAAAGATCATGTTCCATGAAGATATTTTGTAAATTGCCTACTATAAATATATCAAAACTTAATTTTTGATTGCATTGCTATGAACTTCATTTGAACAACTTTAAAGGCGATTTTCTCAATATTTAGATTTTTTTGCACCCTCAGATTCCAGATTTTCAAATAGTTATATCTCAGCCAAATATTGTCCTATCATAACAAACCATACATCAATGGAAAGATTATTTATTCAGCTTTCAGATGATGTATGCATCTCAATTTCAAGAAATTGACCCAAAACTGACTGGTTTTGTGGTCCAGGGTCACATACAGTAAGTGCATCTAGTTAATTAATATTACTCAGTACTTAAATGTATAATTGCACTGTAACAAGGACAACTTAAAATAAAGTGTAACATACATTTTCATTTAAATGCAATTAAGTGTCCAGAGACATTGAATATTATTTTAAGGTATAATAAGTCTGTAACATGTTATGTTTTTAAACGTGTACTTCTTTGTTCAGTGTAGCAGCCTGATAACTGCTAAAGAAACCTCTGATAGAAACCTGTGCACCCTGAGTCCAGGAAGCAGCAGCAGCCAATCAGATTACAGCCATTTAAATTAATAATACACATGAGACAGTCAGTAAGACGGGCGGTGGGAGAGCCGTCTGAGGCTAAGACTAGATATGACCTTTGTGTGGCAGGCCTCAGTCTTTCTCTGTGTCTCCTGCATGCTCCGCTGCCCCGAATGGCCTCCTCAAGAGCCGCAGCTGAGCTGAGAGAGAAACTAAATCAAACCGCGGACACCATGAACAACCTGGACACTCTCCCCTGCAAGCCTCCCCCCCAGATAAGAGGATGTAGTAGACAAACACAGGGCTAATTTAATTAACCAGCTTCCCGGAGCCTCGGCTGTAAGCTCGCATTCAGGGATTCCTTCTGATGAGATTGTATGGCTGTGTGCAATACGACTCACTTAATCTTTAATGGGACGCTTCATCTGTGCAGTTTCAATATTATTTCACACAGGAGGCTGCCTCTCAGTGGTCAATTTGAAGACAATCACTCGGCTAAACGTCCCTTCATCCATGACCGGCCTGCTAATTGCATTTAATTCCAGGTTCAGAGTACAGTTTCGTTTAAAAGCTGCCCATCAGGCAACTCTTGCTGAAAAAAATAATGCCAAAGTTGTCTAGCATTGTTTTATGGCTCCGCGTCGCCGTGTTGTTTTGCATTTGCATTTCCGCTGATAGGAGACGCTACGATAGGAATGCAGATATACGAGGCACGCTCTTTTCACATAAGCGTCTAAGTAAGAGTAATATGCAGATATGCACTTCTGTGACAAAGCCGAGGAGGAGAGAGATAATAGCAGAAATCAGATAGCGAGCGCAGGTATTTCTCAAACGGAGCTCTGTCTGGCGATAGCCCATGCATATATTGAAAACAGCAGATTAGCCCAGCCAAATCTCCTCGTGCCCCCTGAAGTCCTTTGTCGAGTCGCAGAGGGTAGGGGACTACCAGCGAGCATGTTTACATAGCTTGTATGAGTATCGTTGTCCAATAAGTCCTGTCTCCCATGGTCTACACTTAAACAAGGTCAGCTCTGAGAGGAAACAAATGAGAAGTCCCATATCACGCTTTGAACGCCACCGCATTACCGGGCCTCGCTCTGTGTGCGAGCGGCGATAAGCAGAGCGCTAATGCCGCGCGTAAGGCACTAATAAACAAACGCTGGCTAAATTGCTTGAAAAGAAGCAGCGATGCGTAGGCTGCGACTGCCGTCTGAATGGCTTAATCTTCCCTTGCTTTACATTCTTATTCAAGATTGGCTGTTAAATGGGCAAAGATCGTGCGTGTTTTCCTTTCTCAGTTCCTCCCACCAGAATAAAATCTGTCCTTTCTTTTGCAATTCTTGCCAGGAGATTACGTCGCACGTTTGGATTTCGAGGAGTATTTTTTTGTCTACATGGGATATGCGATTGTGTTCCCGTGTTAACGTTTTTGAACAAAGGGCGAGTCTTTGAGAGAAATTAAAAGCGTTTGTTCCTAAGTAGACCATATTTTAATCTCTAATTTGTCGTAGGAGCCAAAGACAGTCGTTTAGGCCTCTCTCTGCGTTAATCGAGTTGGGCTAAATAGCTGCCGTGCTTGCATTGTTTCTGCTAATGTGTCATGCTGTGAGATGCGAGTAAAACACTCTGCACTTTGACTGTACAAACACTACACAAGTACAGCTTTGCTTTTAAACAGAGTTTACAATGAAGCACGGTTAGATTAACCTTAGAAGAAAGCAGGCCTCTGTTGGGTTGCAAAAACCTCACAAATCGGTTTCAAACTCATGAGCATTTGGTTTGAATCAGTCTGAAGGATGATAACTATAACTTTGGGCCCAGTTTCACAGACAGGGCTTAGACTAAGCCAGGATTAGGCCATAGTTCAATTAGGACATTTAAGTAATTTTTATTAACATGCCTTAGAAAAAACATTACTGGTGTGCATCTTGAGACAAACAAAGCACTGATATGTTTTAAGATCAGTCAGAGCAAGTTTATTTCAGTTGAAACAGCTCAGATTTACATTTTAGTCTAGGACTAGTCTTAAGCCTTGTCTGTGAAACCGGGGGATAAAGTTTTAATGGATCTAATTGTATGAGAATATTGGAAGTCCACACCACAGCTATAACAATAACAGCACAGAGGAAAAATATCATTGGAATCACTTTCTATTGCTCAGAATTTATATTAAGTTGCCTTAACTACTATATACTAACATTAAATACCTATAAGATTATGGATTTATGGTGTAACTGCATGCTCCTCTGGAAAATTCACACATTTACTGCTAATGAGTTTGAGGTATGGTATAAGAGTGTCAAGGTAAGGTTACGGTTAGGGTTATATGGGTTATAGTTATAGGTTTTGGGGTAAGAGTTGGGTTATGGTTGGGGTAAAGTTAACAGTCTATCTACAAATGTTAACAACCCAGGCTCATTGGAAATACGTGTCTCTACATACATTTCTGCAACACCGTAATTATGTACCTTGCAGCACGTTTCGCGGCAGTTTCAAAGTGAAATGTCCAGAGAGTGGCGCTAAAACACACGTTTAATACGTGACCGTGACACGTTTTTATTACGTTGGTACAGGCACGTATTGCAGTGTTTTTATTATGCTGCTTGAGGTACGTTTTGCGTCCATTCATAATTCAAATATCTGGTGAGTGTCGCTAAAGATTAAGCTCTATGAAGTTGGAAGTATCCCCTACACCAAACCCTAACCTAAACCTACCCGAAAGTGTTAACAAATGCAAAAGTAATATAAAAACGTATTCGCTGATGCAGCCATGCTATTTTAACTTCCTTATGCAGATTTGAGCTGTTTTGTTGAACTGTAGTTTGACGGGATTCGTACCGGAGCTCTTCATCACCCAAGTGCAACGCTGTATCACGTGAGCTACCGAGTAAACTTACTGAGTTAGTAAACTCATACATATGAAGCTGTATATGTGACGACAACGTTCAAAAGTATCAGTTTTCAAATCGTGCAGGATGTTAAAATTGTGTTGAAGTCATAACATACCATTCTGCAAGTAACTGTGAGAAAATAATCAAAACTGTTCCTGTAAGTCACACTTTGTGTGAAAAGGAATACAAGTTGCCAGAGTTTTACTGCCTCTAGTGTTGATTTCAACTGGAAACTGCAGTGAATCGTACATAAAGGTACGTTATTTCAGTTTTGCAGAAATGTATGTAGAGACACGTATTTCCAATGAGCCTAGGTTGAATGTTAATTAACAGCACATACTTTAATTACAATGCATCAGCAAGCATGTACATAATAAGTATATTGTATCAAATAATTAAATACATTAGGGCTGAAGCGATTATTCAACATTATCGACAACGCACAAATATTTTTGTTGTCGAGTAGTTGTTTGATCTTATATGACCTAATGTAAGGGCCTGCAATAATGCTGTTTGACCAATGTGGCGCTGTATTGCAAGACTGTAATTATTTATTTATTTAGTCATTTAGCAGACGCTTCTGTCCAAAGCGACTTACAAATGAGGGCAATAGAAGTAATATCGTATTTCAGCCAAGAGAAGAAGACACAGCGCTTCAGAGCAAACGCACCCAAAGCTGCTGAGCGGTGTTTAGATGCTTTCCTCTCAATAATGTAAAAAACACAACAAAAACTGACAGCGGTGAGAAAGCAGCAGTTAAGAAAGCATCTGATCACAGAGATGTGGATGTCTGCACAAGCTCTGCAGTTCAGTACTCTAGTGAAGTCCAGTCACATTTATTACTATAGTACTTTATGCAATATATAGCCTTAAATCAAGCAGCTTTACAGTATTAAACATGAAAAACCAGAGTCAGTGTTGCTTTCAGTTAGAATTACAACTTGATTTTCTGTTATAAAGCAGCTCTCTGGTGTGGAGCTAGCTAATGATAAAATCTTTATATTAGTCGGGGGGAAATATTTCATTAAAGTGATAGTTTGGTTTGCAGATCAAAGCTTGATCTAGCTCAGGGCTGTTTTGATTATCATAACCCTATAAGGTATTTTAAGAGAGATTATATTGTGAATAAGATGGTTTATCCAAAAGTAAAATGTCTTATCACTTACAGCGTTGATGTGACATTCAGTTACTTTTTCAAATAGCTAATTAAATGGTGAATGAGAGAGTCTCTGTTATCTCATTTTGTGTGCCAAATATGTTTATTTGTATAAATATGTATAATATTTGTAATTACATAATATGATTTTCAAAAGCTGAAGTGATTACCTTTATTTATTTATTATAATATGTATAACTCAATATTTTAACTAACTGCCAAAGCTGAATAATCAATAAAAGTCTACTGATTAATCAGTGAAATAATCAACAATTATTTGATTAACTGTTCTAATAATTGTTAAATTAATTGATTATAAAAACAAGCATTTGTTGCATCCCTAAAATACATAATAGTTATGTCACATGTTTGAGTTCCTGTTTGTCCTTATTTGGTTTAGTTCCTGTTCTTATTAGTTAATCATCATTCATTCAGATCAGCTGTGTTGTATCATTCATCTCTTTTGCTCCTTAGTTTGCCGGTCGTTATAAGCCTTCTGTTTCTGTTCAGTCTTTGTATTTGATTTATGTTGTTAAATGGAAATCCGTGTGTTGATGTTCATTAAAGACTTTCGTCGTGCGCCTATTACTACAACCACGTCCCGTGACAAGTTAAGGCCACCTGACCCAATTGTGCTGGAGCATGTAAAGCAGTAGAAAACAACTGCAGCGTGTGCTTATAATACGCAGAACGTTACAGTGGATGCTAATATAGTTATCTTGATGTTATCCTGATCCTGAACGTTTTTGGTGATAAGCGCAGTAGAAAGTTTTGACACTTTCCATCACCTACAAAAATATTGTGGCACAGAATCTTATATATATGGTACTTCAAAGTCCATTATGTGATGCATGCTGATAATAAATGGTTAGTTCACCCAAAAATGAAAATTCCGTCATTAATTAATCACCCTCATGTTGTTCCAAACCCGTAAGACCTTCGTTCATCTTCGGAACACAAATTAAGATATTTTTGATGAAATCTGAGAGCTCTCTGATCCTCCATAGACAGCAAGAATACTATCACGATCAAGGCACAGAAACATAGCAAGGACATTGGTGAAATAGTCCATGTGACATCAAGGGTTCAACCGTAATTTTACGAAACTACGAGAATAGTTTTTGTGTGCAAAGAAAACAATAATAACATAATTTATTCAACAATTCTTCTTCCCGAGATACCATCTTCCACCATTTTGGAGAGTATCCCAGAATGAAATCAATGTATATAGCGTTGTTTACGTTCAGTAGAAAGCACGCGCATGCTAAACGTAAATAATGCTTTCCTGTAGCTCAAATGGTAGAGCATGGCGCTAGCAACGCCAAGATCATGGATTCAATTCCCAGGGAAAGCATGAGCTGATAAAATGTAAAAACTGTAACTTGAATGCAATGTAAGTCGCTTTGGATAAAAGCGTCTGCTAAATGTAAATGTAATGTTGATTACGTTCTGGGATACTCTCCAAAATGGCGGAAGACGGTGACTATTTTACCGATGTCCTTACTACATTTATGTGCCTTGATTGTGGTAATATCTTTGCTGTTTATGGGAGGATCAGAGAGCTCTCAGATTTCATCAATAAATATCTTAATTTTGTTCCGAAGCTGAACAAAGGGTTTGGAACGACATGAGAGTGAGTAATTAATGACAGAATTTTCATTTTTGGGTGAACTATCCCTTTAAGTACCACTTGTATTAAGCAGTATTATGCTTTCCTGTAGCTCAAACAGTAGAGAATGGTTCTAGAAACACCAAGATCATGGGTTTGATTCCTAGAGAGAGCAAGAACTGATAAAATGTCAAACGTGCATCTTGAATGCAATGCAAATCGCTTTGGGTAAAAGCATTTAATAAATGCATAAATGTAATGTATTATTGAGGAGTACATCAATAAGATTGAATCAATCACTTGAAAATGCTGATTTTTCCAGTGCATATGGTACAACATATCGTAATGGCCTCTAAAGAGCTGAAATGTGGCTTTAGAATTAACATCTCGACATTGAGAGTTTCTGGGAACAGCTCTTCTCCGAATCCCTCCCTCTTTCTCGCTCTCTGTCTTTGTCCACTTCTCGACGGCGATCAGCACTCAGTATTCTAGTGAGCTGATCTGGCTTACGGTGCTGTCGGACCATCTCCCGCATTTGTTTAGACTGTAGCGGCCATTGTGGCCCTGAAGAAGCCACACAAGAAAGCACATTGTTCTTCCGGGGGCCGATCAGGAGGTTTTTCCCAGAGCCTCCCGGGTCAAGTTTTTATAGGGCTTGTTTTGGTTTCCAAATGCTCACCCCCTCCCTCGCCGTGCCTGTAGTGTTCAAACTTGTCTACATTTACTCCTTGTGTTTTTGTGCATGGTCGATGGCCTTTTAGAGAAAAGTGGCTGAAATAACTCTTTATTCTCCTATTGTTGGCTCATATTCGCTGTTTTCATGAACTCTGGCCCCGGCCATGGCAACAGCAAGAAAAATGTTAACAGTGATTGACAGGATTAAGGAAACCCCCCGTCCCCGTACGCATTTCAAACACCGGCAGAACAATGGCGTCGGGTGTGATTGAATTAATGAGCTAGCGTAGACTGTCAAAGGAGCACACATACTTTACATAAACCTGATTATCTTTGCATGGCAGAAACTGAAGAAAAGGCGGGGTGAGGGGGAGCGAGGCGGCCTTTCATTGGGCACCTCGAACGGAAGCATCAAAGTGTGGGTCGAGGCTTAGAAAGTGTTCTGGCGAGGCGAGCCCGCGTCTGCATGGGCTCCGCTTAGCATAAATCAACCGTGGGGTTTTAACAAATCTATTCAAGGAGCCCGGAAAACAAGGCCGTTCCTCAGCTTCTCCGACGCTCTCTCTCACACCGAGCGCTTTACGAGTCCAAACAGATCCCGGCGTTTCTCCTGCCTGGTCCGAAGGTGATGAAGCTGACATCATGTCGAGCGCTGCCTCCTCTCTCCTTCCTAGAGGTTCTGCGTCAGCAGAATTAGATCTCTGAATGAATATTATCTGCTTGTTATGTATCTTTATATGAGGAGGCATGCCTGCCCAAAATGACACTTGATTTTTGTGTCAAGTGGATTTTAAATGCATGCACCAGCGTTCAAAAGTTGATACTTTTATTCAACAAGAATGCATTAAAATAATCAAAAGTGTCATTTTTAAATTTTTAGATCAAATCAGATGTATTTAAAACTGAATTGAATAGTACCGTTTTACTGTATATTCTGACCAAATAAATGCAGTCTTGGTGAGCAGAAGAGACTTCTTTCAAAAACATTGAAAATTGATTTTTGCATGTAAAAGTGTTTGTTTCAAAAACGTAAATCACATATTTGCATGCCAAAATTTGGTCAGTTCAGTCAAGTTGCACTTTACAAAGTTTAACTGACTTTTCTGTCATCATCTACTGTACATTTATGCATCAGGCAGAAACTTTTATCCAAAGCAACTTGATTTTGAGATGCACATTTGGTCAGTCCTTTCTTTCCCTGGGAATCGAACCCATGACCTTGTGTTGCTATGCCATGCTCTATTGTTTGAGCTACTGTACAGGAACACAATGTCAGGGATGGTCAGCTCTGATCCTGGAGAGAATAGCTCAAATCAAACACACCTGCCTGTCATTTTCGCATGACTTTGTTCATCCTACAACAGTGTTGGGAGTGACTAACAGTACTTTAACTATCCTTTTTTTTCAGTCGCTAGACACTTTTTTTCCCCAAAATAGTTTTGGTTTTCTGGAAACAAGTCATAGTGTAATGAAATAAAAACTGGAAATCACCATCTCTCTATGTCATATTGTATTGCACACATAGTCACAATGAATGGAAAACTCAATAATAAAATATGGTCTTCTAAACTGTGTGTCTATAATTTGTGGTGTTGGGATGTATTTCTTAGGGAATCTATAGGGAAACATGGTTCATCCAGCACAAACATGACTCACTGATTCATTTGAGGCTCTGAGTATAATGCAGAGTTTTCTGTCCCTCGTGTAATGAGATATTAGGCTGCTGTTTGTCACTGTTTTTAATTATATGCATTTAGAGTGAATTTCTTCGAGTTGAATTATCACTAATTTTATGCCTGAAAAATATATATCATCTGATGGTTTTATATTTAAAACAATAATGAGTTTTTAATTGCTTCAAGGTAATTATTTTCTTTACTATCGAAGTGTAATCAATTCTAAACGATAACTTGACTGTAGTTGAACTACACTATGAGTAAGTTCACACTGCAGGTCTTAATGCTCAGATCCGATTTTTTGCTGAAATCCATTTTTTTTGCGCTGTTGTTCACATTTAAATGCGACTGCCATCAGTCTCATGTGTGAACCGTATCCGGCCCTGAAGTGACCCGCATGCGCAGAAGAAGACGTGACGTCAGACGGAAATATAAATGTATGCTGCTCGTGTTGGCGTGTGTTTAGCAATGTTTAAGTTAATGTGCAATCGGAGCCTAAATAACAAAGTGATAGTATTGTCTATATATTGTCTGCCATTGTGATTTTAATCTTCCCGCCTCCTCCAGACGTCTGTCGCATTTCAATGACGTAAGAATCGCATGAAATGCGACATGGCCGTTCAGACTGAAGTCGCATTGCAAAACATCGGATATGTATCTGATTTAGGACCACATATGAAAGTGGCCTGGGCCTGATTTGAAAAAATCTGATTTGTGCTGTTCAGACTGTCATAAGAAAATCAGATATGGGTCACATTTGGGCAAAAAAGTCGGATGTGGGCCACTTTAGCCTGCAGTGTGAACTAAGTCTAAGAGTAATCGATTTTGTAATATAGATTACTTTAACTATATTTTTTAATGCGATCCCTCTCACTGTGTTTGTCATCACTGTCCTTTAATAATTTCTCCTCATTCAGCCGGCCGTCACTCACTGTTGTGTTCGGGACTGAAGATGAAGTCTGAGACTCAGAGGCGGTTCGGTCCAAACCCTCTCAGCATTCAGGTCCGGGTTCTCCGGTCTCTTCCCGGCGCTGGTTCAGTCCTATCTCTCTAATGTATTGCTGATGCCTTGCATATTGAAAGTTATAAATTGTACTTGGCACTGCGAGCTGAGGTGCATAAATTGGAATTGTGGGATGTCAAAGAGTAATATACTTAGCATTATTCATAACGGAGCAAGATTAAAGCCCTCTACAGAGAAAGCCTATGTGTGTCTGACATACGAGCTAATGCAGGCCTTTATCAGGCCGTTCTGTCAGTAATAGATATTCCTGTGGGTTCTGTGCACTGTGTTTCACTCTGCTGATAGAGCAAAATAAATTAGACCCCAATAATGCTATTCAGGCCGCTGTGTTTCCCCTACAGTCCCATCGTGTGTATGAATATAACGCTATGAAAAATAGCTCCATAAATCTGAGATAACGGGCAGAATTTTGCTCTGTTAAGACATATGTTAGGGGGAGACCGGAGCGAAGCTCCTCTTCAGTGGGTGAAGCAGGTTTTATTTGGCTCCAGCTCTTTATTGTCCTCTCATACTCTGACCTGAGGGAGAAGCATTGCTTTACACACAGCACTAGTGTTTCTGAATGTACATTTTGTCCAGATTGGTAAAAAAGTTTGTTTTTCATAAGATCAAACATTGTCTTCAGTATGTTGGTTTGTTTTTTCTGAACCCAAACTGTGCATTTTTGATGTGTATATCTGCTAAAATATAATTTAATCAGGGTTTAGTTCTACCAGTGTCATTCCAGTATCAATATACTTATATGTATTTATTTAGTTAGTTAATAAGTTAGTTAGTTCATATGTTTAATTCGTTTTTATTCATGTATTTTCTCTTCATTTTAATTTTTTTTCTTTCACTTTTATTTGGGCTGTTTTTTACTTTTAGTAATTTTGTTGTGTTTTTTTTTCATTATTGTCAGTTATTGATTATTATTATTATTATTATTATTTATTTTTATTTACTTTTTTTTAAATATGTTTTAGTTTTATTTCAGGTAAGTTATTTTAGTAGGCTACATCGTTAAATGAAATGAAAAAAAAATCGTATATATATATATATATATTGCCTTGGCAACTAGCTGACATAAATAAAAATAAGTTAGAATTAAATATGCATATTTAATGTATATGCCCTGATGCATATTTAAAGTAATTAAATATGAATAACCCTGATTTCAACCGATAATTTCATGATTTTTAACATGAACACTTTTAATAGATTTCCTTCAATATAATATTGTTTTTCTAAATTAAATGGAAGGAAAATGGAAAAGTCTCTTAAGATAAGTCAAAATTCAGAGATCTCAGTATGTGAGCTTAATATGAACCCAAACATTTCTCATAAAACTGCTCCATGTCTCAATCTAAGACTGTATTCTTACTGCATATCCACAATAGTCTCATTTATTGTCTCTTATTTTTTTTTAGTAGAGATATGTGACAAAGTTGACACTTCAATGAAACTGTGGTTCACTACAGCATCCAGCAGGTAACATAAAGCAGGTAGTTCTTCAGCAGATCCAGCCGTTCACTAAGTGAGCAAAGCTCTTCATTCACAGTCTGCAGAGGCAAATTCATTAGCTCAGCGTTACTCCATTCATTACCGTCCCATTAGTCACTACAGATTGATCAATACATCATGCATAGAACATCTTGAGCGTGGATGTCTGGAGCCATTGTGGCTCTGAAGATAATGACTTCTTTATTCAAAACAACTTGTAGGAACAGGCAGATAAAGGCAGGGGAAGAGAGCATTATTGTGGCCCGGCGCTGGGGGAGGATTATTATAAGAAAGGAGTCTGAAACAGCCGACTGCATGAAGAAAGATCTGAGATGGTCTCAGAGAGCTGTGTGTGGGAGACAGTGAAGGGGCTTGAAAGAGCGAGCAGACACGAGCAGTGCAGCGCTGATCCTCGAGCTGAGAAGAAGACCTGGAGATGTCAGCAGATACTGAGCTGTTTGCTGCTAGTCTTCTGCTACAATCATCTGTTGTAGCTGCCAGTAAATAGTGCTGAGAAATTGATCGAATCTCCATCTATTGACTGCTTTTCTAGTTCTGTCACTGATGTAATATTCACTGAAACACTCAGTTTCTTTGCTGAAAATGATAAAACCACCACATGCAGTGAAATGCAACAAACTGCTATAAACTCTCAGGTGTGATCATTATTTCAGATGAAGATGTTTGAACAGAATTTAAAGAAATCAACCATAACTCACCATAACTGACTGATTCTGCAGTTTGGACCTGCATTTATTCTGAGCTCGGAGAGGTTCGTTGTGATGTAGTTCATGTGGGTTGAATGCATTTCTGAGTTATATTCTAGTTATATAAATTATATATAACATAAATTAGTGCTGTCAAACGATTAATCACATCCAAAATAAAAGTTTTTTGATTACATAATATATGTGTGTGTACTGTGTATATTTATTATGTATATATAAATGCACACACATGCATGTATATATTTAAGAAAAATATGTTACGTTTATATATTTATATATTATATAATTTAAATGGATATAAATAAATAAATGTAAATATTTTCAAAATATATGCTGTATGTTTGTGTCTTTATACTGTATATGCATAATAAATATACACAGTGCACACACATATATTATGTAAACAACTACTTTTATTTTGGATGCGATTTAATTGTGATTAATCATTTGACAGCACTAATATGTATATATATATATATATATATATGTATGTACAGAGAGAGCAAAAGACAAAAGGTTTATCTTTTTAAAAACAAACTATTGAGTTTTCCTCCTCAAACTGCATCAAATGAATATTTTGGGGTCAGTATGATTTGTTTTAATTTTTGAAAGAAGTCTCTTCGGCTCACAAAGGCTACATTTATTTAATCAAAAATACAGTAAAAATTGTAAAATATTATTACAATCTAAAACAGCTGTTCCCTTTCGAGGGAACTTCGAACTGCGTCCTCTAGGGGTCGCTATGGGGAACGTCGTCAGCGTGACCCGTGTCTGAAGCATACATACAAAAACACCACTTGTTGGCCGGCGACAGCCTAAGACGTCACTACCGGCGCGACCACAGTATAAAGGGGCACTCATGGGGCTCACAAGCGGAGCTGGCCGATGAGTTAGAGAGGGGGTTTCCCTCTCGCGCTCGTCGGCCGCGAACGAGGGTGAGCGGCTGGATGATGATGATGCAATCTCGCAGACATCATTTGATCCAGCTGCTAGTGCTCTGCTGGGTTATGCCCAGGAAGAGCAGGAGATGTCTAGGGCGAAGAAGCTGAGGCTGAGCCTGCTCAATCCTCCTGTCCTGCGTATGATGAGTTGTTGGAGGTTATGGAACGCGCCACGGCGAGGCTTTACTTGCCGTGAAAGCTGGTCAAGATGGCGCCGGGGGGCAAAAAAATAAATAAAAATAAATAATAATAATTTTTTAAACCCGTTTTCCTCTCACATCCATAGGTGTCAGCATACCAGTTATGCTGACATTAAGGGGATGCGTGGAAACGGCTATGAGGGATGCCCCCTGTGGAAGAGACGCTAGCCAGCTATCTCTCTGTGGGCGAGACATCCTCTCTCCAGGCTCCCTCCTTGCCATCTAAGCCCCTTCAAAAATACGCAGCAGCAGGTCAGGCTGTTACTTCGTTGCACATGATGTGGTGCTTCAGGCATACCAGGCTGATCTGCTGAAAGACCTGGATAAGTGTCAGGGCTTGTCACCTGATGAAGGTCCAGGTCTGAGCCCGAACAATACAGGGGTCCTGGCCCATCTCCATCTGGGGACAGAGATGGGCACAGAAGGCTAGTGTCGCGGCTCGTGCCCCTCCCTTGCCTGCGGGTAGGGCTAGATGGAGGCGCGGGTAAAAGAGAGGTAGGCAAGACCTGAGAAGGAGGTGATCCAGATGAAGCGTTCGCAACGCTCTCGTCCGGACCAAGGTGAGTGAAACATCTACTCCTTTCCCTCAGGGGGGGCACTGTCATTGGCCCTCATCTTCCCCTCTCTAAATTCCCCTGCAACCATCTCATGTGCAGGAACCATGGAAATGGGTGAGTACGATCCAGTTCTACGGAAAAACTGGTATTGTGTAACCATTCTTTGCAGTACTTCTGGGAAACCTGTCGGTTTTTTTTTTCGACTCAGTGCAGTGATGACCTCACTCGTCGATACTAGATCCAGGTTGGGATGAGACCCCTGGATCGTATGGCCCAGTCGTAGGTCTCTGTGGAGCCTCCTTGGTCAGCAGGTCCCCAGCACTGCAATTCCAGGACCTGCGGGTCTTTTTAAAATATAATTCTGGACAGGGGACACCGCCTTTGAGGAAGGTGCATGGCTATCTGAGGATATCTATATACTAGCTCAGGGACTGCTCCCCTCTCGGGGGTTTTAAGTAGCATCTCCATGAGCCCTTGCCTAGAGTGTTCCCCTGCTAGGATTGTGGCTACTGGAGGGCTACTGAGGTTTCAGGTAGTGGCTAGCATTGCTCCCCTCACCATAGAGGGTCACCTATGAGCATGCCGCTCCCTTCTGAGTGATTGAGTTCCCTCTCATGATGAGAGTTAAGTTCTCCGCTCCCCAGAGCTCTGACAGCATATGGTAAGTGTGCACGTTAAGTCTCTGTGCACTTTTCTAAAACCCACGTTGTGGTAAGATCGCACATCAAGTGTTTTGCGTTCTTTCTAAAAATCCTTTACGGTAGGAGTTACGAGCTGCGGCTTCGTGCCCTTTCTTTGAGTTGGTCAGGCCCCGGTTTTCACCTTGGGCCCCACTCTACCTATGTATAGAGCATAAAGCCCCTCATCGTAGAGGGTCGTTTATGAGCACACTGCTCCCTGTCGAGCGCTGTGATTTCAGCGACCTCAGGTAGGTTGCTCTCCTTGTCGGTCGAGCTAGCATTGCTCCCCTCACCATAGAGGGTCACCTATGAGCATGCTGCTCCCTTCTGAGCGTCTGAGTCTCTCATGCGGAGAGTTGAGTTCTCCGCTCTCCGGAGCTGTCACAGCAGCCTTAGGCTCTTCTGGTTGGTTGAGCTAGCATTGCTCCCCTCACCATAGAGGGTCACCTATGAGCATGCCGCTCCCTTCTGAGCGGTTGAATTCCCTCTAATGCTGAGAGTGGAGCTCTCCTCTGCCCGGAGCTCTGTGATTTAGACGTTGCTCTCCCGGTACGGTCGAGCTAGCATTGTTCCCCTCACCATAGAGGGTCACCTATGAACATGCCGCTCCCTTCCAAGGGCTGTGTTTTAGCAGCCTCAGGTGCACTCCGGGTCGGTCGAGCCAGTATTGCTCCCCTCATCGAGAGGGTCACCTATGAGCACTCTGCTCCCTTCCGAAGGTTGTGATGCAGCGGCCTCAGGTTGATAGGCCTCTCTCTGCCTCCCTGTTAGGTTGCTCTCCTTGTCGGTCGAGCACTCCCTTCTGAGCGTCTGAGTTCCCTGTAATATTAGAGTGGGTTCTCCGCGCTCCGGTGCGGTCACAGCAGCCTCACTCTTGGCTGGTCGAGCTAGTATTGCTCCCCTCACTATAGAGGATCACCTATGAGCATGCCGCTCCCTTCTGAGCTGTCACAGTAGCCTCAGGTTGTTAGGCTTCTTTATGTCTCCCTGCTAGGTTGCTCTCCTATGGTCGAGCTAGCATTGCTCCCCTCACTATAGAGGGTCACCTTTGAGCATGCCGCTCCCTTCCGAGCGTCTGAGTTCCCTCTCATTCTGAGAGTTGGGTCCTCCGCTTCCCAGAGCTCTGTGATTTGGAGGTGCTCTCCTTATGGTCGAGCTAGCATCGCTCCCCTCACCATAGAGGGTCACCTATGAGCAATGCTATTCCCTTCCGAGCACTGTGACTCCGCTCTCCAGAGCTGTCAGTCAGCAGCTTCAGGTTGTTAGGCCTCTTTAGGCCTCCCTGTTAAGTTGCTCACTTTGCGGCTCCCTAGAACGGTTTAAATCCATGTTATGGTAAGTGCGCACGCTAAGTCTCTGTGCACTTTCTAAAAATCCACATTGTGGTAAGATCACACATCAAGTGTTTTGCGTTCTTTCTAAAATCCTGTACGGTAAGGGTTACTCGCTGCGGCTTCGTGCCTTTCTTTGAGTTGGTCAGGCCCCGGTTTCGCCTTGGGCCCCACTCTACCTATTTCGCCCAATGCTCTGGGCTTGAGAGACAAATTCGATCACAAGCGCTGTTATTCAGCGACCTCAGGTTGCTAGGCCTCTCTCTGCCTCCCTGTTAGGTTGCTCTCCTGGTTGGTCGAGCTAGCATTGCTCCCCTCTCTTAGAGGGTCACCTATGAGCATGCCGCTCCCTTCTGAGCGTCTGAGTTCTCTCTCATGCTGAGAGTTGAGTTCCCCGCTCTCCGGAGCTGTCACAGTAGCCTCATGCTCTCCTGGTTGGTCGAGCTAGCATTGCTCCCCTCACCATAGAGGATCACCTATGAGCATGCCGCTCCCTTCTGAGCGTCTGAGTTCCCTCTCATGCTGAGAGTTGAGTCCTCCGCTCTCCAGAGCTGGCACAGCAGTTTAAATCCATGTTATGGTAAGTGTGCACGCTAAGTCTCTGTGCACTTTCTAAAAATCCACGTTGTGGTAAGATCGCACATCAAGTGTTTTGCGTTCTTTCTAAAATCCTGTACGGTAAGGGTTACGTGCTGTGGCTTCGTGCCTTTCTTTGAGTTGGTCAGGCCCCGGTTTCGCCTTGGGCCCCACTCTACCTATTTCGCCCAATGCTCTGGGCTTGAAAGACAAATTAGATCACGAGCGCTGTGATTCAGCGACCTCAGGTTGCTAGGCCTCTCTCTGCCTCCCTGTTAGGTTGCTCTCCTTGTCGGACGAGCTAGCATTGCTCCCCTCACCATAGAGGGTCACCTATGAGCATACCGCTCCCTTCTGAGCGTCTGAGTTCCCTCTCATGCTGAGAGTTGAGTTCTCCGCTCTCCAGAGCTGTTACAGCAGCCTTATGCTCTCCTGGTTGGTCGAGCTAGCATTGCTCCCCTCTCTGTAGAGGGTCACATATGAGCATGCCACTCCCTTCTGAAGCGTCTGAATTCCCTCTCATGCTGAGAGTTAGGTTCTCCGCTCCCCAGAGCTCGGAATCAGCAAACTTCAGGTTGTTAGGCCTCTCTTGGCCTCCCTGTTAAGCTGCTCGCTGTGTAATGACAGCCTCTGTGATTCCCTAGAACGGAAAGAAAATCCATGTTATGTAAGTGCGCACGCTAGTCTCTGGGCACTTTTCTAAAAATCCACATTGTGGTAAGATCGCACATCAAGTGGTTTTGCGGTCTTTCTAAAAATCCTGTATGGTAGAGATTACGCGCTGCGGCTTCATGCCCTTTCTTTGAGTTGGCAGGCCCCGGTTTCGCCTTGGGCCCACTCTACCTATGTATCATAGTGATACTGACTTGAACAGGGTGTTGCTACCAAGGGTCTGTTGAGACAGTTCCCTCATTGAGCTCTTCAGAGCAAGCGGTAGCCCCTGAGTGACAGGCCAGGACCTAGCTACTATTCTAGGCACTTGGCAGTATCCCCTTAAAGGAATCTTTCTTATGATTCTAAGCCTTCGAGCTCTACCCTGGGTCCGGGAGTCCCGGCCCTTAACAGGTAAGTTTCAGGGTATGCAGCTCGGGTCTTTGGCCGTAGGGGATAATGTCACTGACAGCCGTCTAACCGTCCCAGGGGCAACTCCCGTAGCTGGGTAGAGTTGGTACTTAGTGCTCGCCTTGTGTGCTTGGCTTGCACTCCCCTCAGCATGGTGGCGAGGGTATTCCGTTCCCCATAGCGACTCCTAGAGGATGCAGTTCGAAGTTCCCTCGAAAGGGAACGTCTCAGGTTACGTATGTAACCATGGTTCCCTGAGAGTAGGGAACGAGACACTGCGTCCTCTAGGCGCGGTGCCATGCTTCGGACGCAAGCTTCAGACGAAGAAGTGGATGACGTATTTTCCCGGCGCCCCTTTATACTGTGGTCACGCCGGTAGTGACGTCATAGGCTGTCGCCGGCCAACAAGTGGTGTTTTTGTATGTATGCTTCAGACACGGGTCACGCTGACGACGTTCCCCATAGCGACCCCTAGAGGACGCAGTGTCTCGTTCCCTACTCTCAGGGAACCGTGGTTACATACGTAACCTGAGACGTTTTCTATGTGAATATGTGTTAAACTGTAATTTATTTCTGTGATCAAAGCTGTATTTTCAGCATCATTACTCCAGTCTTCAGTGTCACATGATCTTCAGAAATCATAATAATATGCTGATTTGCTGCTCAAGAAACATTTCTGATTATTATCAATGTTGGAAACAGTCG
Source organism: Schizothorax lantsangensis (assembly GCA_027422415.1). NCBI lineage: Eukaryota > Metazoa > Chordata > Actinopteri > Cypriniformes > Cyprinidae > Schizothorax > Schizothorax lantsangensis. The sequence goes on along the minus strand of CM049850.1, from coordinate 8,087,577 downwards.
TGCTGCACAATATTTCTGTGGAAACCGTGATATATTTGATTTTTCAGGATTCACAGATGAATAGAAAGTTAATTAATTTGACATGTGTAACATTAAATGTATCTTTACTGTCACTTTTAATCAATTTAATGCATTCTTGATGAATAGAAGTATTAATTCCTTTCAACAGCAGCAAAACATCTTACTGACCCAATCATTCTAATGATGGTGTCTTTTGGTTTAAGATCATAATTTCCCTCATAAGTTTTCATTGAGTTTGTAGTGTATTCTAGGATTGATTTAAGTCTTAGAGTTTGGCCAAAATGAGGTAATTTAAAAACACTGTAACGTTGCTGCCTGTGTTGTCTGAAACCTCAGGTGTGTTGTCTGGGTTTATACAGCTGTCGTGGCTTTGGAACAGAGCTGTTGAAGTCCAGACACACCTGAAGCCATCACAACTCTCACTCATTCACTCTTGTGTCTGTGTGTCCCAGCATCAGTCTCTATCAGGGCTTTGAGGCGTTTTTACTCTCTTTACCCTTACCAAAAATTAGTATACTTCAAGTTTATTTTATTAAGTATACTTAAAGGGATAGTTCACCCAAAAATGAAAATTGTGTCATCATTTACTCATCCTCAAGTAGTTCCAAACCTGTATGAATGTGTTTGTTCTGCTGAACACAAAGGAAGATCTTCTGAAGAATGAGGGAAACAGAGCAGTTCTGGGGCACCATTGACTTCCATAGTATTGTTTTCTCCTACTATGGAAGTCAATGGTGCCCCAAAACAGCCTGATTACAAACTTTCTTCAAAATATCTTCCTTTGTGTTCAGCAGAATAAACACATTCATACAGGTTTGGAACTACTTGAGGGTGAGTAAATGATGATAGAATTTTCATTTTTGGGTGAACTATCCCTTTAAGTGAAGTTCAAGTATGTTGTAAGTATACAAATATCAGTGTACTAGTAGTATACTTGTTAGTGTACTTTTTACAGTAGTAAACGTTGAGTACACAACTAGTTTACATCAATGTTTTTATCTTGCACTGCAACTATACTAAAAGTTAACTTCTAGATATACTGATAGTTTACTAATTAAATACTTGTAGTAGTATTTTTAGTACACTTTGAAGTATAGTCTCAGGAAACTACTAGTTTAGTAGTTTTATACGGCAAGTATGCTCGTAAGTTTTCTTTAAGTGAACTTTACATCATACTTTATGTTTACTACTATGTCCCTATTTATTAATTTGGATATATTGTGTTATATGAATATCTGAACATACAAAACATCAAAAGAAAGAACAGAGTATCTGCTTGTAAACAAAAACATTTTAAAGCTTCATGCATTCTTTTTTAAACACTTGAATATGGGTAAGTTTCATAAATAAAAAATAAACAACATTTTAAACAAAAAACTGAAAAAAGATTATGAATTGGGTTCAGAATGATAATCAAAACGTAGATGGAGTCGATCAACACCCAAAGCTTGACAGTCATTATTACCTCTTCATTGGTGATATTATATTCATAACGTTACACAGTTTTGATGCTGTTTTATGTCTGATGATGTGTTTGATTACATGTGAAGCATCTGTTGTTTCAGTTTCTTCTTCACTTGTGTTTTGTGGTAATTCTGTACAGTAGATGTGTACTAGCGCCCCCTACCGTATAACAATGAACACACAGAGCACAAGTATAGCTCAAATATATTTAGACTTTCTCTAAGTATAAGTCAAGTATACTTAAATGTCATTTAAAGTATATTTCTGAGAAGTACATAAAAAGTAGACTAAAAGTATACTTTCCTATTTTTAGTTTAAATGAAGTATACTAATAGCACACTTGAATAAGCTTCTTTTTCGTAAGGGTAGCGTGACACAGTTGTGCGATCACCTTCATGGCTGCTCACAGTCCCACACCAGCTATTCCCCAGTCATCTCCAGCTGAGAAACTGCTCCATCTGCAGCAATTACAGGAATGAGATGCACTTCAGGGTAATTTAAGCGTTTCGGTGGTCCTCCACCTCTCTGGGGTGAGGTTCCTGGGCCGATAAACAACGTACATGCTCTGTTCTTTGATAGTTGATGCTGTTGGAGATCAGTGTTTCATTGTCTTTCACCTGTTAATGTGATGTTGGAGATGTTCAGCAGGCTATGAAGAGGAACCTGAGTGTTACGCTCATTTTATCACCCATAAATAAACATCGAGAACCAAGGTTTAATTTTTTATGAAGGTGATCATGCGTGGCTCAGTCTCGTAACCCTTCCAAATCTTCACGCTATACAACCTAAAAGCGGTCAAGCTGTCCCAACGGACCATTTCAGTCGAAATTTGGTCGAAGACTCAACCAGAAATAGGAAGGTGGAAGACGAGTGAAGATGTAATTCACAACAAAGGCCCGTTTTCTTCAGACAAAGCCTTTCAGCGGCGCAATCGAAGAAGCCATCGGCTCACCTTGACAGCTCCTCTACCCACAATGCACTAAGTGGATGATTAAAAAGAAATGGAGGGTTTTAATGCGGGGTATGCGTGGCCTCCCTGGAGTCCCTGGAGCCGCTGGAGCGCGGAGCTACAGCTGTCCTCCAAACAAGCCCGACATTCTTTATTTATTTCTTATGAAATATTGATGCGTGTTATGAAAGGTTTAAAATAATGTGTCTAGCCTCCTCTGGCCTGGCCACACTGTTTTCTAATGCATAAATAATTCCGGGCCCTCGGACAGAGAGCCACACATTAGGTGGGGATGTAGCCGATGTATCGCATTCTTTCTGCCTGAGAGCCAAAGCGGCCGCTCGTAATTTCCTACATTTATACAATCGCTTAATAATTGATGGACAAATTTAGGGAGTAAAACTCCAACACAATATGACTTTATGTCACAGGGTTAGTCCCTGCAGATGCCGGTGCAGAATCTGCTTTTTGATTTTTGATTTCCGCGTCCTGCCCTTGATGAGGTCTGGCTGTGCATGGCTGGAGATAAGCGTGCTTTAGCCCATTATAAGGCAAGGGGGAAATGTTTTGTTTCTGAACACAAATGGGTTTTTCACACTGACATGAACCCGGTTTGATTGCCTGGCGGACGCACAGATGTGATGTGGCGACCTCTCGCTTTCTCATCTTAATATCGAGTGTGATGTACAATTATGCCCGCAATTGTCAGCCAGATCTGTTTGCCTGATTCGGGACCGAAGGCAGCGAGGGCCACGTGGCAATTTCGCTCTCAATGCTTCAATTAATGTACAGCTGCTCGGACGGCGAAGGTACAGTTCACCGACCTGACGCTGCTGCCAACTTGAAATAAAAGAGGCCATTTAGCCGAAAGTGTTTTTAAAATGCTCCGGGCGCGATTGAAATGGCAGTGCTAATGCTCAAAATGGCATTTCGGTCTAATAAGGTGAGAGGAAATCCTCCGGACTGGATGCAAAGCTAGTGTAAAGATGAAGGAATTTTCCATTTAACCTCTAATGATCCAGAAGAATGCGAGAGACGTTTGTATGGACTGTCACACCTGAGAGACTGAGAGTCTTGATGACTCTGTGCATTGATTTTGGAGTTTGCTTGTGCTAATGTCCGCTCTTTGTCTTCCCCTCCTGAGGCGTCACAGACTCACTCGAAGGCGTTACGCTAAATACAGGCTATAGCTTTAGCTGGGAGACAAGTTTGGGTTTTTTGTGGCTAATGAGAGATTATGGGGGATTGATTGACAGCTTTGCTTTTTCATTTTCAAAGCAGCAATATTAAAGTAATGTAACTGTTACATAAAATGGAGTTTATTTTTGATGGCAATATGATGGTTTATTTTTGATGATATGTATGCCATTCAAGGCTGTAAATAAATAAAAATAAATGTCAATAAAAATAAATAGTGTTACCTTAAAATGCATTATTATTATTATTATTAATTAATTAATTTTATTTTTATTTTTATTTTATTTTTTTGCATTATGGCTTAAAAAAAATTTAACTTCTGCAAGAAATTGTAGCTTTGGCAATATGGTACATTTCTTTCTTTCTTTCTTTCTTTCTTTCTTTCTTATGCCGTTCAAGCTTGTAAATAAATATAAATAAAATGTTTTAGTAAAAAATAGTGTTAAAATGCATGTTATTCTTATTGCATGCAGTGTGCATTTTAGCTTTTGCAATATGGTAGTAAGTTTCTTACTTTTTTATGTTTATTTATTTTTTTATTAATGGCATTTAAGGCTGTGCATAAATAAAAATAAAAGTGTTAATACAAATAGATGGTTAAAATCCATTATCACTACTATTGATAATGGATTTTAATACTACTACTACATGGTATATGAGTTTTAATATTAGTTTGACATTTACATTTTTTGATGAGGTTAAATTTTCAAAAATTCAAGGTAACAGCTGATATTGATTTTTGGCATTGTGGTTTAGAAATGTAATAGCCTTTGGCGGCAGCGTGTCAATTAGGGCATGTGACAATCTTTAAGGGCCAATGAATACAAAAATGAGTATAGCACCTTTGTACTTGAGAGGTTGACATTCTCTGGCATATCCTTTGGGTTTTACTCAAGACCTTTCCATAAACAGAGATGACCTCAGGACCCCGACTGACCTCTTCAGATCAATGACAACTTCTCCTCTTCTCTCAAGAGCTGCCTGTGTAAAAATAGCGCTGGAGGCAAAGTTGGCCATTTTCAGTTGTGAGTGCTCTTAATAGTCAGCTGACCAATCTTTATGATGACCGTCCACAGCTGCACACACACACACACACACACACACAGGACATTGAATAAAGCTCGATGAGCCCAACCTGCAACCCATCGTTTCTAACCATGATTAATCTGATAAATAATAAATATATCAATCTAGCCTTCAGACAAGGACAAATTTTTAACAGCAGGAAGGCACAAGACCCCCTTCAACTGCTGCATGTAGCTGCAGAATTAATTATTTAATGATTAATTTTTGGGGAAATGAGAAAAGTTTTGATTAATGCTGTCCGGTCTCGGTTGTGTGTTATTTGATATATGTCAAACGCATCAGCCTTCAGACGCACACCTCGTCATCACATGCAATTTTTTTTTTTCCACGCTCTAAAAAAGCCTACAGGCACTTGACACTGGGTTCAGATGTTGATCATCTCAGGATAAATTAAAGTAACAATTTCCAACACCTTGTGAACATGGTGGCTTTGAATAACCTCCATTCTGTCAGGGTTCACAAATGTTTGGTAATGGAAGCGTCCAGAGCTGTATGTGCATATGAATTTTTCATCAGGTCAAATTCTCATCTGGTCTTCAGTGTTTGTTGAACAGAATTGCGTCAACCGTTTCTTTCTAAGTTATTCCTCTGAGCAGATTGAAATGTAAATTCTGCTTCCTTATAGGTTTTGTGTGTCCTTGTACAAATGTAACACCTTTCCTACAAGAAATTGCACTTGAGTCTTAATCACAAATGTGCGGAAGCTGATTTCAGGATAAATAAATACACAATTTATTTGGAATATGTAAACTTTTTTTTCTTTAGATTGTTCATGGAAACAAAACAAAAAAACATGAGAAAGTCAAAATTGTGAGATATAAACATGAAAAATGTCCTATAAGTAAACATCTCAAAATTATCAATACGTCTCACAGTGCTAAAAAAAAGTCAGAATTGCATAATTTCTTTCTTTCTTTCCCATGGTGGAAATGGGCTTCCTTATAAATGCAATAATCGCTAAGTTATGTTGAGAAATTATTATTATCATTAGTCCTAAATGTATTGGCATTATTATTTATAATAATAATAAATGCCATTATCGCTGTTCATTTATGTTTGCAAAAGCCTCAACTGAATGCAACAAGAAAGCAATTCAAGCTGCACCCTCAAAACTAAACACACATTATAAAGCATGAAAAGTAAAAGCCGCTTTATCTAAAAGAAAATCAAATTTTGCTTTGAAAATGCATGCATTGCAATTGCACTTTTAAAGAGTTGTCATGATGCCCTGATATGTTCTGAAGTATGACATGCTATACTCCATCTAAACCTACTTTAAACTTGCTCTTTGTTGAGTACTAATCATGTAGGTTTTATGAACTCGTGTTTATTGACTATATGGACTATTTACAAATGCATTTGTCACACCGCATGATTTCAATGCAAAAACTGATAAGAAGATTTTAATCTAAAATATGTTGATTTTATGCACCGTTCATTTCAGGATGTCTGGTTACTGTCGGTTTAGTGAGAAGAGCTGACTGTCTTTAAAGCACAGACCCTTGTTTTTCTCATCATCCTCATGCAGTCACTTGTCCCATTTCAATCCGCATATAAACACAGGCGTGCCCTGAAGGCGGGTCAGGGGACCCAGGGTTTAATAGGGCCAACACCCCAACAAATCTCCCAAGGTCCTGCACAATATATTTCCCTGCCCAGAATGAAATAAATAAATGAGCAAATATCTGTTTGTGAGCCTGGCGAATCAGTTGTGGACTGACAGAGCACATTGTCTGAGGCAGCTCTACCGGTTGTTACAAGCGTCAAGACATTAGGCCAAACAATAGCTGGATTGGCAGCATCATCAATCACACAGCCTGACAGTTGACTTCAGTTTGTTTATTCCTCTCTGCATAATAAGCGATCGGATCAGGTTTAATTAGATATTGGGTAATCAATCATTGCCAACGAGGTACTTGGCTAGCAGGTCTCAGCACGTGGCATTGTCAAAAAATAAATGACAAAAGCGAAACCCGCACGACAACAGTCAAGAAGTAACACATGCTATTAAGAGGTCCAAGCGGTGCTTTTGAGACGCAGCCTGATGAAGACAACGATGTCGGATGCAATTAACTCTGCCAGCAGCATAGGCTATTTACATAATGAATGAGCAAATGCAATTTTAATATGTTTGGTTCACACTAAAATGCAGCAGCTACAGAATAATCCTTGAAGGAATATTTACATGCACTGCATGTGCGCATAATGACAATTGCAGACATTCTAGCTTGTTACTGGAAGTTAAGTCTGGATGCTTAAAATTATAGTTGGTCCAGAGCACCTCTTAAGGACAAGGAGCGTGTGTCGCAAAAACACAACGTTAGGAAAACCCACAGAAAAGGTAATGCAGAATGAAGCATCTGCGCTCGTGTCTCGGAATGCCGCTGATGAGACAGTTACAAGTTTACAACATCTGCCTACTAATGTTTGATCAGTGATGAAATATGCCAAGGTGACAACATCATGCTGCCCTGCATTCATGAGCCGGGGGCCTATTAAAATTTCAGCGGGCCCAGAGCGGAGCCTTGCTGGACCCCGTGCTCCCCAAACAGTGCTCGGGATTGAGACGACTTCACGAGATGTCAGAAACAATATCCGGTGGCGTTTGTCGTGCCCCTTCTCTGACGTCTGTGTTCGCTCTGCGGCACCACTGAGAATTTGCTTCTGGATGAAGGAAAAACAAAGAAAATCTCGTCCAAAAAGCAAAGCTTCATGCTGTCCCGTGCAACTGTTTTTAGAAGGGCTAAACGAGCAAACGCTGGCACTCGGCCACTGCAACAAAAGGCTGCTGTGTGGAGAGCGGTCGAGTCCTTTGGTGAGCCGTCCCTGGGCCTGCTTTGTTGCGGATCTCGCGTATGCCAAGCCCATTCTCCAACCAAATGTCAACTGTCAGCACACGGCTCATCGCTTCAGCTAGGTGCATCAAGCAGAGACGCCTCTCGGGTGCCCATGCCAGCAACCATATTGCGTTGGGTGAAAGAGCGTCTCTTATACTATGAGAAGACGCTCACTGGCCAGATGTGATGCCACCATCTATATCAGAACGACAGCAGTGAATGTGCAGCTGGATCTCGATGCGTTTTGACTGAGATTACCTATTTATAGAGTTGAAGTCGATGCATTGTATCCGTCCTGTTATTGATACATGTCACTGTGGTGCTACGTTTACATGCACACAAATAATCAGTTTAATGACTCAATCGGACTGAAAAGCCAAAGCAAACACCTCAACCTATCTGACTTATCTCATATCAAATAACATTTTGGTTGGATTGAATAGGGTAGTGTAGACCTGAAATAATCTGATTAACAGGAAACAATAAGCATGTAAACATTTTCTCAGTCAGATTCAAAAATGCCTTGTGCACATGTGAAGTGCCATGATGCATATGCTTACATACATCTTACATCTTAGAAATGTGCAAATGTTTATTTTCACATCTTACGAACTGTATGGAGACTAAATATTTACTATTGTTTGCTTAAAAAAAGATTGTTTTTAGATAGCTTATTAAAGCAAAAATTACAATTATACTTGCAGTATCTCAGCTGTCATCAAAAAAAATTCAGAATACATGAAATTCACATGTAAATGACTATTCAAATCAAATTGCAAGATTTAGGGATCATGAGAACTTTCAGAATGTACAATTTTGGAAAAAAATAATAATAATTGTAATAAAACTGCAAAAATACTACAGTGGAAACCTGTTAATTGGTTCCCTTACTATGCAGAGCAAAACAAACAAAACTGTAATAATATAATCTTACATTTAATGTGTTTTTACAGTAAAATACTGCACCACACCAGTATTTTTTTAATTATTATTTACAATGATGAACTGTAAACTGACAGTCCAAGAATTCTACATGTGACAGTTCACATTCGATAGTATTTTGTTTAAATGTTTATGTTTCTTAATAGTTTCTGTTATCGGTAATGTACATGCACAACTCATGTTGTTAAATGAATGTTTGTTGTATTATTTTAGTGTCGTGATGGTGTTTTGTGTGAATGGCACTGTGCACCTTCTGTATGTTAGTATTTATGTCAGTTTGTGGAAAAGCTGCTTGTGATGATCTTTGATTTTTTCATATTCTCTTAACCACCTGTGTTATAGAGGTTGTCAGCATGTGTTAAAGATACATTTAAAAACGACACTGATGAGAGTGCTTCAAAGAGGAAAGATACAATGTTGCATTTTGAAAACTTGCTGATTCCAAACTCTAAGATTCCAAACTCTAGATGATTACAGACCGCAGGTGTGTTGAGAATTGGGGACATTGGTGGACTCGAGAGCACTGTTGATCGATCATGATGAAGACGGCCCGTCTCATTTGCTTATCTTCAGCACATGGATACCGGCGTGAGTGCTCACCGTCTTTTGTTTGTCCCTGTTTGTAAGAGAGGACCAGCAGCTAAATAATTCAGCGTGAGTAAGAATCAGCATATCTTAGCGAATGCTTAATGTGCCAGATGCATGCGAGGGACAGGTTCATTTCAATTAGGCCTATTGTTACCGACAATGAGGTGACAAATTCATTTCATTACCGGGCCAGACAGTCCGCGTCTCTGCTTTTGTACCTGGCTTGTATGTTTACCTCTTTTTGTTTTTTCTCTCCATCTCTCTTGACATGTTTTTTGTCGTTTCCTCCACCCACTGGCATCTTTTGCAGCCCTCCCTCGGTCTTTTGTTTTTCCCTCACGCGGCCGAGCGAGTATTTGGCGAGGCTTGTGTTACCTGAGATGGAGTGACTCTCAGGTCCGGACACAGGAGCGTGTGCTCGGGGTCAGCGCGATCTCTCTGGCTAATTGGATGGGTGTAAGCTAAGCCGGCGTCATGATGACTTTGATGTGACACGGTAGAGGCCTGTGACTGTGAGGACTGACGCTGACTCACCTCCACCGCCGCTGTTGTTGAGCTGCTCGCTAATAAAAGTGCTGCTAATCGCGCTGTATTACAAGAGGAGACTGTATAGAGGGGGGTCATTAATTTTTCATGCAGTACTTGGGCCGCTAATGTTTCACGTCTCTTTGAATCGGCGTTTTGTCCTCCTTGTCCGTGAGATTGGTAGGTTTCCATTCACTGAATCAGCCAGCTATGGCTTTATCATGAGAAGCAGGGGGGAAATAATTAAATACATTTATTTTAAGTTCAAACTGGACAAAGTATTTTAACACTTACCTGTGAGAACTGACTTCACACATCTATGAAAATAAATAAATAGAAATATAAAACAAAAAAAACATAAAACATCACCAAACTGTGACACTGAGACTTCGACAAAGACATGTTGCAAAAATGTCCATTTCGAATAAATGCTGTTCTTTTGAACGTTTTTGTTCATCAAATAATCCACAAAAAAATATTCAACAATTTCATTATTTATAATAATCATGAATGTTTCTTGAGCAGCACATTTAGCATATTATTATGATTTCTGAAGATCATGTGACACTGAAGACTGGAGTAATGATGCTGAAAATACAGCTTTGATCACAGAAATAAATTACAGTTTAACACATATTCACATAGAAAACAGTTATTTTAAATTGTAATAATATTTCACAATATTACTGATTTTACTGTATTTTTTCTAATTGAATTGAGCTGTATAATGAAACTATTGTCTTCAGTAGAGATGCATTTGTTGAATTTGTTTCATAATTCTTGAATTTTGCGACATTGTTTATTACTGTGAAGATGCTTTGAAACAATCTGTACTGTATCAAGCGCTACATGTGACTTGACCTTGATCAAATAAATACAGTCTTGGTGAGCATAACATATTACTGGCATATTTACTGGCTGGAGTTTCAAAAGCTACCCTAAGTAAATTACAGTTGGTACTAAATTCAGCTGCCAGAATACTGACCAGGACCAGTGCAAGGGAGCACATCACACCTGTCTTGGAAAAATTGCACTGGCTTCCTGTTAGTTTGCGTATTGATTTTAAAATGATCTTGCTTACTTATAAGGCCTTGAATATTTTGTCTCCTCAATATTTGTCAGAGCTTCTAACCCCCTACACACCTACACGTGTTCTACGCTCCTCTGAAGCTGGTCTTTTAACTGTTCAAACAACTCGGCTTAAAACTATATGCGATCGGGCTTTCTCTTCACTGGAGCCTAAACTGTGTAATTCCCTGCCCTCTACGATTAGAAATGCTGATTCCCTTAGTGTATTTAAACCGTCCCTTAAAACTTACTTTTTTAGGGTAGCTTTTAGGTGATTTATGTGATTACTTTGTGTTTTATTATATTGGCCTTGTATTGTTTGATTTGTTTTTTACTGCTTGTACTTTTGTGTGTATCTTTTTTTTTTTTACTTCATATTTGTATATGTATGTAAAGCGCTTTGAGATGCTACTTTTAAAGGCGCTATATAAAATAAAGTTTATTATTATTATTATTACTTTTGAACATTTTAATGGTACATACAGTATATAGGAAAGTAAGATGTTCACTGGTCATTAAGAGTCTGTAGTTTCAAGGGTTTTGAAAAAGTGTTGAAGCAGAAAAAATCTGTTTGCTTATTTATTTATTTCTTTTTTCAATCAACCTCTTGACTGCACGTCTTTCTCTCAGTCTTTGGGTCTATAAACACCCTCATCGGGCCGACTGGATCTCCAGCGCTCTTTAATCTCATCCGCTGGCGTAATCACTCCAGAGCCAGTAACCACAGGACTTTTGATTCGCCCTGCTATTTATTAGCTTGAAGCATCTAGAAAGAATCTTTGATTAATTGGGGTTAGTCACCCCATATAACAAGGTCAAAGCTCCTGAGCTCACTGTGTTTTCTTCATTTACATCAATTAGAAGGGGAGCCGAGGGCTAGTCGGCCCCTCTCAGAAACACTCTTGTGTGCGCTGGCCGGGACTTGTTTAAATATAACTCTAAGAGAGCGGTAATGAAGTTAATGCAAATGAGACATTCTCTCTTTCCCTGACACTTTCTTCTCTCTCTTGCATTTCCTCAGATACTGAAAGCCAATTACAAGCTAGAAGGCGAAAGGCGGACACAGAGGAAAAGGCCTTTGGTGAAACTAATAATGGCTGAAGTTTGTATGGATTGAAAATGAGATGAAAGAGAAGAACTTGTCCGAAGCGGTCGTTTGTCGTCACATTAATGCAGAATGAAGTCATACTCACTGACCGTACAGGAGTCATATTCTAGCCTCAAGATCTGTGTGTGTTGACGTTTCACTGCAGAGGATCTGAAGGATTTCTCATGGCACAAAATTCAGATATTCAAAAATGACCTGCTAAAAATATCTGGACAGTGAAGTCATATGCAAAAATGCATTAGTGCAATTATTTAAGAAGCCAAATGCCTTAAAAGATAGACATTTATACTAAAGCAAGATGCACAAAAAATATCAGTACAGTCTGAAATGCTAAAACAAGTGTTGTGTGACTGTGTTTGTGAAGCATCAGTGGAATCTGTTCATAGATGTGAGTGAGCAGATCTTATACATTGTTATTTTTGTGGTAAGTGTGGATGAGAAGAAAGAGATTTCTTGGTTTTCAGACAGAGGGCGGCCTTGTGTCGCCAACACCTCTCCTGACCCCGCCCCCTTATATGCAAATGAGCTGTAAATGATCACATGACGCTTCAATCAGAGACTCAGCACAGAGAGAACTGCTTACTTTCACATATTTACATCATTATTCTCATTATCCAACCCATTTCAAACCATTTTCAAGTTCCAGCACATCTAATGCTCTAGAACAGTTTCCAGTGAGCTTTACAGATCAATAAGCATTTTTCTTTTAAAGACTACAAGGCTTATTTTTTTGTACAAGTGGAATTGTAAAGAAATGCCAAAAACTGACATTTATGTGCTTCTTTAAAACAAGCAATGACCAATATATCAACATATGAAGGGTTCATTTGCAAAAGCACATAACTTTTTTTAATTCCACTTAATCTCAATCAAACTTCAGTTGGGTTATTTTGATTAATTAAAAATAACTACAAAAATGCAGCTAACTGACAAAGTAAATCACAATAAAAACATGATAACATAATAAAAAAACATGATTTTTGAACATTTTAAAAACTGAAGTTATCTGTTTTTGCAAACTCTTCATATACTCTGCCTTCCAAAACAGTCCCGAGGAAGGCGTCTTGATACACCGGACGTGATGCTAGTGTCACACGTGCTCCCTATGAAGGGGACGTCTCTGACAGCGCTGACCCAGCACACAGCAGCCTGATAAAGCAGCAGGAGGAAGGAGAAACGGCTGACCACAAAGCGGGCTGCATCAGATAGAGCGACAACACGCGGATGAACACATGTTCTGGGCCGTAGATTATGACAGAGCACAGTTATTTCCTGTCCAGCTACATTTTCAATTTCCTGCCCAGCACTTTAGTTTTATTACAGTGATAAGCGGATAGCATCAGCCGTATCCATGACAACGGCTGCAGCGCCGCGGCCCGATAACAACAGTGTGGAATAATAACAGATCTGCACTGCATGTGAGAGAGACTCTATTGTAGCATGCTTTTGTGTGTGTGTTAATGAAAATAATAACAATTCAGCTGCGCTTCTGAGAACTAGATTATATCAGTATTAATAATCAGGCCTAATAAATGTAGTCATCAAAGTCACAATAATGATTGACATCTAAATTTAGAACATGCATTCAATATATGTTCTATATATAGACATAAATTAAGATTTCATAACATAACATAAGCTTTATGGGATTATTATGTTACATTGATATGTTTTAATGATACATGCATGTTCAACTTTCTTTTTAATTTTAGTTATTTTATGTTATTTTTTTTTTTTTTTGTTAAAACGATGATCAAATAATCATATGTTTGTGTGTGTGTTGATTTTATTTATAATTTTTTTTTTCAATTATCATTTTAATTTTAGTAATTTTATGTGCATTTGTCATTTGCCGTTTTTTTATATTTATATCAGTATTTTCAAACAATTAATCACAATTAATCACATCCAAAATAAAAGTTTGTGTTTACATAATATATGTGTGTGTTTGTACTGTGTATATTTATTATGTACATATTAATACACAAACATGCATGAATATATTTCAGAAAAAAAATGTTACGTTTATTAAATATATTTATATATAATACAAATTATATGAATATAAATATATGCATGTAAATACATATAAATATTTTCAAAATATATACTGTATGTATGTGTATTTATATATATACTTAATAAATATACACAGTACACATACATATATTATGTAAACAAATACTTTTATTTTGGATGTGATTAATCGCTATTAATCGTTTGACAACACTAATGTATATTAATCTTTTATTTTCATTTCAGTTTCAGTTTTAGTAATTGTAACTTTAGTACTTTTTTTCAGCAGCTTTCACACATTTTCAAAGCTTTGCCTCTTTTTTTTCATAACTTTACACACAAATCCAAGAATTGCACACAAAATGCAAAGCACATCACATCTCTTGCAAAATGAAGCACTGCATTCAAAATATCACAAACACATCTCAAAAGCAAACATTTGCAAACACTTATTAATTCCTGTTAGATTTGTGTGTGTTACATAGAGAATTGTGTGTTTTGCAAAAAGTGTTTTATGAATGAGTCAAAGGCTGATAATTAGTGTATGGTTAGTTACAATTATAACACTGGGTAGAATACTCCAGAAACCTTTCCTAATTGATGTTCATTCTTATATAAAAGGCTATGAAGCATTCAAATGATATTGTAATTTGACAAAGGGATCAGATTTTCAGTGACTGTTCTTTTATTAGATGAGTTTCATCAGCAGCACATAACAATAGACAGCAGTCTCCATCTGCCATGAAAGAGATACAAAGACTGAGCGTGTCTGCTCCCTCAGAGTCTGACCTCTGTCATAAAACAGCTCATATTGTGAAGGACAGTGTCTCGTTCAGACGCCCAGGCCTTTTATCAGCCCAGCACACTGACTTACACCCCAGATGCCTGTTATGGGAGTATTTGGGGGTTCTGGGTACTTCTGTCAAGATTTGGACCCAAACCCCTCCAAAAAAAACATATACAATATGCATATAAAACATAATTTCAGTTGGTCCAGCTGTATATTTTCAATTGTTGCCAAATAGGTGCTAGTAAACAGAAGCTGTGTCTGAAATCAGATATCGTCTAGTAGGTACTATGTTTGTTTTGAAACTTACTTTGTGACCATAAAAAAGTATGCTCTATATAGTATGAATCTCTGTAGTATGAATGTACTACATCCCCATGTTGTGTGTTGTGTCACTTCGTGAATCCTCTCCTGTGGCCTCATGGGATAGTAAAGTGTTGATTAGATGCATACTACAGAATCTCACCAGAAGTAGTCGGTCCTTTTCACCTACTGTGTTATGAATACTGTGAATTCAGACATACTACTCTTTTCATGTACTGTTTTTCGCCTACTATTATAGTGTGTAAGTAGGCATATTCAGGAGCAGCGACGGTCACCTAAAAAGGTAACCATAGCAAAATGATTTGGTATTTAGTGTCACACGACTTAAAAACTGCACATTCATTGTCTCAATATGAACAATTTGTATTTCGTCTGTAATGACTGCTGTTTTTCTTCCTTTTACGCTTACATTGTTATTTTGGCCATCCATCATCCTATTAGAAATAGTTAACCAGTGGTTAAACAGCTGTTTATGCATTCATTAACTCACTTACTAGCTGGCTTCACTCTGCTTTTCACAACATACTCAGTTCCCAATAGACAAAAGTCATTTGTTTTCTCTTAGGATATACAGTTTCAGTCAGAAATATGCCATACTATGCATTTTAAACCGTACACTAATGACAACTCATGTTCACTTCCAGATTCTTCTCTTTGAGAGAGTAGAAAGCTAACATTAAGCTGACAGTTATTTGGGACAAATTGTGTCCTAAAAAATCACAAAACAAACTACTTTTAAAAATATGGACTCGCCTGAAAGTCATTGTATGAGTCACACACTGTTTGCAACCAATCAAAACCAGTCAACGTCATGATAATGACTGATATCAAAATATAGAGCATTCATAAATTAAAGTATAATGTAATAATTACATAACAACATTTAAAGTATATAATATAATCTTAAACATGAATATATGTATGTGTATGTATGTATGTGTGTGTGTGTGTGTGTGTGTGTGTGTGTGCGTATAATGTATATATATATATATATATATATATATTTATTTATACTAATCTTTAATTAGTTATTTTGTAAATTACAATGTATGTTCACTCTCAGATTTTTCCCTTTGAGGTAGTAAATAGTTGACATTTAGCTAACTTGCCCGGAAAGTCATTGAATGAGTCACTCACTGTTTGCAGCCAGTGTACACTGTGCTTAAGGTAACTAGTTCACTCCTGTTATAACTGATAAAGAAGTCTATAATGACAATAACGGAAGCTAATTAATAACGCAAGCTCTAGTTTTGTGGCATCACGCCACTCGCTCGCACCGTTTAATAGTCAAGTCACCTTTATTTATATAGCGCTTTTAACAATACAGATTGCGTCAAAGCAACTTTACAATATCAGAATAGGAAAATAGTGTCAATAATGTAAAATGATTGAAAACTCAATTTTCAGTTAAAGGCATTTCATTATTGAATTCAGTGATGTCATCGTCCAGCTCAGTTCAGTTTAATAGCATGTGTGTATTTAGTGTGGTTTGTTTCCGGCTCAAGCCCTGCTTTCTTGGTCTGTCCACACCGGGTCTTGATCTCCACTTAGCCCAATTCAAGTCAATTTGTTATTGTAAATATAAATGTAGCGGACGGGTAATATCCAGTGGCCTGAGGAGAAATCCCAGAGCGCTCCCCTTCACTCCTGACCTCTCATCCCAACTGCCCTCTTTTGTTAGTTAAGCCATTCAGCTGCCAATCATCCCGGGGCTTTTTCATTAAATTCACTACAGCGGTGAGTTCCAGCTATCACAGGAATGCGTCTGCGTGCTTAATATCAGACACGTCCACCACAAGCGCTGCCGTTTGTTGCACGACGGACCCCAAACCGATTCAACAAAGAGAGGGTCTTTTGCGGGAAGCACTCACCTGACTCCTCGGGCCCCCGGGAGACATACGGACACACAATTAAAAACCACACACACAGACGGAGAAGCAGAGAGATCTTCCCCCTCAAGCAGTTGACATTTACCCAGTTGGATAATTGAGGAATAACATTTGCGTTACAATTTAACATGACCCCTGCCTTCAAAAGCCCTTTCATATTACCTCTCTGAAATGACTGCAGACAGGCACGGACGCGGCGGCGATGGGTTACCGTTGATGATATAAGAAAGAGAGAAACCTTATTATGACTGTGGCAGAGTCAATGTCAAGAGGAGGCGAGTTGCCCTTTTCATTCACGGGCGAACAACTATTAAGAAAAATGTATTAAAGGCTGCGGTGGGAGGGGGGGGCGATGCAGCGACCTGAATCCTGAGCTAAAAGCAAAGGTTAATGGATTGACTGTTACACAGGGGAGGAAAGCTCCTCGCGCCGCTTGTTTGTCGGCCGATGAAATTAAAGGGCTCACACTTATTTGTTGGAGAAATTAAGAGGTTGATCTGTTTATTTCCATCAGAGGAACAAGGTCAAGGCGAGCTCTTAATCACCGGCCGCGGGACTGATGTCTGGTGTTTTAGTTTTGTTAATCTTTTTCATGTGATGTGATCCATTAACTGTAAAAAGTGATGACCTGCAGTTGTTACCTTAAAGAGCTATTTCAACCTCATTTAACCAATCGAATTTAGTTTAGTTGGTATAAATTAATTAGGTGCATTCAGTGATATTACTTGATTTAGGTGCATTCAGTGATATTACTTGATTTAGGTGCATTCAGTGATATTACTTGTATAAAACCAGTTAACTTGGATGTTGCCATTTTGCAGTGTATAACCAACTAATCACTGTGCTAATGGACAGTATCTGAACGTCACCACAGTTCATAATTATGAGTGGATTTGGAGAGAAAACATGTCTAATGCCATGGATGCAGTGTCTGTATCAATGGAAAATTTGTTAAAATTATTATTATTATTATTATTTTTTCACAATAAACCTAAGTTTGCATGTAAAAAATATCATAGTATTGTACAATTACTATAAAATATATAATGATTCAGTTAACAGCATTTTCACAAATTGAATAAAAATGCAAAAACACACCCAATGCACATTTTTACTCATCGATATGTAGAGTTTAAATCTTTTTGAAATTCATGTAGAAAAGGTGCATCACTAACATCAAGTCATTTGAACATCAGATATTGTAATTGCAAAAACGTAAATAAAAAGTTACCAAAAAGGCTTTTTGTAGAGCATGTCACTAACAACACCAAGGCCATGGGTTCAACTCCCAGGCATTCTTTATAGTTAGTTATAGTTATATAGTTATAGTTGAAGTTATTTGAGCGCATCTGATGTCATAATTACAACTTCCCAACAAGTAAAACATTTCCAAGAACTTTCTGCAGTTTCAAAAATGCATCATGTTGCTTGCAACACCAATGTCATTGGTTCGATTCAGAGAAAGCATGAACTGATAAAACGCATGCCTTGAATGCAAAATTGCTTTGGATAAAAGCATCTGCCAAATGCATAAATGTAGATATATAAATGTTCCCAGGAGAACCTGAATGCACCATTACTGTACATGTTTTGGTCAAAATACGATGCACGCTGTAAAAACATCTTGTTTCTGAACTTAAAAAAGTGCCTCATGTGGTAATATCTAAATTAACTAGTTTTATTCAAGCCACAGAATGATTTAATGACTGAATTACACCAGTGAAGGTCATGCTTGAGGCTCATATCAGGTGGAAACACTTGGAAACACATTTAGACTTTTAACCATGTAGTGACTGTGTTTATTTATTTATTTATTTTTTAGCATTTTTATTTTTTTTTATTCTCTAAATAAATGCCATAGATGTATTTAATCTTCAAAGGTGAGCGTTCTAGTAGTTTCAGCATCTGAAGTCCTCCCAGCGAGGCTGAAGATGATTTCTCCCGCAGCTCTTCCCTCAGCGCGGATGCTTTTATGCACAGAGCCATATTTCATGTGTCTGCCCCTCCACTGCGCGGGAAAACGCCGTCATCTGACTGAGCTGCTCTGATAAATGACTGACGAGCGGCTGCTACACTTTATTAAAAAGTAATAACAATTTTTGTAGGCTCCCTTCATGTTGTAAGGGGCCCATGAATCAAGGGACATTGGCTGTCTGTATCTGATAAATGCATCGTTTACCATCTGAGGAGTTATTTAGGACTGGCTATTAATTTAAATCACATTTATCTCCTCTGAATAGGGCAGAGAGCTGTGATAGGACTGCAAACGACGCCTAACCGAGACCTTATTTATTGCTACAGCACGCAAAACAAAAGCTCAATATGCTAAACAGTGTCTGCCAATCACTCCAGTCAATCTTGACCCACCAGTTAGACAATCTTTTTCTCATAAAATATACATTCGGCTTCTCTAGTGCCCGCAGCAATGAGGAACCGAGGAACAGAAAGAGAAAAAGACAGATCCGGTTCTCTGGAAGCGTTGAACTGAACTTCCGAATGTCGTCTGGATGTAAACAATGCAGTTCAGATTCTGTGCATGCAAATCACAACACAACAGAAAAAGTGTTGAGTTTCGACGTGCTGCTGAGAATAAGATGCAGTGCAATGGACAGATCTTACAGAAATATGTTTAACCATTCAGGGTGTGAGTTACGTCCAAAGCGCCAGAGGTTTGACCCGCACACATAATTCTATATGACTGTCCTCTTGTGCTTTATGAAAACATAAATTAAAAACGGTGAAATATGCATTGCTATCTACTGCAGTGAAAGTGGTAGCATGCAATTGTTCCCTCAAGGATCTACTTTTACTTGATTTAACACCAAAATGCTGTTTGTGTGATTTGACTGATTTAATTGAATAAAAATGGTTCATTTAGATGCTAAAACATGATTTTTTTTTTCTTTAGGTTACCTGAAAAAAACACGTGCAATGCACAGATGTGTGTAACTCTTGCAAAAGGCTCTGCCCTTATTTATAGGAAACATTATGACTTGTAATAATCATTTAATGATTCATGTGAGTTTGTTTGGCATCTGATACAATTACACCCCCCAGGCTCTTCTGATATATTTACCTGTTTCAGTCCCTGGGAATGAGCCTGAGGTTTGAGCTTTGAGGTGGTCGTGCTCATATCCCGTCAGAGGTTATGAAAACATCCAGCGAGACTCACGGTGTTTGAGTAAAGCCCCACTGAAATCAAATAAGAGCACAATTTTCTGCCTCTAATGATCTGTCGTGTGTGTGGCAGACTTCAGGATTTGGTTTTGGCCTTTATGTGCATGAGAACAGTGTCACATGAGAAATATTTCCATGAGGGTGTAACCACAGGTGCATTTAACATCTACAGCATCCACTAACCACAAACACACACAACACCGACGGGCTTCATCTTCAACACTACAGCTATTGTTCTGACACGTCAAACCCAACCCAGTTTGTTTCTTTAGAATCTACAGATTTTTCTTTAGAATTAATGACACGATGCAATGACATTCAGGCATTTCTAAGTGTTGCTTAGGAGCTCAAACACTTTTTTTGGGAGCCACTGTAATATAATTATTGGTGTATATACAATATGTTTATTTATATGACAGGGCTGTTGAATACTTGAATCTGATTGGCCGATGAACATTATGAACATTTTTTTTTATAGGGAAACACACGGCTAAAGAAGTTCCAGGCAGGTCTTGACGGCATTATATCATGTTTCATATCACTTTGCCAAATTACTTCAGTTATTTCAAAGGTCCTTACTACAGCAAAAGAACCACAGCAAAACTGACCAAGCATATAATATATAGTAAACAATTTGATAAACACAACAAATTATTTCCATGTTTTTGCCACAAAATGAAGTTGTATTGTGTATGACGGACACATTTTCAGAATGTTCTGGCAAGGTTCTCTTAAAATTATGAACCAATGTTCTTCCAGTAACAGTTATAGTATATATGTGACCCTGCAGCACAAAAGCAGTCATAAGTAACACAGGTATATTTGTAGCAATAGCCAACAATACATTGTATGAGTCAAAATTATACATTTTTCTTTTATGCCAAAAATCATTAGGATATTAAGATCATGTTCCATGAAGATATTTAGTAAATTTCCTACCATAAATATATCAAAACTTAATTTTTGATTAGTAATATGCATTGCTAAGAACTTCATTTGAACAACTTTAAAGGTGATTTTCTCAATATTTTGATTTTTTTGCTCCCTCAGATTCCAGATTTACAAATATTGTCCTATCATAACAAACCATACATCAATGGAAAGATTATGTATTCAGCTTTCAGATAATGTATAAATCTCAATTTCAAAAAATTAACCCTTATGACTGGTTTTGTGGTCCAGGGTCACATATGTAGTATTTGTCTTAAAAGTCTTTCATAATGTTTACAAATCATTAGCACAAAAAAAAAAAAAATATATATATATATATATACAGTTTCTTTCTGAAATGCCATCTAAGGTTTTTTTTTTTTTTTTTTTTTTTTTTAATGTATGAAATGTTGCATTACAATCAGAGAACATTAGAAAGTAACTTTCCCATTTTTAAACCAGTTTTATTTTTACATTTTCATTTTGATTTTAGTTAAAGTTTTAGCAATTGTGTAGTGTGTTTTGGTAATTTCCTAGGTAACACTTTATTTGAAGGTGTCCTTGTTACACACGTTACATGTACTTACTATTATAATAACAATAGATTATGCATAATTACATGCAAGTAACCCTATAAAACAAACCCTAATCCTAATCCTAACCATATATTAAGTACATGTAGTTCATTAATATTACTCAGTATTTAAATGTATAATTACACTGTAACAAGGACACCTTAAAATAAAGTGTAACCAAATAAATTAAAATGTTGGGAAAAAGTTTAATTTCAGTTAACACTTATTTTATTTTAAGTAATTTTGGTTAACTATTATAACCCCATTCTTACAGCTTATTGTTGTTTTCTGGGTAGTTTCACATCTGAATGAATTCATAAAGCTTGGAGCGGTGTTTAATAAGGACAGTCATAAGCAGGGCCAGATGCAGGAGTCTGATGGTTTGTTTGTGAATGACCTCTGACCTCCAGCACATCCAGCCCTGATCCTGGGCTCAGAGAAAATGAAGCGTTCAGGCCGAACACCTCACACTACGTCATGTTTGCGTAACCCCGCGCTGGACTCAGTAATTGAAGCACAACAGAATTAGGTTACATATATCTGACAGGTCTCTGTGTGTACAGTAAAACCCCAGACGCTCCGCGGGTTAGCACATATTATCTTTTCATTAGTTTTTCATTCGCTTGAATCGATACGGATAAGTGTGTCTTGTGAGGCTGCTAAATGTCTGTTATGACGCGCCTCCCACATCGAACGAAAATAATTCATCAAACGCAGTCCGTACGGTGAGAATAAAGCTGCGTGACCCGACTGAACCTCACACATGTTCATATGCAACCTAGGCTCATTGGAAATACGTGTCTCTACATACATTTCTGCAAAACTGAAATAACGTACCTATATGTACGATTCACTGCAGTTTCCAGTTGAAATGAACACTAGAGGCAGTAAAACTCTGACAACTCTTATTCCTTTTCACACGAAGTGTGACTTACAGGAACAGTTTTGATTATTTTCTCACAGTTACTTGCAGAATGGTATGTTATGACTTCTAAACAATTTTAACATCCTGCACGATTTGAAAACTGATACTTTTGAACGTTGTCGTCACATATACAGCTTCATATGTATGAGTTTACTAACTCAGTAAGTTTACTCGGTAGCTCACGCGATACAGCGTTGCACTTAGGTGATGAAGAGCTCCGGTGCGAATCCTGGAGTTCAACAAAACAGCTCAAATCTGCATAAGGAAGTTAAAATAGCATGGCTGCATCAGCAAATACGTTTTTATATTACTTTTGCATTTGTTAACACTTTCGGGTAGGTTTAGGTTTGGGTTTGGTGTAGGGGATACTTCCAACTTCATAGAGCTTAATCTTTAGCTACACTCAACGGATATTTGAATTATGAATGGCCGCAAAACGTACCTCAAGCAGCATAATAAAAACACTGCAATACGTGCCTGTACCAACGTAATAAAAACGTGTCACGGTCACGTATTAAACATGTGTTTTAGCACCACTCTCTGGACATTTCACTTTGAAACTGCCGCGAAACGTGCTGCAATGTACATAATTACGCTGTTGCAGAAATGTATGTAGAGACACGTATTTCCAATGAGCCTGGGTTGTTTATATGTGTGGCTCGTGACTCAACTCTTAGCACTGAATTCCTGCCTCAATATGACCACAAACTGGTTTAGTGTTTAGTGCTTTAGTCCTAAAATGAGTACACCGTAAAACATTTGGAGTAGGATTTACTTGAAAAAAGCTTGGAAACTATTTTCACTCAGAAAAGGCTAGTTCATTTACAAAATAAATGACAAGTAAAAGCTGAAACATAATTATTAGTAGCTTTAAATATATATATTTTTAGTTAAGTTTACTTGGGAATTCCCAGTAAATTGTATTGACTCTTTATTTGTGTTGTTAAATAACAGTAATATACTGCACTGAAAAAAAAAAAAAAAGTCGTATTTACTTAATTTTTATTTTGTTCGTTTTTGCACACATATATTTTAAGTAAAATGTAAGTATTGAATTAAGTTCATTACTAAGACTTGCTAAGACATGCTAAGACTTTTTTATTTTTTATTTTTTTTAATGTTTTTAATGAAGACTTCTGCTCACCGAGACTGCAATTATTTGACCAAATATACAGTGAATATTGTGAAATATTATTACAATTTAAAACAGCAGTTTTCTATGTGAATCTATATTAAACTGTAATTTATTTCTGTGATGCGCAGCTGTATTTTCAGCATCATTACTGCAGTCTTCAGTGTCACATGATCTTCAGAAATTATAATAATATGCTGATTTGCTGCTCAAGAAACATTTCTGATTATTATCAATGTTGAAAACAGTTGTGCTGCACAATATTTTTGTGGAAACTGTGAGATATTTATTTTTCAGGATTCACAGATTAATAGAAAGCATTTATTTGAAACAGAAATTATCTTTACTGTCACTTTTGATCGATTCAATGCATCCTTGATGAATAAAACTATCAATTTCTTTAAAAGATCTTCCTGACCACAAACTTTCGTGTGGTAGCATAACTTCAACTCATGATGAATCTGAAATGAGAACTGACAAAAATAATTTTGAGTAAGGAATGTGTTCCTGTGGCTCAGTGGTAGAGCATTGCGTTAGCAGCGCAAAAGGTTGTGGGTTCAATTCCCAGGGAACACACATACTGATAAAACAATGCATATCCTGAATGTACTGTAAGTCGCTTTTAGCATCCGCTAAATGCATAAATGTAAATGTAAATAATAATAAAAAAAATCTAAACAGTGACTTCACATCTGTAAATGAAAAGGATGCCTGTGATGTCTGCAGTGTTCTGTGCAGATCTCCGTGTTCTTCATCTCTCAGTGCTGCGGTCTAACACTAGATGGCTGCAGATAATGGAGTTGAGCACTAATGAATGGCTCAGTCCACACACAACACAGTCAGCGTATCCCATGATTCCCTTCTGCACACGTCTGCAGGAGAAACACACTCACCTTGTTTGAGCTGCTTTCTGCTTAAAGAGAGATATTGATTTCAGGTTGTCATTCACAGAGCACAGTACTCATGCAAACAGAAGCGGGATGATTTTACACACAGTGTGTTTAACCTTTTGTATAATTCCTCGTGGTAATATGTTCTTCAGCACTGATTCAACACTGTATATCCATCTGATTCTTAAAGTGAGTTCACCAATAAATGAAAAATGTTGTTTAACTTCTTCTGTCAAACACATATTTACTTGAAGGGGTGTGCATAAGACTGACATGACACCTTCATAATCATAACATGACACCTTCATAATCATGGCATGACACATGTCATGCATATGAATGAGGTTTTATGCATGTTTATGACAACTGTCATTAAGTGTCATTCGCTCAGTTATGTCAATTTTAATGCAACAATGACATTATTTAACATAACCCTACCCCTAGCCCTTGGAAATAACAAAGACATCTCAAACAATGTCATCTTTGCATTAAAAATGACATAACTGAGCGAATGACACTTAATGACAGTTGTCATAAACATGCATAAAACCTCATTCATATTTATGACATGTGTCATGTGATGATTATGAAGGTGTATGATTATGAAGGTGTATGATTATGAAGGTGTATGATTATGAAGGTGTCATGTTATGATTATGAAGGTGTCATGTGATGATTATGAAGGTGTCATGTTATGATTATGAAGGTGTCATGTGATGATTATGAAGGTGTCATGTTATGATTATGAAGGTGTCATGTGATGATTATGAAGGTGTCATGTCATGATTATGAAGGTGTCATGTGATGATTATGAAGGTGTCATGTCATGATTATGAAGGTGTCATGTTATGATTATGAAGGTGTCATGTGATGATTATGAAGGTGTCATGTTATGATTATGAAGGTGTCATGTTATGATTATGAAGGTGTCATGTGATGATTATGAAGGTGTCATGTCATGATTATGAAGGTGTCATGTTATGATTATGAAGGTGTTATGTTATGATTATGAAGGTGTTATGTTATGATTATGAAGGTGTCATGTCATGATTATGAAGGTGTCATGTCATGATTATGAAGGTGTCATGTTATGATTATGAAGGTGTTATGTTATGATTATGAAGGTGTCATGTTATGATTATGAAGGTGTCATGTGTTGATTATGAAGGTGTCATGTGATGATTATGAAGGTGTCATGTCATGATTATGAAGGTGTCATGTTATGATTATGAAGGTGTCATGTTATGATTATGAAGGTGTCATGTGATGATTATGAAAGTGTCATGTTATGATTATGAAGGTGTCATGTGATGATTATGAAGGTGTCATGTTATGATTATGAAGGTGTCATGTGATGATTATGAAGGTGTCATGTTATGATTATGAAGGTGTCATGTGATGATTATGAAGGTGTCATGTGATGATTATGAAGGTGTCATGTGATGATTATGAAGGAGTCATGTGATGATTATGAAGGTGTCATGTGATGATTATGAAGGTGTCATGTTATGATTATGAAGGTGTCATGTTATGATTATGAAGGTGTCATGTTATGATTATGAAGGTGTCATGTGATGATTATGAAGGTGTCATGTCATGATTATGAAGGTGTCATGTTATGATTATGAAGGAGGCATGTGATGATTATGAAGGTGTCATGTGATGATTATGAAGGTGTATGATTATGAAGGTGTCGTGATGATTATGAAGGAGGCATGTGATGATTATGAAGGTGTCATGTCATGATTATGAAGGTGTCATGTGATGATTATGAAGGTGTCATGTCATGATTATGAAGGTGTCATGTCATGATTATGAAGGTGTCGTGATGATTATGAAGGTGTCATGTGATGATTATGAAGGTGTCATGTCATGATTATGAAGGTGTCATGTGATGATTATGAAGGTGTCATGTTATGATTATGAAGGTGTCATGTTATGATTATGAAGGTGTCATGTTATGATTATGAAGGTGTCATGTGATGATTATGAAGGTGTCATGTCATGATTATGAAGGTGTCATGTTATGATTATGAAGGAGGCATGTGATGATTATGAAGGTGTCATGTGATGATTATGAAGGTGTTGTGTTATGATTATGAAGGTGTCATATCAGTCTTATGCACACACCTTCAAGTAAAGTATAACCTACATTTTTGTTCCCCATACAATACCAGTAAATGATGATCAGGGATTGTCAAGCTCCAAATGAAATATACTGTATATGTTTAGATTGTTTTGTTAATGTTATGAAAATGATAATTTGGAATTTTCTCTGAATGTTCAAAACGGCCAGTTTTTAAATGTTTTAAAAATTGTATTCTTGGTTTTACAAACATTTGGTGAACATTCCATTTTGCAAACGTTATAGGAACATTACTTTTGAATATTTTCTGAACATTCCAAAATAAGTAGCATACAGTATATATATTATTTAGACAAACAGTCAAGTGCAATGCTTCAAAAAAAAAAGTTTCATGAACAAAGTATGTCTTCTGCGATGGTCTTGATGCATTGTGTGAAGAAGAGAAATAAAGTCCTGGTCTCAAATGCTATACGTGTGATTTGAATATGCACAAACTCAAATAAGATATGAGACACATGAGCATTAATAATGTTTGACATCAGTGAATATCAAACCTGGTGTCCCGTATTGTGTCTGAATGTACAGTACGTGAACATACAGTAAATGAGAGTGTGATTAGAAGCAAGAAATTATTAGTATTAGTGAATAACTTTTTAATTTTCTCACAAAACTGCGTGTGCATGCTCTGCTAAAGTCCACCACAAGGGCGAGTATGTAATATTGTGGTGCTGAATATAGTTTTTAGTGGTTTTGCTATAACTCATGAAGAAGAAGCGGAGGAAAGAGAAGCCACGATGACTTATTTGAGCTTGTGCTAAAACTATATTGGTGGAGAAAATGGGGATATTCATCTCTTTCCTTTGCTGGAGATTACACCATTTCACAATCAATAGAGCAGTCCGAATGCATTTTTATTGGGCGCATTACACCGCAAATGAATTGTAGAGCCGTGCAAAGCCAATTGGATGTGTGATGGAAGATGTGCGAGCCGCGCTTTGACAATCCGTTACATTTCCAGAACATGTAGATTAATGGCGTTCAACACATGCCACATCTCTGGTGTTTATTAGAGTCCATTACAGCAGACTCGATGTATCAAGAGCAATTGATTATCTTTAAACTGAGAGGAGCCTAATCTCTCCACAGAGCGCTTTAAATATGTTCCACTTGGCTCTGTAATATTTTTCACCTTAAAATGCAATCGCTGGCTTTATTTATGGCGCTGCGGAGGTCTTTATCTGGCTGAATTTAGACAGTTTTATTAAGACTCCTCCAGGATTTGGGTGGATTTGTCTGCTGCTAGATCACAGCATTAGCATCTTTGAGAGATTACATTCAAGCACAGCAGCAGTAAATACATGTTTATCTGGTAAAGCCTTCATTTATTTGCTCTGATTCCTGCGTAGCTCTCTGTGCAGAAGAAGGCCAGAAGATTTCTGTCTGTCTGTTCAGCTGTATTCTGTGTCACGTCTCCATGTTTCCCTGACAGTGTGTGTTATTTTGCAATAATGCAACGATGTGGTACAGCTTAGCTGCTTTGTTGGATGTAGATCCACAAAAAAAAAAAAAAAAATTAATCTGTTTGCAGTATTTATACTTGATCAAACACTTTTTACACATTGATTTTTAGCACAGCGATTAATGAGTCTCTTATAGGCTCACCAAGACTGCATTTGTCACATACACCATAAAGAATTATGATTATGAAGCTGTAAAGAAAAAAAAAAGATGATACTTTTTTTCTGTATTTATACATCAAAATCACACATTTAATTCAGTGTTACTTGCCATTTCTTTGTAATTAGTTGTGCAATTTAATTATCTGATTTCATTCATTCATTCATTCATCCATCCATCCATACACTATTTTTTTTTTTACTTTATTATTATTATTATTATTATTTGTATTATGTTTAAAATGCTAAGTTGTGGGACAGCTTAGTTGGTTTGTTAGATTAGACTTTTATTATATATATATATATATATATATTTTTGGGGTACGCTTTACAAATATATATATTTCAGTCATTCTACTTAAAAGTTGTATGTTTAATTCAATGTTAAGTGCTTTTATGTATTTATGTATTCATTAATTCATTCATGTATTTGTTTGTTTATTTATTTATTTATTGTGAAATTTACTAGATAATTTACTTACGTTTGAGGTTAATAAGGTTTATGTATTTATTTTTAAAAGACATCTCTTTTGCTCTCCAAGGCTGCATTTATTTGACCAAAAATACAGTGAATATTGTGAAATATTATTCTAATTTAAAACAGCAGTTTTCTGTGTGAATATGTGTTAAACTGTAATTTATTTCTGTGATCAAAGCTGTATTTTCAGCATCATTACTCCAGTCTTCAGTGTCACATGATCTTCAGAAATCAGTGCTATTGTTTGCACAAAATGGATAATATTTATATTTGTTCAATCCATTGAAATAAATGATTTTCTGTGGTAGTCATCGTTATACAGTTGAACTGGTTTTCACCCCTCTCGCAGTGTGTTTAATCACGTTACAGATGTGTGTATTTCACACCTGAAGCCCCTCATCTGTTTCTCTAATGCAGCAGAGGCTCATGGGAATGCTAGCATGTAACGTCTATGGGATTAGCCAGCCGTGTCGTCTCTCCAGCCCCATCCTGCTACTTATCTCCTATCTGCAACACAAATGAAGCACAAACTTAATTCAATTTGATGTGATATCCTTGCATTTTAAAGGCAACTTTCTTCCCCGAGTGCGCTGTGAGAGCGAGAGCGAGGGCTGCTGTGCTGCAGGAGATACGGCCGTCCCCCGGAGTCAGATCTGGATCCTCTCTAAACAGGATTTGACATGGAGTTGTGCTCCTGTGCAGATGATCTACTGGAGCGAGAGCTTCATTTAGGCCTTCAGCTCAACAGCCTTGGTTTTAGAGAATATGCCTCTGATTCTGCTGCTCTCTGTTGAGATGTGATGATCAGGTCCGTTCTGGAGAAAAATGAGTCAAACAAAACCATCTCCAGCGGTTCTTAACAGCCTTAACAGATCCATTGCTTTGTCTTTCTCTGAAGTGTTTTAGCGTCACAGCTCTGCTGGTTTATTTGCACATGATAAGGTTTTCTAAAGAACTTTAGGAACATGAACAGCTTCTAGCTGTTGATTTATTTAATTTATTTTTTTTAGTTGTTTTTATTAATTGATCAGCAACCAGCAGGTAGCACATAAAGCATATTACAAACCAGGACCACAACAGAAAAGACAATAATAATAATAGTAATAACAAAAACATATCAAAAGGAAAAATAAAAAATACATGCAAAATATTCATCATAACACATAATGGAAGAAAACAAAAACAACCATGTCCAATTTATATCACCATATTTTTATAACTAAATAAATAAGTAGTGGTATGTAGATTTATATTTAATTTGTCATATTATGGGTACCATGCTGGGATCTTCACTAACCCCCAAAGATCTCAATGGTTCTTCCCACATTCTGTTAAAGGACATACGTTTACCCATAAGATGGACTCTTAGTATTTCTAGGGATATAAGATCTTTTTTAAAGCCGGGCTCACACTGTGCGATTTTTTTAAAGTCCTTTAGGATTGTACTTGTCAGACTGTACGAACATGATGATCATGTCACACTATGGGATCTCAGTTGTCATTAATGTCAGACTGTACGACAGTCAAGACGAGTTAAAAACAGGTGCGCGCAAGAAAACTTGTCCGGACACGTCCAGTGACTACGAACTGCATTGCACGCGGGACCGACATGTTGGCTATCATGAAAAGTATATGAACGGCGGCAATACCGGCGTATTTAAGAAGAATAGTGTATGCAGCTCTACACACCCACATGAAAACAGCGGCGCAACCAGTGTTTATATAGAAAAGGCAACATATCAGATGAATTCGGTGAGCGCTGGAGTTTATGGTTGATAGAATAATTCTCCAGCATTAATTCTGCTCATAGCTTGTCTTGAAAAACGGAGACAGTTTGACATTCATCGTAGGGGTCGTCACACTGCAGGACTGTGTGCCAAATCTTCTGACACTGCCAGAATTTCGTCGGAGGTGAAATTTGATCGCAACAGCCATTAATCGGCTGTCGGTGAACATGTCAAACCAGCGATCAAAGACTTAGGATTTTCAAAAGTTGTCTCAGACGACCAAATCGTGGCCAAAATTGTACAGTGTGAGCCGGGTTTAAAATGCTGATTTAATTTTTAAACTTTTTTTTTTTTTTTTTATCATTGTATTGTGTTACTGTGAAGCACCTTGGTCAGCATTAATGTTGTTTAAAGTTGCTATATAAATAAACATGACCTTGACCTTGACCTTCAGTGATATCAGACTGTAAAACACACGTGCACTAAAAAGTTTAGTAACACTTTACTTAAAGCCGCTATGTATAATGCATTACAAAAGTTTTTAATGCTTTAATCATGCCTTGCAATTCATCTTATAATGCATTGTATGATCTCATGAATAATTGTAATCACAGCTATATATTACATGTATTTACAGTATGTATTCACTGTTGCATCCTTAGAAAGTGTGATGCATTAATACACATGACAACCAATTTCAAATGTAATAAGAAATATTCAAATATTTAAATGCATTTGTACTTTGGTTATGATATTTATGAAAACAGCAGCCATAGTTGCCAGAACTTTACTGTAAAAAATGCATTTGTAACATTTTAGGTTTTATGATTTAGTGTAAATTAAATAAAAAAAATATCTCATATTTCTTTAACTGTTAAAAGGTAATATACCAACCTAGTGAATAAACTAAATCTGTTTTGTACCTTTATAATTGTTACAGGGTTTGTTTTAAACATGTTTTTAACTGTAGCAAATTCACTAATACATTGCTTTATCATTTATTTTTTTATTTTTTTATTTACTTGTTATTTTTTTTATATATATTTTTTTTGTATAGGAGCAACACAATGTTTTTGTATTTGTTTAATGTAGATTTGTGTGAATCTTTTATTCAAGCGCTCATCAATACGGCCATCTGCTGTTGTTGTTCTGGTCTTCTGCAGTTTGTTGTTGTCCTCTCTTTCTTCAACTACGAACAACAAGCCAGTCTGCACCTCGTTGACCAATCAGAGCAAAACAATGCAAGGCACATGCGTAAAAACTTGGACTGTGTACTGCGCTGATGAGGATGAAATGCACTGTATGCATACATGTGCATGAAAAAAGTGTTGTGGCTTTAATAGCAACTTGTGTAGTATCTTATTCTGAACATTGATGACTTGCTCTTGATTTGAAAAGTTCCCCAGCTGAAGTTTGTGTACCTGTGTAGATCCCTGTAATCAGCACTTTGACATTCATTGTGTTTGATGTTAGAAAGATGCACATATCCCGATCCTGGAACGAGCTGCAAACAAAGGCTCTGTGTTTGGCCCATTATCTCCGACAGCGAGGTGCAGAGGAGATGTTCGTCCTGTGGGATGTGTACCAGTGTTTCCAAATCTGATCTGGGTAACAGAAAACAACGAGAACGGCCTGCTAGATACGCCATGCTTTCTTAACTCTGTAAATATTCATGTTTGCTTTCCTTTTCTTTTGTTAATTGACACGCAGGGCTCATTATTTCTGGTTTGAATTCATTTGTGGCGAATGATCTCGGAAAGACATGATGTTCTGTGAATGTAATGATGCTCTCAGATCGCTAATAGCTGCTTCTGCGAGTCTAAGAAAAACTGTTCCTCCAGCATCATCCCTTTCATCATAACCAAACCAAAGATAAGCTTCAAAGAAAACATCCCATTCGTCTCTCCAGCGGAGCTTTAACATCTGAAGACGCGTGTGTGTTTCCGCTGGAGAAGTTCCTCGCTGGATTCACACAGTTCATTGGGTTTTGGAGCGTTTTCAAGCAGCAGCTCCTGGAGACGAGTGTTTATCTGTGGTGCAGAGTCAGGGCTCCTCCAGGGGCCGCCCGGGGCCGCCTGAGGAAACAATTCCCTTCAGTTCGCTGGCCGCAGGGCCTTCAGAGCCACCCTGCAATAGAAAAGAGAAAAACTAGCTCTTTTATTGATAGACTTCTGCTGTTCTTCAGCATACGGACAAAGACTGACAAAATGCATTGTGTTCGGTCTCTTAAAGGGGCAGGTCACCCAAAAATAAACATTGTATCTCACCCTCGTGTCAGTTCTGTCTTCTGTGGAACACAAAAGAAGATAGTTTTAGTTTGTCCATACAGTGGAAGTCTATGGGGTTCAATGTTGATTGGAAACCAGTGTCTGGGTTACTACTGTTTACTGAAACCTTACTAACCCCAACAAAAAAATATATATAATAAATAATCAAAAAAAAAAATATATATATACACACACACACACACACAGCATATATTTTGAAAATATTTACATGTGTTTACATATGTATATATATTTATATTCATATAATTCATATCATGTATAAATATATTTAAAATGTAAACGTAACATATTTTTCTTAAATATATGCATGCATGTGTTTGTATTTATATATGCATAAGTACACACACATATATTATGTA
This sequence comes from Schizothorax lantsangensis, assembly GCA_027422415.1. NCBI lineage: Eukaryota > Metazoa > Chordata > Actinopteri > Cypriniformes > Cyprinidae > Schizothorax > Schizothorax lantsangensis. The sequence continues at coordinate 8,054,533 of CM049850.1, read as the reverse complement.
AACAAAAACTTTTATTTTGGATGCGATTAATCATTTGACAGCACTAATATATATAAACTCATTTCATTTTAGCTAGTTGCTAAGACAACATTTTTCATATTTAGTTGATGTGCTAAAATAACTAAATTAAAACTGAAATAAAAATGAATAACACAAATATATAGACATATTTAAAAACAATACAAATGGCAGAAACATACAACAAAATTACCAAAAGTGTAACTAAAATGAATGAAAACAGAAAATGCACAAATAAAATCTAATTCAAAATATTAACAATGACTATAATAGTATCTCAATGATAAAATAACACTGACCTGCGTTCTATGTTCTTTTTAGGTTCTTCAGAAGATATAAAGTCATACAGGTCTGAAACGACATGAGGGCGAGTTAATGATGACAGAATATGATCATTTGTGTGTGAACTGAGGCTTTATGATGTATTTAATATCCTTCAGCAGTGTTACAGGTTCAGACGTGACTTCTGTGTTTAAAACATCAGAACTATTTCATTCTATGTCTACTGTTCACTCTCCGGGGAATGAGCTTTTTGTTAATTAATAGTGGTTTAGTGCAATGCGTACAATGAGGTGAATTTCAATGAATCAGCCCTTAATTAATTAGCTACACAATTTTAAAACCCTTTTTCCATCTGACTGCTCTGAATGCAATCGGACGTCTATTACAGCAGCTTCAGCTTTGTCAGGCATCATTATTTTCAAATTGGGCTTGTCGGCTCACAGGTTCGAAAAAGAAAGCCATTAAAATGCTCCATCCAGTAAGAATGATCACATCCATCTCGTGGACACGGTGTGAGAAACTACTGTTCAGATGATCGTCTCAGATTAGATGCAGATGTCAATTTTATTTTAGCGTGAAATGTCACATAAGTGTCTCGTAAGTCTCGTTCTGTGATGACAGTGTGTTGAGGAACTGTAAATGCAGCTAGAAAAACCTCGATTTACTGCATTCTCCCCAGACAGAAACTTTGCCCTCGACATCTGACAAGTAAAGTAAAGTTTTTACACCTCAAAGCTGACTGCAGGTGTAAAGCGGATCAGGACAGCGGGCCAGAGCTCATGCAGACGGCAGCAGGATCAGCTTCTGTTTGCATGTGTTTGCAAGGGAAAACAGGCACAATACGAGCTCCCTGAGCCACTAGGCTCCTGTCACCTCTGGATTTCATTGTCAGCATCCAGCGAGAGGGAATTCTGGCTTGGCCTCTCATGTAATGCTCCCTGGACAAGCAACTGGGCATGTGATCCACCAAATCCCAAAACACTGCTGGACTTGATCTGGACTGTGTTTTTCAGTGTGCTGGGCAGATTCACTCTTGCATACAATACTAGTATATCTTCTGCATTAAAGCTGTGGAATTTCTGCACCAATAGTGACTGAATAGAAGCTCAGTCTCATGAAAATGCATATAAATAGTACGCCAAAAAAAATGTGCTATTGATATGCAAAAAATGCCTATGATTCGCACTTGTTTGGCGTGCATATAATACGCATTTTTCGCATGCATATGATATGCATCTACCCCACAACCCTAATCCTACCCATTGCGTATCATATATATATGCCATTGTCAATTTTTGCGTATAAATACCACTTGTTTTTATTTGGAGTACTATTTATACGCACTTTCATGAGATCGTTTTTTTTTTTTTTTCAGTATCTTAAAAACATACTCTTTTAAAGTGCCACAGAGAGCATTACAACTTAGCAGAATCAATGTAAATGATTAATAGTTGTTTCTGCATATTAAGATGGATTAAGAGAAAGTATTTTAACAAAAATAAATCAAATGTTGTTATCAGTAACTAAAACTACATAAAAATGTAAAATTACTCAGCCCGATCTCACGGAAATTCGTACGTATTTTACGAGGTGGCTAGTTCGTACAAATTCGTATGACCTCACTCGTACAATTTCATACGATATTTGCCAAATCGTACGTATTTATACGAGTCACACAATACGTATGAATTTGTACGAATGGCCTACACCTAACCCCGCCCCTAAACCTACCCGTCACTGGGGTCTAGACAAATCGTACAAAATCGTACGAGTGAGGTCGTATGACTTTGTACGAATTAGCCACCTCATAAAATACGTACGAATTGGTCGTAAGATAGTATTGAAATTACTACAATTAAAAATATAGTTAAATTAAAATAACAATTAAAAAAGCTCAAATAAAATATAAATATTAGATGAAAAATTTAAAATGAATAATAATAAAACAATAAAATTTTGCCTTAGCAACTAACTGAAACAAAACTAGTTGAAGGACTACAATAAAATTACTAAACCTAAAAATGAAATAAAAATAAAGCTATAAAGAAATATAAAAATATATATAAAAAAATACTAATAACTAATAAAAACTAATGCAAATGACAGAAACACACAAAAAAAATTATAAAAAAAATAAATAAAAAAATAAATTAAAATAAAAGCTAGAAATTTGCGGAAAAAAGGTTCTCATTCTCAGTCCATCCAAGATCAGGATGAGTTTGTTTCTTCATCAGGTTTGTAGAAATGTGTCTCTGCATCAGTGTCTCATCAATGGATGCTCTGCAGTGAATGGGTGCCGTCAGAATGAGAGTATGATAAAAACATCACAATAATCCACAGCACTCCAGTCCATCAGTTAACATCTGGTGAAGACAAAAGAAACAAATCCAGCATTAATAGGTGTTTAACTTCAAACCATTGCTTATTTAGAGCTGTTTTGTCTTGTAAACGCTGCTTGATCTGATGCAGATTTCTCTCCTGATTCAGACCAGAACACTTTTTCACTGGAGGAAGCGAATTATGGATTATGGACTCTCCTGATGTATTACAAACACACATCTTTTGTCTTCTCCAGATGTTTACTGATGGACTGGAGTGGTGTGGATTACTTGTGATGTTTTTATCAGCTGTTTGGACTCTCATTCTGACGGCACCCATTCACTGCAGAGCATCCATTGCTGAGACACTGATGCAGAGACACATTTATCAGAATCTGATGAAGAAACAAACTCATCTACATCCTGGATGGCCTGAAGTTGAAGACATTTTCAGCACATTTTCCCTTTTAGGTGAACTATTCCCTTTGCTCAGTATATGTAAATGTAATGTGTAACTGCATGTAAGAGCAAAAAGCAAAAAGTGACTTACAGTGTAATCGGCATTTGTCTTTAAGTATCATTGTACATAAAACAATTTGGATATACTGCTTGTGAACAGAACATTTTCAACCCAAAATAACAGTGTGTCGGTGTGTGTGTGTGTGTGTGAGTGTGTGTGTGTGTGTGTGTGTGTGTGTGTGTGAGGGTGTGTGTGTGTGTGTGTGTGTGTGCATGTGTGTGTGCATGTGTGTGCGTGTTTGTGTGTGCATGTGTGCATGTGTGTGCGTGTTTGTGTGTGCATGTGTGTGTGCATGTGTGTGCGTGTGCGTGTTTGTGTGTGCATGTGTGTGCGTGTTTGTGTGTGCATGTGTGCGTGTGTGTGTGTGTGTTTGTGTGTGGCACTATGGTGCAGTCACGAGTGATAACTCCACCCGCGGAGCCCCTGGGACGAGGACTGAGGCTCACCGTCTGGAACGGAGTGTGTCCCGGGCGTGTGTGTACACTACAACCGCAAAATTGATTTGGACAGCTGCTGGACAGAGCCACATGTGTCCCAGGTTAACTTTACAGAGGCCGATGTCAATCCAAACTCACACAGGGACAGAAAGCTACTCACAGATACAGTACACTTCAGATCAGCACACGCTGCATTATGCATGTTTCTGTGCTATTATTAACTTCTAATGAACGTCTTACATGTGTTCTAGACACAATGGCAATATATTTTATGCATTCAAACTCTAAAACGTACCATTGATACAGGAATAATTCAGCCAAAAATGAGAAGTCATTATTTACTCTCTCTCATGTAGTTTCAAAGACTCGTGAAAACTAAGTGCACTACACTATACACTGAATACGCACTCGTAGTGTACTTCAAAACTATTTTTAAAGAACTGTACTTAGAGATAATATTAATGAAATAAAAGGCCACTTTATTGCACTTGAAGAGAGTTTTAATGCACTCAAGTGTTTGAGACATCAAAACAATCATTATATTTTAATTATCTTTTGTCATGCTTTAAAGAAGTGCACTTACTGTGATGTGATGACTAACATAATAAAGCATGTTATTACATTTAAAGGTAATCTATTTTAAATGTACTTACTTACAGCTTTATCATTGCAAATGTGTAATTGCAAATATATTTAAATACATGACATACACGTTTCAATAGAAATGCCATTAAAGTATATTTTAGATTATCATAAATGCTTGCCAGTGCATTCAGCAGTAACACTTTAACCATATTTCAAAGACAATAGAAGTGATTGTGAAATTACATATAAAATGTACATATAAAGTCCTACTTAAGTGGATAAAAAAAGCATTTTAAAGTTTAACTAATGCAATTTTTTCAAGCACTTAAATGCATGTTAATTCCAATTAAATGGAAATGTATTATATTTTTATATAATACATTTCCATTTAATTGGAATTAACATGCATTTAAGTGCTTGAAAGCATGCAGTTCACACCCAAGTATACGCTTTTAAAGCATGTTATTTCTGTAATAAGTACTATTTTTGAACATATAATGTGTACTTCTGTTTAAGGGTTTCAAGTTGACCTCACTGTAAAAAAAAAAGAAAAATGAAAAAGAAAATATTTTCTTTCAGTCTTTCTACTTACACGACATGTTTGATTCGGTGTTTTACCTGCTGTTTCTTTTATTACCAGCAGTTTCTGAGTGAAAATTGTTTCAAAGTGAATCCTTTTGTTTCAGTGCATGTACAAATAAAAATATAATTTATGACTGGGGCTACATTTCACGTTTTTCTAAACTTAGATGTGTGAATAACAGACCAAAATAAATCTTTGTACCGGATCTGTATTAATAAAAGCTGCAAGTTTGTTTTGTTTTTTCACAGAGGAAAACAAATAATGGCATACGGGATGAAAACAATATGAGGGTGAGCAAATACTGACAGAACCATCAAGTTAGAAGGTAAAAAAACCCCTGAAATTAATATGTGACCCTGGAGCATAAAACCAGTCTTAAGTCGCTGGGGTATATTTGTAGCAATAGCCAACAATACATTGTATGGGTCAAAATTATTGATTTTTCTTTTATGCCAAAAATCATTAGGACATTAAGATCATGTTCCATGAAGATATTTTGTAAATTTCCTACTGTAAATATATCAAAACTTAATTTTTGATTAGTAATATGCATTGCTAAGAACTTAATTTGAACAACTTTAAAGATGATTTTCTCAATATTTAGATTTTTTTGCTACCTCAGATTCCAGATTTTCAAATAGTTGTATCTCAGCCAAATATTGTCCTATCATAACAAACCATACATCAATGGAGAGATTATTTATTCAGCTTTCAGATGATATATAAATCTCAATTTCGGAAAATTGACTCTTATGACTGGTTTTGTGGTCCAGGGTCACATATGTGATATTATAATTGATCTGAACTGTATGAAGAGAGTCAGTAGTTTCTTCAGTCTGTCGTTGCTAACTCTTCTGTCCGGTGACACGAGCTGCTGTTTGTGAGCTCACAGGAAAGCTGATATAATTTGGTTGTTTTATCTTCTGATATATTGCAAGCAGAGCTGAGGAGCAGTCAGTGGCTTCCACACGGTCTCATGTTTACAGTACCATCGGATCGGGTCGGCCCGGGAAAGCAGACATATTCCTTACAAACAACTGTGCCTGTTTTTAACACGCTCTCAGAGATAGTGGACAAGATAACAGGCCAGGTGAGCAAGCCACACACTTATCGAGCTAATTATAACATTTAGAAGGACAAAAGAGGCTCTCAGGTGGAAGTCATGAACCTGCACGCTTTTATAACAGTGCATTAAAACTGTTTCGTTCTTATTTTTATACGTTTATTATTTTTTATAAATATTGTGACTATAATGAATCAAACATACATCTGCTGTGTTGCATAATACATAATTTTACTATAAAAACGGTGATGTTTGGCTCTTCTTTGCTTGAAGTTTGCTGTGCATTTACATAAACATGAATAATGTTCAGAATCAGTGCTGTTTAATAAGTGCCAGCATAATAACTGTGCTCTTATCTGAATAACTCCATGTGCTTATATTGAAATCCAGTGATGCACAAGAGCAGCGACGATTGCATTCAAACATGAACGTCTTCACTCGACACAAACAGACTGTATTTTTGCATATCTCAGTGTGTTCGGCCGGATCCTCAGATGCTCATCTGCGTCCTTAATCAAGTTGACAGCTTTAGCCCTCTCATGAAGAGATAACGTGTTTTCTAGACGTAAGTTTGCGGCGTGCGCTCAACACCTTGTAATCACTGCTGTCTGGGTTTAAGTGTGCTTCAGGATCTATTGACTCCATCTTCAGTCAATAAATTATGCCCAGATGAGTGCTGGATGCGTACGTGATGGACTTCACCTGCATCTGTGTTCTGTCAAAGAAAGAACTTCATCATGCATTTTTATTATTAATATTATCATTCTTATTTTTTTTAATGCACTGGATTAACAGCCGTAGGACCATGAGCACGGCCGATCTTGTCTGATCTGAGAAGCCAGGCACGGTTTGGCTCGGTTAGATTGGGCAGATAGGAAAAAAAACTAAAACAATGGAAAAATCATACCAGCGTTAGGATATTATACTCATCTCGGGACAAAATAAAAAATAAAATTCCATAGTATTCCAATTATTACATTTTTGGGGGATTTTCCTTGTTGTACTTGTGGCGTTCCCAGTGAAAAATGTTTTAAACAAAAATGTTTACCAAATATTACAATCAATTTTTATTTTTATAAACTTGTTTGCTTTCAGTTTGCATGGGTTTTGCATTTATTTTTGGAACTGATTGATCTAGGCCTCATTGATCTGATTTTATGCACTTCAGTTCTGAGTAAAAACTGCCAAAATTGTCCAGTTTTTATTCTTATTCACTCAGAAACTTTAAAAGGCCAGTCATTTTTGAGTGGGATCACCAGGATAGGTAAAGAAATTTAAGCATAGCGCAAATGTTAAACATGGTGAATACCGCAACAAACAAACAAATACATAAATAAATACATACATACATAAATGAAAATAAATGTTTACTAACATAAATAAATACAATTCTTAAATAAAGGAACATTTACTTGAGTAGAACAACAGCATAAGATATTAAGTCTTGCTTTCTGAGAAAAAAGATCAATATTAAGTGATTTTATGCTTAGAACAAGGAAAAATATGTGCCAGTGTGGTCAAAAAAATCAGCTTTATTCAAATTACTTTTTTTTTTGCAGTAACTGCAGGACGAGGCTGATTTAACTGTTTTAATGAAGTAAAGAACAGTGAAACGGGTCTCATTACATTCGAGAACAGACGTGTATGTTAATTACATTATAGTTCCTGTATATTGGCATTTGTTGATCTGGTTTTGTCATTATAATAACGTCACGAAAAGGCACGGTGTTTCCCCAGCTATATGCTAATATTTATGTTGGGCTCATATTTGCCTGTGTTTACCCAGCAGTCACTGTGTGTCGATATGCTTGTTAAAACTTACAGCTAACACTGCTTTGTGGACATGATTTTATCATTTCGTTTATGCTCTATATGAGATGAGTACATGTGCAGACTTTGAGTGTAAATAATGAATATTGCTGTGTATTTAAGTATCGGTTCCACCCGCTTAAATGTGTCTGTTTAGGGAAATACAAGATTTACTAATATCAATGTTTGATTTCAGAAAATAGTGCATTTGTAAAGATACCTCAGCAGTCTTCTAGGAAAGAGTGTAGTGTAATTACTAGTTTTAAACTGGTAAACTTTGCCACTCGTGAACTGTTTGTGCTACAGACATAAATGATGCATCCGTCACAAATCAACAATCTGGCATCATAGAAAAGAGATTTACATGAGCAAAAAGCACTTATGTTTTCATCAAAATTGTTATGCCTTTGTAAACAGTCACCTCCTGTTTTCCTTCACTTGTACTGTCTTTGTCCAGCGATGGCAGTCATGCTTTGTGAACAGCCGGCCCAGTCTGTGAGGATTAATGGACATTTATATTTCATTAAATCCATTGCTCAGCGGAGAATAATGTATCATTCAGCGATATTGAAACATATGTCAAGCCTATCCTCTTACCCATAATTCAGTTAGACTCACATGATGATCAAGTGTTATTACAGGCCAATATATCATCTGAAGCGGGCCGTCTCTGTGTTTCTCTGCTGTGCTGAAGGAGCTACCAGATGAGTTAACTCAGGTGAAGTCCACACGCTCAGCATCCACACTGTACAGTCCCTTAATATTCATTATCATCATCAATTCATGAAGCACAGCTTAGTACCTTAAGAAATCAAATGAGGTCAATTCAAATAGATTTTATTATATATACATATTGGTGATTTTTAGTGGATTTATGAAGCCAGCTCTGCTAAAGTTCACAAAGGTGTAAAGAACCACATTAACAAATTAACTGTTTCATCTTCAACGTATCTATCTATTAGTTTAGCATTACAAACCTAAGAAACATTTGTCTGTCCAAAAATAAATAAATAAATAAATAAATGAATGAATTAACGAATTAATAAAATAAATAAATGAATGAATGAATGAATGAATGAATGAATGAATTAATAAAATAAACAAATAAATGAATGAATGAATGAATGAATGAATGAATGAAATAAATAAATGAATTAATAATGAAATAAATAAATAAATAAACAAATAAATAAATAAATGTCATTATTTGAAATAAACATTAACTGAAATAAACAAAAAATATATAAAAAATAAATATTTCAGTTAGTTAGCAAAGCACAATTTCTCATTTTCATTTATTTTAACTTGATGTAAAATAAGTAAAACTAATCAATATAACATAATAATAATAATAATGATAATCCCAAAAGACACAACAAAATTACTAAAGCTTTAAATACAATTTAAATAAATATATATATATATATATATGTATATATATTTAGTCATTTAGCAGACACTTTTATCCAAAGCGACTTATAAATGAAGACAGAAGCAATCAATTGTTGTATTAAAACAACTAAAAACAGATCCAAAACTAAAAGCTAAAACTGCATAAATACTACATATACACATTTTAAAAATAAAGAAATTAAATAAAAATGACAAATGCATACAACACAATTTCAAAACTTAACATTTAAATGAAAAACAAAAAATAAAGCTAAAAACAATTCAAAATATTAAAGAACAAAAGGTATATGAGTATAATAATGAGTCTAACATAACACTAAACCAAACACCAAAAAACAACTACATATATGTGTATTTACAACCACACACACACACACATACACACACACACACACACACACACACACACACACACACACACACACACACACACACACACACACACACACATACACACACACACACACACACACACACACACACAACCACACACACATACACACACACACACACACACACACACACACACACACACACACACACACACACATATATATATATACATACACATTTATGAATTCAATATATATTATTTAATTTCCATTTAGTTTGTTGAAGTATTAAAATAACTCAAATTAAATAAAAACTAAAACTTAATAAAAGACCTATACAGACATCATAAATTCAGACATAATTTAACTAAAATTAAAGTAGATAACAAAATACAAATCAAACGACAGTAGTTTATCAGTAATCCTAAAAAATAATGCTAAAAAACAACTTAATTACACATAGTAAGAAATGGTTATAAAAACTGAAACAGAAGTGAAACAAGTCGTAGAACAGAGGAGAAATAAAAAGCGATACTTATCGTACTTATATACAGTATTATATATATATACTGTATATATATGTATATATACGTATATATAATTCATACTACTGTGTCTGTTTGAAGTTATGCTGTTTCTTTTATTTCTTTGATACAATATCAGATCAGGTGAGATTGTTGTTTAAGTCTAACAGAGACATTTATTGATTTGTCGTGTCCAAGGTTCTTGTTTATTTGTCACATACACAATCATACAGGGTATAATCAGTAGTGAAATGTAGGAGTACATTTCAGTACTCCTACAGAGTCCAGTACACTAGTTGAAGTATAGTTTTGTGTAAATATCATTGTGTGTCGTGATGAGAAGCGGTCAGGCTCTGCTCAGTGTTCACCGCTGTCCAGGACACTTCTGAGCCGCGCTGAAGAGCAGGGTTTGGGACACACAGTGAGAAGCGGTCAGGCTCTGCTCATTGTTCACCGTTGCTCAGGACACTTCTGAAGAGCCGTGAGAAGCGGTCAGGCTCTGCTCAACCGAGCAGGGTTTGGGACACACAGTGAGAAGCGGTCAGGCTCTGCTCAGTGTTCACCGTTGCTCAGGACACTTCTCAGCCGTGCTGAAGAGCAGGGTTTGGGACACACAGTGAGAAGCGGTCAGGCTCTGCTCATTGTTCACCGTTGCTCAGGACACTTCTCAGCCGTGCTGCTGGGACACACAGTGAGAAGCGGTCAGGCTCTGCTCAGTGTTCACCGGGACACAGCAAGAGCAGGGTTTTGAAGCGGTCAGGCTCTGCTCAGTGTTCACCGTTGCTCAGGACACTTCTCAGCCGTGCTGAAGAGCAGGGTTTGGGACACACAGTGAGAAGCGGTCAGGCTCTGCTCATTGTTCACCGTTGCTCAGGACACTTCTCAGCCGTGCTGAAGAGCAGGGTTTGGGACACACAGTGAGAAGCGGTCAGGCTCTGCTCAGTGTTCACCTCTGTCCAGCGCTGAAGAGCAGGGTTTTGGGACACACAGTCGGTCTGCTGTCAGCTTGTGTTCAGTCTGTCACACTACACTCACCTCCTGCTGTTTCCAGTAATCAATACAGGCCTGAAATCAGCAGCGCTGTCCACCTCACACACTAGCTGTTTTGTCCTGCTATCAATAATGTATTTCATCCCCCCTTTCTAGTCCACACTCCGTCGACTCCACGCGCTCCTTTCTGCCAAACACACACTCGCTCACACAACAGCGGGTCTAACATTTCTATTGCATTTGCTAATCATTAATCAATAATTCAGGGTGGCTCTCTGGTGGTGAAGAGTCTGTGCTTCCAGGAACATATGGCAGAAGGGCAGGAGACTCGGGTTTCAGACTCGTCTTATCACAAAACACAGCCAGGCAAACAAGATGCTTCAAGTTGTGTTTCTCTCTGTCGTTTTTTTAAAGAGCTGACTTTTGTTCCTCAGCTTGTTGGTGTTAATCAGCGTGTGACTCCGGTGGCCAAAGCAGCCGGTCGTAATTTGTAGCGTTAGTCGACGTGATGCTTATCACACGAGTCGCTTTTCATTTCCCAGGAATATTTTCTGCTTTTCTACACCCTTAAAAATAAAGTTTCCAAGAGACGGTTATAGCAGATGCCATTAAAGAACCATTTTAGGTCCCCAAAGAACCTTTCATTCACTCCTTAAAAGAACCATTATTTCTTTGAAGTTCTTTGAAGTTTGAAGAACATATGAATAATCTTAAGAACCATTTTCATGGATGTTAAAGGTTCTTCAAGCAACCATTAAGGAGCCAATTAAGGACCTTTATTTATTTATGTATTTATTTGTCTGTTTGTTTGTTTATGAATTATTATTGTTAAATGCATTTTATTTTATTTTAATTGTTTGTTTATTTTGAGTGATTACACTTTAAATATTAAAAGTTTTTTTGTTTTTTTTGGTTGTGGTGCCATAGAAGATCCATTTTTGTTTCAACAAATAAACTTTGCAGTCATAATAAGAGAATAATAAGTGAATCATAATAAGTGTCCCTTAAACTGTTTGACTTTCATGTGATCGCTCATTTCCCAGAAGTGCTTTTCTACTCTTAAAAATAAAGATCGCAGAGGGTTTTCACAGTGGTGCCATAACAAAGAACCATGTTTGGTTCCCCAAAGAACCTTTCAGTGATCAGATCTTTCAAAAACAGATGAATCCCACACACTCATATTTTAATGCAGAGTTTCTGTCAGGTGATCTCCATCCAGCATTGTTTGCCTTTGTTACCTTTTAAAAGCAATGTCTGATAAAGGTCACAATATTTTTCCTATTTTATTTTGTTTAGATAACTTATTGTGTTTTAGTTTGATTTTCTATGTGCAATCATGTATTCATATATTTTTTAGCATTCTACTTTTTTATCTCTTCTTCTTTGTTGGTTGTACTATGCGTCTAAGATTCTCTGTTTTGTTTTTAGGGTGACTTTTTAACATTCATATGAAAAATAGCCTCTTTGGCTAATTCTGGCACATTTACAGCCATGTTTATTAATGTGCATTGCCCCTGTAAACAAATAAATTAAACTACACTAAACTAAACATGACTGAGATGCTGCATTAAAACATGATTTGGCATGCGATCATTTCTTTATTCTTATGCACCTGCTCATATGATTTGTAAACAGTTGCGCTGATGTTTTAATTATATTTCATGAACAGTACTTAAAAGAGCCATTGTTTTCTTAATGTAAGGAACATTTTAATAATCTAAAGACCCTATTTTTCAATGCAAATAATGGAAATGTTAAAGGTTTTTCATGGAATCATCAGTGCCTGTACTTTTAAGAGTTTATGTGGTAAATCACTGAATGTGCCATCACTCATTTCCACACTCGTCTCGTTTTTCATCTCAATGTCTTTGGGTAAGGTGGCACAGCTCGGAGCGGATCATCTCGTGCACCCGTCCTGCGGTCTGGAGATGAGGATGACCAGCGCAGCGGCCTGGGGTTTTGGCTGGGAAAGCTTTACATATGGACGCCTCTGTGGGCATCCATCCCTGGTGAAGGATGGCAGCTCTCACAATCACTCGTGACCCGCTGGGCCGCTGATAAATCGAGGATGCCACAGTAACACTCACACTACCAGCCCCGCTCGCGCTCCCAGGGCAAGCCTTTGTTGTCCCAAAAAACAGATGCACAATATTTCACTATTGGATGACGAGAACAGACTTCCCACACTTTCTGACTGCTGAATTTCTGTGACCTTTCCAGTCGCTCCTGATTGCTGGATAAGGATTTTTACAGAAACTGCTGATTAGATTGATACCTGGCAGAAAAATTACAGTCTTCTGAAATAATACATTGGAAAAATTTGTTAGTCATGCACAAATGTCTCCAATAAAACTATGGTTTGCTGGTTGACGAAAACTGAAAATATATATTTAACTCTGGCAACTGATTAGGAAAAAAAAAATTAAGCTAAAAGCTTTAGGAAAAGAAACACTTAATAGACTCATGATCATCTCTGTCTTTACACTTATGCTTCTGTTCAAAAGTTTGGATTCGGTAAGATTCGTTAAAGTCTCACTAAGGTTGCATTTATTTGATAAAAAAAAATACAGTAAAATTAGTGACATTGTGAAATATCATATCAATTTTTAAAGAACTGTTTTCTATGTGAATATGTGTTAAACTGTAATTTATTTCTGTGATCAAAGCTGTATTTTCAGCATCATTACTCCAGTCTTCAGTGTCACTTGATCTTCAGAAATCATAATAATATGCTGATTTGCTGTTCAATAAATATTTCTGATTATTATCAATGTTGAAAACAGTTGTGCTGCACAATATTGTTTTGGAAACTGTGATACATTTTATTTTTCAGGATTCACAGATGAAGAGAAAGTTCAAAAGAACAGCATTTATTTGAAACAGAAATTGTAACATTAAGTAACATTAATTTGTTGTAACATTATAAATGTCTTCACTGTCACTTTGATCAATTTAATGCATCCTTGCTCAATAAAAGTATTTTCTTTGAAGTAGCATACATACGTATTTAAATGCAGTCTGTTTAATGTCATGAGTGATTGATTTCAGACCTCCCAGGTTTCTGAGGCAGTGCTAAAATCAGATTGGAAAAGCGTGTATGACACCAAATCCCCGGCTCGTTTATTTATTTATTTTCCTTTCTTCCGCAGCTCTTCTCTGGCTAATTCTAATGAAGAGGCCTCCGATGGCTTCATTTGCGAGGGAGTTAATTGGTTTTGCTGCTTCCTGCTGGAGTGAGTGTGTGTTTGGGCGGCGAGTGGCTGGGTGTCTCTGTCGCCCCGTTAGCTCACACTTTAATTAGATTTGGCAGCCACCTCATAATGATAAATGCTGCAGAGATGAATGGAAATGCAAATGCTGTTAAAGTAGCCCCTGCCTTCACGGCCCACCATCATTAACACTTTCCTGCTGTCAAATCTATCATTGTCATGTGCGGGAGGGAAGGGGTGTCCCGCCGCAGCACGCTGGGGTACGAAGAGTTAAAAGTCAGAGAGGATGATGGGAGGAGAGATCGCAGCTCAAACGCTCCACGGAGGCTTTTCCTCAAACTCCCAGACTCTCCAAAATACATTTCACTACATGAGAGAATGAGAGAATGAGCTTTATTAGCCAGGTATGTTTACACATATGAGGAATTTGTTATAGTGACAGAAGCTCCACAGTGCAACTGAATGACAGCAACAGGACAGGACACAGACAACAATAGAGCAATATACAAATAGGCAATGTACAAAATTGCAAAAACACAATATATAATATAGACAATTATGTGTGTACAGGTCTGATATGTGCAAATTTGAAATGAAAAAAATAAGTCTGTATGATGAATAAATAATGTAAATAGTGTTGTGTGTTCCATGTTTAATGTCAAGTGTTCATGAGATGGATAGCCTGAGGGAAGAAACTGTTCCTGTGTCTGGTCGTTCTGGTGCTCAGAGCTCTGTAGCGTCGACCAGACAGTAACAGTTCAAAGAGGGAGTGTGCTGGATGTGCGGGGTCCAGAGTGATTTTGCCAGCCCTTTTGTTCACTCTGGATAAGTACAGTTCTTGGAGAGTAGGGAGGGTTGTACCAATGATTCGCTCAGCAGTCCGGACTACCCTCCGTAGTCTTCTGAGGTCAGATTTGGTAGCTGAGCTGAACCAGACAGTTATTGATGTGCAGAGGACGGATTCAATGATGGCAGAGTAGAACTGTTTCAGCAGCTCCTGTGTCAGGTTGAACTTCCTCAGCTGGCGAAGGAAATACAAACTCTGCTGGGCCTTTCTCACAATGGAGTCTATGTGATTGTCCCACTTCAGGTGGTGTTGCCCAGGAATCTGACTGCTCACTGACTGCATTAATAACACAGATCTCAAGAAATGCGGTTATTGAGTGAATCAGTCAGCACTGATGTGTGTTGATGGTGGTTTGTTGGTGGCGGTATGGTGGACGATCTGGATGCTCGCTGATATTCGAGTAGTTTTGTGCGTCTGATAAAACACCTCCGCTCATGAACGACACGTTTCGCCTCATTGCAGTGACACCTTAGAGCCACACTCATGTGTTCAACATGCAGGACCTGCTTCAGCTCCACGAGGTGGAGTCTTTGATTACACATGCTCTCTCTGTGTGTGTGTGTGTGTGTGTGTGTGTGTGTGCATAAGAAAGTTTAATGGATTGTTTGAGTAGTGGGTGTGCGTGTGTTTCTGTTAATGAAATGTTGCATGACTTTTTTTATGTATATATGTGCTGTATTTATACATCCAGTATATGTGCATATATAGACACTGCATGCTTTTGCATAAGCGTGAGTGTGTGCACGTAGACACAGGTATTAAATTATAGCTTACGTGCGTGTATATGTGGCGTCTTCTCTCATTGCATGCATTAACTATAACCTTCCCAGTGTTGTCCTACAGGCCACGTTAGGCAGCAGCCACAACAACAAGGGCAACTGTCACACTCGATGGCTCCTCTTCTTTTTTCCCCCGCTAAATTATTTACAGCTCAGTGTCGGACAAAGCTGCCCTGGCTCTACTGTCGCGTAAAAGAAACCGCTGACAGATACAGAATGCTGTTTTTTTACCCTCACAATGCAATTAAACATTTGTCAAAGTCAAAGGAACTTGTTAGACAAACAGCAGTATTGAGAATGATTCTCTCTGTGTGAAATGTGTTTATTGATGGATAGTTGAGATTCTTGCTTTGATGCAAAGACACTTTGCTCTATATTACAGTGATCATGTAGTGAAGTGCATGTTTACATTATGCTTCACAACATGCATTCAATAATGCTCTTCCTTACAGTTGTCTTACATACAAATAATTGTAATCACTGTTTGAGAATTATCACTGAGAAAAAACATTTTCTTCAGATAATTGGATAGTGTGTGTGTGTGTGTGTGTGCGTGTGCGTGTGTGTGTGTGTGTGTGTGTGTGTGTGTGTGTGTGTGTGTGTGTGCGTGTGTGCGTGTGTGAGTGTGTGTGTGCGTGAGTGGCGTGTGTGTGTGTGTGTGTGTGTGTGTGTGTGTGTGTGTGTTTGTGTGTGCGTGAGTGTGTGTGTGTGTGTGTGTGTGCACCTCAGAGGACATTTCACTCATTGCAAGGTGAACACAGGGCCATATGATCCCTCTTACACGGGTTGTGCACATTAGCATTGCAGAATATTAAACATGACATTAAATGTGTCAGAACTACTGTGCAGTACACTTTATGTGCCTATTATTTTGATGTATAAGATATCGGACCATTTAAAAAATCTAAAACATATTAATATCTTTCAACATTAATTAGTTCTCTTATTTCACAAAATCACAACAAAGTTAATATTTGCTACAGCTATTCAGAAAAAAATAATCCACGTGTTACTTCTTTTTTCTTCCTCTAATAGAAATTTTACAAAACACATACACACACACACACACACTCATGCACACACTCACGCACACACACACACACATACACACACTCTCACACACACACACACACACACACACACACACACACACACACACACACACACACACACACACACACACACACATGTTTGTTTTTGTGGTTTATGGGGACTCTCCATAGGCGTAATGGTTTTTATACTGAACAAACTGTATGTGCTATTGCCCTACACCAACCCTACACCTAAACTTAGCCCTCACAGGAGACTGTGTGCATTTATAGATTTTAAAAAAAACACCATTTAGTATGTTTTTTAAGCCTTTTGAATTACGGGGACATAGGCAGTGTCCTCATAAACCACCTTCAAATTGTAATACCTCTGTCATACCCATGTTATTATACAAATTTGTGTCCTCATAAACCACATAAACCCGCACACACATACAGACACACACACACACACACACACACACACACACACACACACACACACACACACACACACACACACACACACACACACACACACACACACACAATCCCTTTAACTTACAGAAGTCAGTTCCTTAACGACATCAGCCCAGTTTTATGTTTAGAATCATTGAGATACTGTTATAGTTTTTATTAATAGTTGTAATTTTTGTATTAGTATTTTTTAATGTTTATCTCCCCTTTTCATTGTAAATTTAAAGGTTTTTTTAGTTTTGTATAAAACAGCAGCACAAACATCAGTAAGTATTATCAATGGATCTGATGAGTTCTGGGAAGTTCGTTGTTTGTACCTCTGCTGTTTGAACAAACGACACAAAAACATCATAAGATCAACATTTCAAAAGACAAATATTAATAAGGAAATAAAATATTAAAATGAACAAAGATTAGTAGATAAAGACTAACTTTAGCTGTTCATTTCAATTCTGTTCATTTTCTTGCCTTTGTGTAAATAATCGGGAAAAAAAGTATGTTTATACATTTCTATTTATACTGTATATGAATGCATATTTCATGCATTTTGCACTATTGCACATCATTGGATAAACACGTGTGTTGTGTTGTGTGCGGTCAGCAGAGGGCTCCGGGTTCAAGCGTCCACACGTCATAATGAGAATTGTTAATATGGCCTCGCCTGCTGCGACGCTGTAACCGTAGCCTTGTTGTAAATGTTTCTAAGCGCTGAGAAACATGTAGCTAGTGATGATTTCGCTCAGTGCTGGTAAGTGCTTCCCTGTGCAATTACTGGAGCCAGCTGGTGCCGCGGCGGTTTAATCACGGACGGCAGACGAGAGATAAATAAAAGAAAGTGCTGAGCGCCGGCAGCCGTTTGCTCGGGGAACATTCAAAATAGCATGTTTGTTTTGATTTCAGCGCAGTGTAAATGTTAAGAAATGAGCGATCAATAGAGACGCTAAGCGTTACAGATTAACAGGTTTAGCGGCCGACTTTCACGTCCGGGCCTATTTGCTACAGCTGCCCTTCGCAGCCAGACAATGAGATCATCTAATGAGGAACCTTATTTGTAATCAAATCTGTCATTAACTATTCATTGGATCAAAAGTTCAGTGGCCATTGTTGCTGTGTCAAGTAGAGCTTTAGGGCCTTACGGGATGAAACTAAATTAGAGTGGGGGGGGGGGGGGCAGCGCTTATAAATAATTTCCAGCAGGCTGCTCTGCTTACCGGCGCCTGGCCAGGTGGAGGTCACTAGCGACTAGCGCGGAAGCAGCTTAGCATCACTCGCTGGGTAACCCAATCACCAGCCGTGCCCTGGCAGCCCGGTCCAGGCCCATTAGCAACATGCATGTGGCGTTATGCTCCGACTGCGATGATTGTGCGATCGAGTTACTCCCAGACGTGTGGCGTTAGCACCCACTTCTGAGTACTGCTTCAGAAGGAATCGTCCTGAAGTGATTGTGAATTATGGATTATGGCACTTGGATCATTTTCATTGGGCTTCTCGAATAAGGTGCACTTGATTCCCGCGCTTGGGTCATTCTGAATCTATTCATAATTAGTCAAGGCTCATGTGGAGTTTACAGAAGATTAAATCTTCCTACGTTTAAATTTAGACCGAGTGTGTGATTTCTGTGACATTGCACGGGTTTGACCCGTCACTCAGACACATGTCCCGCCCTAAACTCACACCATTGGTTAAATCATGAATCAACGGACAGATCTTGACTGTGTTCAGAATAGCACACTAACATTATACGCTTACTGCTTTCACAGTACATACTATTTAAACTGGGCATAGCATGCAGATTCGCAGTATGCATAGAGAACGTATGTGACCCTACATTAGCCAAAATGTGCCGTACACAACAGGGGCCGGTGGCACCAGTGCTCTGTTTATTGTTAGAATTAAATATGTATATGTTTAAGTGTAATTTTTAGGCTGACTGAGACAGCCAATCAAATCAAAGTAGGCGGGTTTACTCTTCACAGAAGCAGAAAGTGATTTCTAGCATGAAGCATCAGTTTAATGTTGAAAGAGAGCTGAGAGGTGAGACGAAAGTAGCAAGACATTTAATATTTGACAACTGTTTTATGATGGAATTGTTAAATGACCGACAGTAAAATCTAGCAATGCATTTTTTTTTTTTTTTTTTTTTTTTTAAATATGGCCATTCTGAATTGAAAATATGGTACAAATTATGTGATTCATGTCACTGAATATGACGAAATGTTTTGTGTTTTTAACTTATTAAGCATACAAATAAGAGTGTACATATTTTAAAATATTGTTTGCAAATAGTTCAGACTAGAATTTGACCTTGCATTTCCTTCTCCATTCTATTTATATACAAAACAAACAAATACATACATAAATAAATAAATAAATAAATGTCCCCCTCAATGTTGAAGACATAGTTATGGCCTCGGCGTGAGTTACAACTTACACAATAGTAATTAATATTTTTGCATTGCACCTTAAACTTAGTTGAAACATAACTCTATGTAAAGTAATCATTTATGAATCCTCTGACCAGGAGTAACCGTCGAATTAAAACAGCAGATTGGTTGAATCACATCAATATGCTCATGTTTTATCTGACAGACTTTAATTCTTTAGACATATTTGATAATGTTATCATTTACACTCATTTATATTAAGAGAGAGAACATTATGTGAATAAATGACTTGTTCAAAAGCTTGTCAACACAAACCTGATCTAAACAGCTCACCTCTGAAAATCAATCTTAATAAATGTCACTTCTTATGTTTTTGTATGAGTATCTATTTATTGTATTATATTTAATGACTAAGTCATATTTCAGTTCAAACATGTTTTACCAAAAATACAACTTTTATATTAAAAACAAAAGAAACAAGCGCTGCACAGGTTTGAAAAGTAACGCAAAAGTAACGTAACACATTACTTTCCATAAAAGTTAACTAAGTAATGTAATTAGTTACGTTTTTAGGGAGTAATGCAATATTGTAATATATATTACAATATTCCCCAACACTGGTGAGGATTATCATGATGAACAAAATATGTAATAATCATAAACGTCTGTTGCTCACAGAACTTAATTCATCCAAATAATCCAATGGAAAATATTGGGTTTTGTCAAGGGATGCAAATTTACGGTTTGGCCTAAAACACATCATCACTGCAGCAGTATATATATTAATATTACATAATAAAATGTGTAGCTTCACACTACTTTTAAAATCAGCTTTGGTTTAATGGACACGTGTCATGTGTTTGTGTGCTGGCCGGTCAGGGTTGGAGGTTGGTGAGCTGGAAGGCTCTGAGCTGAAGGAAGTGTTTCCGGTGTGAATATTTAATGCATGTTTGCTGTAGTGTGTCCTGAGGACATATGGCCTGCAGCAGAACAGCGTCCCGTCGGCTCGGACAGCAGCTCCGCTCTCTCTCACAGTAATGGCTCGCTGTCAGGATGCAGCAGGTAAATTCATAGTAACGGGAACAAATGTTAAAGGCATGTTGACAACTTTTCAATGTCAAATCGCACTACTAGGAACCTGTGCAAGATTACAGCCATTCTGAAGGTTTCTTTTTCTTTCTCCAGCTTTACCCATCGCCTGTGTGTACACTGCATTGAAGAATGTAATTATTTTTAATCACTTTTGAAGTCTTTTATTTGGTATTGAGAGAAGCAACCCATGTTATGCAGTATGAGATTTTGGAGGTTTCTTTTTTTTGTACAGTATTAATTAAGGTTCCTTTTCCATTTGATTGTTTCTGGGTTTAATTTATGTGGCAAAAGCACCTTAGAAAAATGAGTGATTTATACATTTAATCTAAATCAGGTGAGCTTTACTTGCTAAGAGTGCACGAACACAAAAGGAATGTGTTGTGGTTTCCAAGAGCTCGTACACAGGAATAAATACACAATTTAAATTATCAGGAATAAAATAAAATAATAAAAAAAAAATATATATATACAGTATAAAAAATATAAAACATAAAATAAAATAAAATAAAATATAAATATAAAATATAAAAAAAAAAAAAAAAAAAAAAAAAAAAAAAAAATGGTATTATTCATTTATAAAAGAAAATTCAAAAGTAATTTAATTTTAATAATACTAATAATAATAAACTTTATTAATTTAATAATAATTTAAAACAAACAAAATTCTAAACTGTTTTATTTTTGTATTTTATTAATTTTTTTGTATTTATTTTTCCAGATCAGTTACTTTCTCATCCCATTTTTTCCTGAAGAGTCACTGGCTCTCTCGGCTTGGATAAAATGCTATTATTCCTGCTTATTTTTTATTGTCGCGTTTTCTAATTCTGAGCAGTCACTTTTTCTGTCTTTGGGTTTCTTATCTCTGATCTCACATGCTTGTCAAATATATTGCCAAAGATGTTTTTCTCTGTCCGCTCAGGCTGTGTGGTCAGACACCTCCTGTACTGCTGGACTCAGTGTCAAACATTCACCTGAAATATTGCAGGAATAACCATAATTGCTTTAGATATCTTGGCTAATGCTAATGCTATTCTGCATCTCCCCAGCAGTGAAGTTATTGCATCAGAGCTGATGACCGTCCGTATGTTGTCCTATAGAGTCTCCAGCCAACCCCAGCGCCGTATACAGACCGCCGGGTGTTTAGCCCTCAGGACACGAACCGATAGAGAAGGAAACACAGCTCAGCATGTTTGCTGGAAATCCAATTATTTGTCCAAAGCTTTGAATTCAAAAGTGGATTTGAAGTCCTAAAGCAATTACGACTCACTTGGAGTCGGCTGAGAAGGTGTAAAGGCCAGCAGCTAGAGCTGTATTGTTTTAACCCGTTTTTATTCACACCGGACGATTAAATTCTGCCTTTCCTTCTCCTTAGCATCAAGACTTTAGCATTTAAAGCTTAAAACGAGGCTGTCAGGAGCAGATATTTTCAGCGGCTGTTATCAACGGCTCAGAGTTTGGCCTCAGCCGTTAAAGTCTGCATGAAGCGGTAGCTGCAATCGTCTTTTCTTCTATATCTTGAGTGAAACATGCTCACAAATGAGAAAAAATGATTGCTTTTGTCCATTTAGAATTGATTGGATCATTTGTTTATTTGTACCTCATTTTTAAGCAAATGCAGGTAGAGGTAAAAATAAAGCTGAAACTCAAGCATGAATTGTTGAGATACCTTGAAGGATGAAGGAGAGGTGAAATCAATGGAGTCAGTCGTATACATGATGTTCCTGTAATGTGTGTTAAATTATAATGTGCTTATTTTGGAGACTTCTCCCTGAAGACAGACTCCCCTCGGCGCTGTCACATTTCATCTCTCTTTCTTCATAACTCTTTGGGAAGGAGTGCAGAGCTACGTTCTGGATCAAGTTTGAGCTCTTTCTCTTATTTGTGCTGTTTCTTGATTCCTGAAGAGGTTTAGCAGAGAGAAACCAGGACCAGGATATTTTCAACCAGTCTGGGGTGCACAGAAATCTTCATTATTTCAATATAAAAATGTGGTTGACTATAAAGTACTAGACTATTTTAGTGCCTAAAACACAGCTGAATACAATTCATTTCTACTTGATTGCAATTGAGATATTTGTGAATTATTATATCAAGTAATACTGAGTGAATATGACAATTTTTGTATTATTCCTCACCTCCAGGTATTTTAATAAAGGGGCTCACTATAGCTTTATTGCTCTGTCAGTTTGGTTCTGGTTCTCAAAACCCTACAAACGTGTTCTCTAACATTACACACTCATGGATGAGACATGCAGATAGTGATAAGAATGTGAAAAAGGCCGGAACACAACAGCACATAAATGCCAGAATGTAAAATGAGTTATTTTATGCATATAAATGGTTTCATTTTCGTTTGTACTTTTAAAATTAATGAAAAAATAGCGCATATTTTCTAGTATAAGTGCACTGTGCTCACATTTACTTGTGCATTAAATTACAAATCAGCTTGCACCTTATTGTGATCTGGAATTGCATGCTAGCCTATGCATTTGAGAGACGTTCTGAAATGTAATGCATATACATGCATGCACAGTTTGCAGCTTTAATCGCCTTTTTGGTAATTTCATCATTATTTCAGAACTACGCTCATAGTTTCTTGTGCGCTTATTTATGATGACGTGATCAGAGCGTGCGCTGACAGGACAGGAACATTTTTTACTGACATATAGCCTGACCAGGACTTGTCAAAAAGAAGTGTGCTTAATTGTTCTGAATGTGCACTTTAAATCATACAAGTATGTTTTTAATACACTGTGCTTGCAGATCATATATACAGTAATATCAATGAAATAAAAAGTCACTTATGTACACTTAAAAAGAGACACTTTCATGACTATGTTTCTTAATAATAATGTCAATTACAATTTTACTTTAAAGTACATTTAAATCAATAGGTTTTAATATTTTTATGTTGTGCTTTAAAGAAGTATGCTTATGTTGATGTGTTGACTGACATACTAAAGCACATGTAAAGTACCTGATTATAATATTAACTGTGGTGTGTTAGTCAATATTTAAAGTAAATATATTTTAAATTAATATTAAAAACTTAATTGCAACTTCATCATTGCAAATGTGTTCATAAATATATTTAAATGCATGACATACAAGTTTCAATAGAAATGTCATCAAAGTCTTAAACGCCATTCAGCAGTAACTTTAACCATATTTCATAAGTAGTTATGAAAAAAGTGCACTTCCATGTGCTTAAAGTGTTCTATTTCCACGCACTAATTTTGTGCTTAATATACTAAAAATTATAATTTAGGACTTCTTAAGATAATATTAAGAACACCTAAGTGTACTTAGCACACTTGAGTGTACTAGTGTATGAAAGATGGGTTCAAATGTACTGCAAGTGGTAACTAAATATTTTTTTTATATATTAAAAGTGCATTTTAGTTCATATTAATGGTGTCTCAAAATAGCACAGTTGAGTACACTTAGATGTTAATTTAATTGTAAATAACATAATGGTCCTAAAACATTATATTCAGGTAAGTATATTATTTTCATAATGAGTACTCTTTCTATGCTACAGTGTACTTATTTTTCACTAGGTATCCACACCTCTGCGATGTATGTCTTTATTTTCAGATCGTCAGATGTCCATGTCTAGATGTTATATCGGCTTCATGTTGCTTTTGTTGTAAAACATCAGCAGTGTTTGTGATTGAATAACTCACGTGACAGCGTTTCTCAAGAACATCAGTGTGCGATTGACTATTTGAGTATCAGTGAGGCATTAAACAACATCTGAAAGGTAAATACTGATCTTAGATGGGTGGAAATTAAACTTTAACTTCTGTTTGTTCTTTCTTATTGTCATCGTAACATATTTAGACTCCTGAGGCCATCGAGGTTCGAGAGAAACTGAAGTGACGAGCAGAGCCCTGAGGCCTTCATTTGCATATCCGTTAAAGCTGATGGAAACCCTGAAGTTCCTCTGAAAGTCATTGGAATATCATGCAATCCGTCAGCGTGACACGGCAGACCGCATCGGAATGAGCTTTAACCTTGCTTTCATGTCACATGATTCTTCAGCCAGTCACACAAAACACATCCCAGCATTCACATCAGACCCTCGCTGGTCAGAACTCACTGTGAATCAGTACAAGAGTTATGCTTAATATGAAGTGCTATGTTAACCACACTGATAAAAGAGATTCAGTTATTCATATCAAACACATATTAATGCTGCAGCATTAAACAGTCTTTTAGTTTCAATAATTCATGTGAACGCTCTGTGTCTGATTCTGAGTATATGTAAAGGTACTTCACATGTAATTACATCATCAGAGTCAGACTGAATTCATGGCCTCCAGACTTCAGAGCATTCTGGGAAATGAAGTTCTTCTGCTATGGTCAGGAAAATTAAAGTCATTTTTATTTATTTATTTATTATTATTAAATGCACACTACTGGTCAAAAGTTTAGGATTTCTACTTTTTTTTATAAGATATTTTAGTAATTTTGTAAATTGTATCAATCTTTTATCAGTTTTAGTTATTTTTAGTACATAGTTAAACTAAATGAAAAAGAGAAATGTTGCTTTGCCAACTAGATTTTTTTCTTTCTTTCTTTCTTTCTTTCTTTATTTCTTTCTTTCTTTCTTTCTTTCTTTATTCATTACTTTATTATATATTTTTTTTATTCATTCATTACTTTATTTTATTTTTTTAATTTATTTTAGTAACCATGGTAAAACAAACAAACAAACAAAAAAATCAGTAAAATT
The DNA here is from genome assembly GCA_027422415.1 of Schizothorax lantsangensis. Taxonomy (NCBI): domain Eukaryota; kingdom Metazoa; phylum Chordata; class Actinopteri; order Cypriniformes; family Cyprinidae; genus Schizothorax; species Schizothorax lantsangensis. The sequence continues at coordinate 8,029,105 of CM049850.1, read as the reverse complement.
GTGAAATATTATTGTAATTTAAAACAGCTGTTTTCTATGTGAATATGTGTTAAACTGTAATTTATTTCTGTGATCAAAGCTGTATTTTTAGCATCATTACTCCAGTCTTCAGTGTCACATGATCTTCAGAAATCATAATAATATACTGATTTGCTGCTCAAGAAACATCTGATTATTATCAATGTTGAAAACAGTTGTGCTGCACAATATTTTTGTGGAAACTGTGATACATTTTATTTTTCAGGATTTATTTGAAATATAAATATTTTACAGTATTTTAAATGTCTTTACTGTCACTTTTGATCAATTCAATGCATCCTTGATGAATAAAAGTTTATTTATATGGGACTAACACCACACTTTTGAACAATACTGTACAACAATTAAACACAGATTACGTGACAAACACTGATTATTAATATCAGCAACACCGGAACATTCTAAATATACTGATGGAATGGAATGAATTAGTAAACACTACGCTTATTTCATTCTATTTTAATTGTACTTCCTTAAATTCAAAGTACAGTTCTACATCTTGTTTGCTCAATTCAAATATAGATATACTGTATTTTTTTAAATTTTAAGGATTCAATGCTCAATGGAGCACAACCGTGTAAACCAAAAAACATATGTACTATATTGCCAAAAGTATTGGCACCCCTTCTAATGAACAGGTTTGACTACTTTAGTCATTTCTATGAGTACAAATCTTAATGTTAAAGTATATAATGATATTCTAGGAAATTGTGTGCTTCTAATATTATAGCAACAGTTTGGACTCTTTTCTATTCTAACATGACAATGTCTCTGTGTATAAGACAAGGTTCAAAAAGAAAATGATTGATTGAGTCAGTGTGGAAGAACTTGACTGGTCTGCATAAAACCAAGTCCTAATCCCAGTTTAACACCTCTGGTGTGACTGTAAATGCAGACCTTGAGCCAAAAACTCATCACCAAACACAAATGACTTGTACATATGGGTTCAGTCATTTTAGACACTTCCAAAACTGTTGCAACAGAGATGAAATGCAATTTTTAAATACATGAATTATGTTCCCATCGTTGTTGCCACAGATTTGGAAGTGCATTTTTCTGTTCTAAAGAAGGGGTGCCAATACTTTTGGCAATATAGTGTATCAGGTTTAGCCCACACTGATTAATATGATTTTTTTTGTCATTCAGGAGTCTCATGAATGTATTATTGTTACATAAGTCAGTTCTGGAAGCTGGATGTGGAAGTTTTCCGGCGCAGGTCAAAGCAAAGGCAGCGGCTGCAGCTCTGATCTCTCCGCCGCTGAGCTCCTAAACAGCAGAGAGACGCTGACCGCTGTGCAAATCATAAACCTCTCAGTTTGATGATCAACTGAGCAGTAAATTAATTAATCATCATTTTAAGCCTCATCAAGCACTCGGGCGAGTCGCGCCACAGGGGCCCGGCCCAATTAGCCAATGGAGGAGCCAATTGTTTAGTTTAGCTAGGTGAGCGGCGGGCTGCGCTTTAACAAGCTAATAAATATGTCATCTATCTGTGTCAGCGGAGGAATGCTGGCGCACCTGTAAAGGTGGAGGTGGAGACTCAAACCCCCCTCGGCTCGCTGCGTACACAAATAATCTGCTTCTCCAGCAGTATCAGCGGTGACCTCCCTCCCGCGGAGCGCCACGACGCCAGAGACTGCTCAGACACGCTCCTCTTTCTCTGGAGCTGCTGTGCAAATGACCCAGATTAGTTCCTCCAGCCAAGGTTATCAGAGAGAGAGAGACATTACAGAGACTGAGAGTGACATATTCACCAGGAATCACCTGAGATGTTGCAGTATGTTGATCTGACTGTGTCTCATCACGTGAAATTATTTGAGTCTTGTTCTTTACACACATGATTTATGACCTGCTCAACTCAATCCCAGCAGATGAGTCCTTAACCATCTTCAAGAATCGGCTAAAAAACATCTCTTCCATCTTTATTTGACACTCTAACTCTAGCACGCTCTATTCTAATTCTATTCTTTAAAAAAATATATATATAACTTGCCCCTTTTAGACTTGCACTCTATTCATTTACTAACTGCTTGGTTTCTTAAAAAAAAGGTCCCACTTTATATTAGGTGGCTTTAACTACTATTTACTTACATTGAAATTAATAATCTGGTACAATGCACTTATTGTGTACATACATGTTTTTACATTGTACTTATATTTTTTAAAATACCTGTATATGTTATTACATCTGTAATTAATTTCTGTAATTACATTTATAATTACACTGTTGACCCATCCCTGTAAACCTACCCATACCACTTAACCTGTCCCTAACCTACCCATACCACTTAACCTGTCCCTAACCTACCCATACCACTTAACCTGTCCCTAACCTACCCGTACCACTTAACCTGTCCCTAACCTACCCATACCACTTAACCTGTCCCTAACCTACCCATACCACTTAACCTGTCCCTAACCTACCCATACCACTTAACCTGTCCCTAACCTACCCTTATCCACCTCAATAGCAGCAGAAGTGTTTCACAATACAATATGAACACAATAAGTACATTGCACTTATTTTTTGATGTAAGTACATAGTAGTTAAGGCCACCTAATATAAAGTGTGACCAAAAAAAAACCTAACACTAGCTTCTCTATTCTTGTTGCATTCTATGTTTCCTTTTTATTTATTATACAATTAACAAAAAGCAGAAAGAAAGCCTCTAACACTACAGGTAGCTTGCTCTATTCTTTTTCTATTCTGTCTGTTTTCTTTGTATTTATTATGTAATTTTAAAAAGAAAACCCTTGCTACATGTGTTGTGTTAAGCTAACTGTGACTTGTTATAGCACTTGTATATCTTTGTTGATTTTGATTGCTTCTATTGTCCTCATTTTTAAGTTGCTTTGGAGTCTGCTAAATGACTAAATGTAAATGTATTACATTCTTATGATCACATTCATCTTAACATCTAAACACCTGGTATAAACAACCGGTTCCACGTGCTTCTCGTGAATCATCAGTTCATCATGTGAATCACATTCAGATCAGAGCTTTGTTGTAATAACTGGTTCATTAATAGTAAGAGCATTGCTTTTGTTTGCTGTTATTCCAGTTATTCTTCATGCTTTCTCAACCACACCAAAAGTTAAATCTGAGGCAGAATTGTTAAATTGTTTAATATTTTGCTGAAACACCACTCTCAGAAATAAAGGTACAAAAGCTGTCACTGGGGCGGTACCTTTTCAAAAGGGACATGTTTGTACCTAAAGGGTCCATTTTGGTACCTTAACGGTACATATTTGAACCTAATAGGTACAAAAGTGCACCTTTTGAAAAGGTACCGCCCCAGTGACAGCTTTTGTACCTTTATTTCTAAAAGTGTGCTAAAATGCCTCATTGTTGCCGGTTTAATAATAAATACACACCACCGTTCAAAAGTCTGGAGTCGTGCTAACACTTTAGTTTAGGGACCAATTCTCACTATTAACTAGTTGCATATTAGTAGCATATTGGCTGTTTATAAAGCACATATTCTGCATGATCATATTTTATATCCCTCAGTCCTTAAACCCCATATCTAAACTAACAACTACCTTACTGACTATTAATAATCAGCAAATTATGAGTTTATTGAGGTGGAAGTCATAGTTAATAATTAGTTAGTAGTGAGAATTGGACCAAAACAGTAATATTGAGAAATGTTATTGTAATGTAAAACAGCTGTTTTCTATGTGAATATGTGTTAAACTGTAATTTATTTCTGTGATCAAAGCTGTATTTTCAGCATCATTACTCCAGTCTTCAGTGTCACATGATCTTCAGAAATCATAATAATATGCTGATTTGCTGCTCAAGAAACATTTCTGATTATTATCAATGATGAAAACAGTCGTGCTGCACAATATTTTTGTGGAAACTGATATATTTTATTTTTCAGGATTCACAGATGAATAGAAAGTTCAAAAGAATTCATTTGACATAGATCATTTGTAACAATATAAATGTCTTTACTGTCACATTTGATTTAAAATATCATCGCTGTTGCTGAATAAAATTAATAATTTCTAAATAAATAAATAAATGACTGACCCCAATCCTTTGAATGGTCCTTTATACTGTATTATATTATATTATTAATTCATTCATACATACATCCATTCGTTGAATCATTCATTCATTCATTCATTCATTCATTCATTCTGTAAACGCTGGTCTTTTTGACAATTTTATTTACAGTTTGAAGATAAGACAGAAGATGAAGGGCTTTGTAATGTTGCAAGTGTGAATTTAGATTTTGTTTGTTGAAGATTTTCATGTTTGAAAATATATACTTGGCTGTTGGAGCGGTGCTGTAGAGAACAATGTGGACGCAGGTTCAAATCTGGCATGCAACGTGTCCTGTAAAGACAGTAAGAAGCCTGTAAATAAAATACAGGAACTAAACGTATGTGTTTTAAAAGATATACAGTAACACAGGAGCAGTAATAGCATGAAAAGCTTGTGGTCTAAAAGAGAAATAAGCAGCCAAAAAGAGCCGGACTGGCAGAAAAAAATGCAAGCAGAACGATGTGGGACTAAAAACGTGTAACGCAGCGCTGCGCTCTGGGTGTCTGCTGAAATTGAAGAGAAGAAAGAGTGACACAAGGGGCCGTATCATCTCTGCTGTGTAGGCCGGAGCTGGCAGCAAACCTAAGCTGGCCAAAGCTTCTAAAAGCCTTAACATTGTCACTACAAATTTGTGTGCTCATGACAGAAAATGACATTGTCTGCTCCAGCCAGAGGGAACCTGGAGCCATGCTACAGGCGGTGAGGGATAAGCAGATGTTACTGCCCGAGGAGGGGCTGGATTGTTTGCTTCTCCAAAGGGCCTGAGGGACGGGAACTATTGAAAGCATGCATGAGGAGAGCCAAAACAAGAGAAGGTAACCTTGCCTGGAGTCCTCTTCACTGGAGTGTGTGCACTTACAATATTCCTCCTCGTGTCTCCGGCGCTCGGCTGACCGTGTCGTGTCAGAACTGCTTCTGAGATGAGACGGTCAACAAATAAAGTTTGCATCCCTGAAACCGCTTTTTGCATCTGGACACAGATTTGATGTTGGACGCATATCCGAAAATGTTGCACAAAAGTAAACAACAATCAGTAACACATTAGTTTATGGTGTCCTTGTTACAGTGTAATTACCTTTTATTAGATATCTACATGTTCTTACTATATGGTTAAGGTTAGGATGATGGTTTGGTTTAGGGTTAGTTGCATGTAATGATGCATCATTTATTGATATCACCATAGTAATACATGGAAGGTGTAAAGTTTAACCCAAAAATCTCCTTAAAACTGATCTGCGTAGACTCAAAAATATGCAAAATTATTTACATGAATAGGAAAACTGGCAACTGCATGAAACAAAGGCAGATATGTGATTTGCATAGTTAATGCACTGCAAAAAAAATGATGCATGTTTTGACTTGAGAAGCAATATGACTTAAGATATTAAGTTTTCTGAACATGTTTAAAAATGTAAATTTAGTAAAAAAAAAATAATATCTGCCGACGGAGCAAGAACAATGATATTAATTAAAACGGAAAACAATATTATTGGTCTTGCCACGTTTTGTTTTGTTTTGTTTTTTTATCCATTTTTTAGAAATCAAGACTAAATATCTTATGCCATTATGCTTTTAAAATAAATGCATCTTTATTCATAAATGCTTGATATTTATACTTGGAAAAAAGCTAAAATACTAAGTAAACAATGTTTGCGGATTGGGTTTTAAGCACGTCATGCAAATCATATGAATTTGACTAGACTTTATTAAATGACGGATGAATTTGCATCAGAGTACAGTAGAGTTTGATTGGACACATAGCTTGTGACATTAAAAATAAAATATATGTTGTTTTTTTTTGTCTTCCCTAAAAGCCAAAAAAACTCAATTTAATATTCAAGTTTGTTATGTGATTAGTTGCATTAGTTGCATGTTGTTCAATCCTCATTCCATCATTATTACGTGGAGTAATTATGTAATAGAAACAACTACAAGCATTGACTTGTCAACTATTCCTCGCTCTCTTTGGTGACAGATGAGCTGATATACCGTTCAGGGTTCAGGGTCTTTCTTGCAGCTGCACTATGAGTTTCTTTAGTTGCCCTGACGGTTGACCCACTATTGCCCTACAGACAGCACCCATTTGAAGGGTCATAGAGCAGATCGGTCCCTTCAGCCATCAATCACCCCCCGGGTGCTGTGTGTGTCACAGTGATAAACCCCATCAGACTCCAGCTTCTGCTTCTTCACAGAGTACAGCGTGGTTAATATACATTTACAACACAGTGACCAATCACAGCAGACTCGCTTTTCAGAAGGCGGGCTTTCAAGAAACCAAAACTAGAACAGGTGCTATAAATAGTAAGAAAATTATTTTGAACATTAAATCATGTAAACCTGTTCCTGTTCTAATGATATAGGGAAATGTTTTTTTTTTTTTTTTTAGTAAATGATTTCTTATCTTTATCTATTCAACCTGGATCACGTTTCCAAGTGGATATATATATATATATATATATATATATATGTAATGTACACTTAAGCATACTTTTAAAATGATGAAATAATATTCTTAAGAATATGTAACTTTGTCATTTGCTGCTGAAACATGTGTAAATATAATTGTAATTACACATTCACAGTGATATAGCTATAATTCAGTACATGTACAGTATATTACCTTTAAATGCTAAATCAAATAACACACTACATCTTTCAATATTTAAATTATTAAAACAATGATGTAAAATGTACTTTAATGTAAAACTTTGGTAACACTTTAGAATAGGGAACACTTATGCATTATTAACTATGACTTTTGCCTCAATAAACTCCTAATTTACTGCTTATTAATAGTTAATAAGGTAGATGTTAAGTTTAGGTATTGGGTATGATTAGAGATGTAGAATAAGACTTTAATATATGCTTAATTACTACTAATAAATGGCTAATATTCTAGTAATATGCATGCTAATAAGCAACTAGTTAAGAGACCCTAAAATAAAGTGTTATAATTTTATATTATTACAAAGTACACATTTTAAAAGCGTCTTAAGAAACTTTTCTCTCTTTAAGTGCACTTAAGTGGCCTTTTATTTCATCTTCAAGTTATTTTTTTATATATGTTTATACTTATGCAATATTTTTAAGAGTTGAAGTGCAATACAAGTGCACATCAAATACAATTAAGTGCACTTCTTGTTTACAATCTGACATATTAGTTATATCAATAAAAGCATTTGAGCACCAAACTGTTTTCATCAGCTCAGCCTGGGCTAAATATCATAGAGATATTCACAATCATACAGTGACGTTCTTGACTGATGCGTGTTCGATCCTGTCTGACAGCTGACTAATTGTGTGTTTCTTCTTTCCAGCAGTTAAACTCACACTTCTCTCTTCTGCGGCTTCGCTCTGACTGACAGCCGGACGAGACGCTCGCCTCTCTCTCGCATCCCTTTAATGTTCGGGTTATTGCCTTGAGAATTTCTGCAATGCCATCTGCCATATCTCTTCATCAAATATCCTACAGGAGCTTGCAGATGGGAGGTTATCAAACCAGGAGTATGAGGCAGTGTTAGACACAGTCAAACTATCCTAATACCCTGAGTAGCCATTTGTCAAAATGAATTGTGGTCAAGAATGCTATTAATAATTTGGAGGAGAAAAGCATTCCTGTGTGAAAGCTGTTCGTATCCCTCTCTCTCTCTCTCTCAGTCTCTCTCTCAGTCTCTCTCTCTCTCTCTCTCTCTCTCTCTCTCTCTCTCTCTCTCTCTCTCAGTCTCTCTCTCTCTCTCAGTCTCTCTCTCTCTCTCTCTCTCTCTCTCTCTCTCTCTCTCTCTCTCTCTCTCTCTCTCAGTCTCTCTCTCTCAGTCTCTCTCTCTCTCTCTCTCTCTCTCTCTCTCTCTCTCAGTCTCTCTCTCTCTCTCTCTCTCTCTCTCTCTCTCTCTCTCTCTCTCTCTCTCTCTCTCTGAAATCCCCAGCAGGCACATCACAGAAGCCTGATAAATCACAGCCCAGGTGCTGCTCTAATTTGTCAAATTCTCTCACTGCAGTCAGTATTAACCTATCTGTCATTGCTTCGATCCCACCAGCCGACTTGGATGTTTTACTCATATTGCTGAGAGTATAGTTGTGTTTGACATTGCTAAATGAGGAGCCGTGGGTGATTAAAGATTTCTTTTGAAGGCGCGGGTCACCGAGGAGTGGCCTTCGGGGCGGTTTTGTGGATTGTGTTTAACCACGGGTCATTTTTGATGGAAAGAATCTGTATTGATTGAGGCATTGTGTGACGACTTCTTTGTCATTTGATCGTTGGGAGCCGAGGGCCTTCTTTCTGCTGCGTTACGTGCATCGCTTCAATGCTGTAATTCAGAATGTATGTAAATCAAAATATATTTCCTCATAGAAACCAGAAAGATGAGTTGTTAAACCTGACATAACAAGCGTGACAGTTTACAAAGGAGCGTTTTATTGTGAACAAATCTGACAGATGTGTACAGGTAAACCCAGAGTGCTTAAATTTGAATGGGTAGGTGGTCCATCTTAAGCCAAAGAATGCAGACATGCCGTAACTTGTAGTAAAGCCGCAGTACGTATTACTAGAGTAACTTGTATGATTGACTGTTTGTCAATGTACTAATGAAGTCGACTCTTACAGCCTGTGGCAGGAATGCTTCCAGAGCCCTGACTGTTCTGCAGAGTGATTCTAACACGTTTCATTCCCTTCAGTCTTTATTTGAAGATCGTGTTCAATAGAAAATGTTCACTGTAAAAAGTGATGCTGATTTAACTTAAAAAAATTGAGGAAACCCATTGCCTTAAAATTATTAAGTAAATAATAATAATAAAAAAAGTTAAGTGACAATTCACTTAACTTATACTTTTTAATTATTAATTACTTAATTTTAAGGCAACGGGTTTCCTAATTCTTTTTAAGTTAAGTCAACTTATCACTTTTTACAGTGATAAGAAGCCTATTTATGAAATATTGTGTGTCAACAAGCAGCACGCAGACTCAACCAGAGTAAAACAAGCAAAGTTTCACAAAAGTAAAATATTTCATTGTGTTTGGGGCAAATATCTGCTTGAATGCCGATTTTGGGGGCTGTAGCTAACTGCTGTAATCACTGTAAAAAAATAATAATTGTGCCACTGTAAAAAAAAAAAGTTGGGCAAACTTAAAATTTTAAGGCAACCAGCTTCAGCAGATTTTTGAGTTTTCTCAACTTCTTGTTTTAAGTTTATACAACAAAAAGTTGAGAAATTTCCTAAAAAATAAGTTGAGAAAACTCAAAAATCTGCTTTAGCTGGTTGCCTTAAAATTTTAAGTTTGCCCAACTTTTTTTTTTAGTGTGGTTTCAGCTTAAAATAATTTGTTACCCCGCTGACTTAAAATGTTTAGTTTAGTCAACTAAAATATTCCAGTTGTCCCTTAAATTAACATTGAGTAGCTTAAAATTTCAAGTTGACTAAACTAAAAATTTTAAGTCAGCGGGGTAACAAATTAGTTTAAGTTGAAACAACTTAAAATTTACAGTAAAAGAGACCAACTTCTTCTTTCATATCACACTCAAAAACGCTGAGTCATTCCAGATATAGCCTACTTTGACGATTAAAATACGCTTATGAGATCAAATCACATTTATTTGTATCGCTTTTCACAATGCACATCCTTTCCAAGCAGCTTTATGGAAAGTCATACTGGTAATGTCAATAATGCATTATTATAGGTTTCAGTATTACATGGTTTGTTATAAATGAGAGCAAACAGCTCTCAAAAAATGTTAAAGGAATAGTTGATAGCTGAAAATGTCCTCATTCTCAGTCCATCCAAGACTAGGATGAGTTTGTTTCTTCATCAGGTTTGTAGAAATGTGTCTCTGCATCAGTGTCTCAGCAATGGATGCTCTGCAGTGAATGGGTGCCGTCAGAATGAGAGCTGATAAAAACATCACAATAATACACACCACTCCAGTCCATCAGTTAACATCTGGAGAAGACAAAAGCTGAAACAAATCCAGCATTAAGACGTTTTTAACTTCAAACCGTTGCTTCCGGCTAAAATACCATAAGAGTCCATAATCCATAATAACTCTTCCTCCAGTGATGAAGTGTTCTGGTCTGAATCAGGAGAGAAATCTGCATCAGATCAAGCAGCGTTTACAAGACAAAACATTTTGGAGACGCTTTTATCCAAAGCGACTTACAATTGGGGAGCTCTAAACTAATATGCAGCAAAAATAACAGCTCTAAACAAATATGTGGCTGGATTTTGATGCGAGAGACAACAGGAGATGAACTTTATTGAATTGATTTATTATTATGGATTTTATTTTATGTTAAAATGGAAGCAGACTTAACCAGTCATAATGGTACATTTTTTAAATTGAGATGTATACTTCATCTGAAAGCTGAATAAATAATATTTCCATTGGTTTGTTATGATAGGACAATATTTGGCTGAGATACAACTATTTGAAAATCTGGAATCTGAGGGTGCAAAAAAATCTAAATATTGAGAAAATCACCTTTAAAGTTGTTCAAATGAAGTTCTTAGCAATGCATATTACTAATCAAAAATTAAGTTTTGATATATTTACGGTAGGACATTTACAAAATATCTTCATGGAACATGATCTTAATATCCTAATGATTTTTGGCATAAAAGAAAAATCTATAATTTTGACCCATACAATGTATTGTTGGCTATTGCTACAAATATACCTGTTACTTATGACTGCTTTTGGGTCACAAATATGAGAGGTGATTGGCTGAAAAATAAATAGTAACAGTATGTGTATGTTATTAATTTGTGAGAATGATACTGATAGTGGAACATGTTGTTCATACTGTATCTATAAAGACAGTGTTTAATTTCTCATATTTTCCACAATAATACAATTTAATTCCATCATATTTCTCATCCAATCAAACAAATATCAAACTAAATGCAGTGATTCTGCTCTTCAGTTTGAGTGGAAGCTGATTATTGAGTCTGTTTTTCAGCACAGTGTTGTTATTAAATTCTGTTCAGTATTATGAAGATCAGTTGGGATGAACATTGTAGTTTGGTGTTGAGATTGTGATGAGATTGTTAGATCATTTCAGTGAGAGAAGGATTGCATAAAACCACCAACACTGATGTTTCAGGGTTTTATAGATTTTTTGACTTGCTTTCTGCCCCCATCTCTTTTTGCACAAGCGTCTGTTTGCACATTTTTCCACAAAAGGTACAAACACACAAATTGCGTGTCAAATGTGCAGACAGACGCACAGACTGTTCAGTATCTCCCCGAAACACTCCATCAGTCAAAAGCTGCTTTCCGTAGTTCCATATCAAAGCCTTGCCCATGCTTTCAGAGAAGAGCCGGTGGAGGCAGAATGAGGGTTTGCTAAGTGCCATCGAGATGCTTAATGCATGCCTGCAGACAGTCTTTGGCTAGTTCAGCGGCACGTTATCAGTAGAAGCCGGTAGACCCCCCTCCCCAAACACTAATTCCCAGCCTGGGCAGAGAGACCCTCGTCGACGAGCAGATGGATTTACTGCTGCCAGTCGCAGGCCCGGATCTGCATTGCAAAACACACATGTGCTGCAGAACACGGCTGCGCTGGCACTGTTTGTGTTTGTGTCGTATTCTGTCTGTTGCACAAGTGACCAAAACAGACAACAGCTCTTGCAATTGTGCTGTGACATTAAATATTTCCTCTTTTCTCCAAACCAGCCCATGCAGACAGATATTGCTCTACATCACAGTGATATACAGTATGTTACAGCCTATATGGCTGTGCATAATTTTCACATATATGCAAGTTTATAACATATGTGAAATACACATGCTAATATCTATATGACAAATTTGTATGGTATTTTATGTGGCAACAATATATGTCTACAATATGTGACCCTGGAGCACAAAAGCAGTCATAAGTAACACAGGTATATTTGTAACAATAGACAACAATACATTGTATGGGTCAAAAATTATCGACTTTTCTTTTATGCCAAAAATCATTAGGATATTAAGTAAAGATCATGTTCCATGAAGATATTTTGTAAATGTCCTACCGTAAATATATCAAACCTTAATTTTTGATTAGTAATATGCATTGCTAAGAACTTCATTTGGACAACTTTAAAGGTGATTTTCTCAATATTTTGATTTTTCTTTTTTTTTTTTCAGATTTTCAAATATTTGTAGCTCGGCCAAATATTTTCCTATCCTAACAAACCATACATCATTGGAAAGCTTATTTATTTATTCAGCTTTCAGATAATGTATTCGTCCAATTTTGATTTGACAAACATTTCTTGGTCCTACACCTTCCATGAAATATATACGTACATACAGAAAAATACATTTAGACCACTTAACTTGATTGCTATCAGGATATGAAGAGACTTTCAACCAGTATGACAAAAAACATGTTTCTGAAGACAATCACCTATGCACCTTTAATATAAGCATAATTTAAATTAAGAAGCCATGATTGTTTGATATTTTTGTTCTTGACAAGTAATTCTGGAATGCTTCTATATTTGTTGAGATGCTGATGCTCAAGGAGGATTTACACAACATACAAATACATTTAAAAAAAAAAAAAAAAGATTACACAGCTTTATGTAAGCAAAATGAGAGGGAAAACACATTCAAATACAATATCTAATGTCGAAAATAACCAAAATAAGCTGGTTTTCCCCACAAAATCTGTAATGTTATGTCGCTGTTTGGACACTTGGCTCATGTCACCTTACAAAAGGTTGTTAAATCAAAAATAATACAAAATGCATATTTTGAATGAGCATCCTAAAATTAAATTGTTGCAATTAAATTTTTTTTCAGATCAGAACCCTAACATTAGTAATAAATAAATATTGGATTTTTAATTCAAATCCTAAACATCATCCGATTTTGCAAAGGCTCATGATTTGTGTGTCCTATAGCAGTACTGTATTTCAGCTACAGTATGTTATGAATATGTAGAGTAAGAACAAAGGCACCCTTCGTCTCATTTCTTTAATCTGCTCTGACAATGGATGAAGATTTCATTTGCACCTAATCAGATCCAGTAAGACATGCCCAGATGCATCCACCAATAACTGAGGTCATATGACAGAGAGGCCATGAGGCTAATTCCTGAGAGAGACGCCCTCACATCTCATAAATGTTAGGAAGATCCCAGCAGCTCCTTTCAAATATTAAAGACTTGCATCTGCTATAATGCACATCATGCATTTGATTAAAACTGATGTGTGCACAATTAAGAGACCTGGCTGCAGTCCGTGTTAAACAAAAGCATCATTTAAAAGTTTATCGTTTAAACTAATTCTGTAATCACAGAGACTTAAATACCCCTGAAAACACCGGCATACGTCACAGTCATTAGCCAACAGAGGCTTAGATTTGCTTTGCCTTCAGGTACTTACTTCATTTATTTATTAAAAAAAGAAATTCATTTTAATAGCTTTTTTAACACTTTCTTGCAATTTGGAGGAAATAGTCAGAATTGCGAGATATAAACTCAGATTTCTGACCTTTTTTTTTTCTTGCAATTCCAAGTTTTCATCTCATAATTGAGTTTAAATCTGAAATTCTGACTTTTTTCTCATAAATTTACATTTTCTTTCATCACAGAACGAGGAATAGTAATTGCAACTTTCTCAAAACTGACTTTTTTTCTTGCAATTGCGAGTTTATATCTCAGAATTGCAGGTTTATGTCTTGCAACTGAGAGTTTATGTTTATTACATCAGATTTGTGAGAAAAAAACGTCAGAATTGTAAGATAGGAAACGTGCAATTAACTTGATATTGTCTGTGGTTTTATTTTTTTATTTTTTCATGGTGGAAACAGGCTTCTATACTTCAATGACATGTTTATGTTAACTTTAGATTAAGAATTCATATCTGCACATAAATATTTGTTCATTTTATTATTTCAAGATTTCAATATAATATGCAGGGGCGGACTTAACCAATAGGCGAGGTAAGCGGCCGCTTAGGGCCCCGGGGAATCAGGGGGCCCCGTCTGATATTGCTGAAACATATTTGCAGCGTTGAACAATGCAGCCAATCACAGACATATCTGTTGCAATGACCAGAAGTGTTTAAGAATCCACTCACCGCTCAAAATGCAGAGTTTGCTGAGTTCTGCAAGCTCAGGAATGCTCTCATTATAACAGTGTAGATACGATGTAAATAAGGGATTTGTTGTGTAGTGTAGAGAGCTTATTAACGGAACGTCGTTAGATCGAACGTGAAAGTAAGTGACAGCTTTTAGTGATTTAGTAATGAGGGATTCTAGGCTGTATATGACTGTCTGACTGTCTCAGAACAGAGATATTCATATCAGTAAAGAAAGTATTGCGTTTCAAGTCATAATTGTTTTGTCTTGATGTTTCACAATGACTTTCTTATGTACTTTTCCTAGGCACGCCGGCGTGATCTGCCGCACACTTAAATGCACGAATGCGATGACTGGAGATTTTTTCTTAATAATAGATTACATGTTCGATTTGTTTCTCGCAAACCCTACCGTATGCCTTCAGAACACTTGAATATGGAGTTGCAAGGGATAATTTCATGTTAGTTAAAGGACAGAAAAAAATAACATTTATTAATTGCACAAGCGCAAGCAGTTTTCATCATCTTTTGTGATCCGAAAAAAATAAAATAAAGTAGCTTAGTATGGCTTTAGAACCGCATCAGGTTACTGGTTGTGAAGGGATAGATACATTATAAACCATGAGAGCGAGCGAGCAAAATAAGGGTTGGGCATAAAAGAGCACATAGTTATTGTGTTGGGGCCCCATACCTGGAATTTGCTTATAGGCTCCCAAATCACTAAGTCCGCCCCTGATAATATGACCTTCTAGAAGCAGGTTTTCAAACTCCCTCTATGTCTTAATTTAACTCTCTGGCAGGCCTCACACCTCTGCGTCTGTATCAAGCTATCTCAAGCTGTTCTTAACACAGCTAACTGCTCTGCTGCTAAATGTGGCACTGCAGGTTTGATTCCTGTCCACGAGAGACTCTTGTGTTCTCTGGTCTGAAGCGTTTCGGGACGCCTCCACGTTGTGCTCGTGCTGAACAGAGACGTCATCTGACAACGATGTTCGGTTCACTCAACAGTCATCATGGTAACTCCACAGGACAGCTGTTTTCTAGGGACACAAGTGTCCTACTTGAACATGGAAAGACAGATATCTGTGTGCTCAGCTCATGATGCATTATAGAGAGCTGCGGGGATGATGTACTTTAGTAGGCCAAAAATAAGAAAGAAACAAGCTTGTGTTTCAGCACTTCGGGTTCAATGGGGTTTTTGAATGGGTTTCGGTTAAATGCCTGAAATAAGACGTGTGGTGAACTCAGGCACAAGATATTTTCACATTTTATTCTATAACAAAATACATCAGTAAAACCCACATCTGATTTTCAAAGCTTTTACCTGTCTTGATAATAACTGTGTAAATGAGCTTGTTGAGACTCACTAGTACACTTTTGTGGTTTATAAACACACTCTTTAATTATTATAACTCAAACTTTCAGAGGAAATATTTTTTAAATAAAGACTGAAAGAGTTGAAGCTTAATGTTGATGATGTTGAAGTCATCGTGTAGTTTGTTTATAGTCTATGTTTAGCATTTTACTTCTGCCAATTGTATTTAGGGTTCATAAAGGTTGTGTTAATTTGTGAATATTGTCATGATGAACAAAATGTGTAAGAATCATAAACTCTTTTTGGCCACAGAAGTGAGAAAATAAGTGAATCAGGGTGATGCTAACTTACGGTTTGGACTACAAAAATCCTGTGTGTCATCACTGCTGGAATACTGGATTCTGATTGGTCAGTCAAGACATTCAGAAAAGTGCATACTGGAAATGGCATGCTTTCCTTAGTCATAGACCTACCCTAATATTTTTTGTGGTTTCATACGTTAGTATGTTTTATAAACCCCTGGGATTTTTGCATTTGATAAAAGATTATGAACTGGATAATAACAGCACATATTACATAATCAACTTACATAATGGAACTGCATTTTACAGCAACAAAGATGCATGATGAACCACATATGATAATATCAGAAGATCATGCTTTGAAAAACATTAGACTCAGGCAGTTGAATGGGGAAAAAAAGTTCTTGACATACATGTTTAAAAAAAAAGTAACTTATTTTAACTTGAGTGCTGCATTTGATGCTACAGATGCTGGTCACACACGTCCATATAGTGTGTGTTTACATAGAAATACAATGGAAAAGGAAGAGCAATAGAATCAAAAACTGAATTCTGTGTGAACAACCCCTTATACAGTGATGCCAGCATGTTGTGTGAATGTACAGCCATGTAATTGTGCTTAGTTTAGTGAACGGATTTGTGTTCACAATATACTGATTCATATCGTAGGGAACTATAGAGTTGAATGAAACACAGCCTTGTTGATGTGATTGCTCAACTCTTGCTCATCTGATTGCAATGTTTTACTTTGATGTCTTTACACTCTTAAAAATAAAGGTTACAAAAGGGTGTTTTTTGCAGTGATGCCATAGAAGAACTATTTTTGGTTCCCAAAATAACCTTTCAGTGAACAGTTCCTAAAAGAACTGTTTTGAAGAACATTTAAAAAATCTAAAGAAACTTTTTCGACTATAAATACACCTTTTCTGCATTTGAAAGGTTCCATTGATGTTCAAGGTTCTTCATAGAACCATTGATGCCAATAAAGAACCTTTATTTTTAAGAGCGACTCCAAAACACCATGCAGTGGATATTTGTGCCGACTTGGCTGAGCGCGCCGTGCAGACAGAATCCTTTTGTAGCTTTTTGAGACTCACATTTCAGCTCCACAATAGATACAGATCACAAAACTGAAATATGAATGAGGATAAAAGATGTGTTTGGAGAGCAGCCACCGGGTGAGAGCGCGGTCACAGGCGCCAGCGAGCAGCTCCTTTAAACCCCACAGTAGCTGCTCCGACTGCATTCCCAAACTCAGCCGTGTTCCCAAGCCGTCCCGCCGCAGAGCCCGGAGTCAGGAGGGGTGATTTCGCCCAGGTGAAATTGCACTGACAAGCTTTTAATTAAAGTTTTCCCACAATCCCCTCCCGCCCCGTGCCCTGGGAGTGCATTCCACATTCTGTGTGGCCCTTGCCAACTGACCGAAAGTCAAAAAGGAAGTGTTTTATTTTCCAAACCCCTCGCAGACAGCAATAGGACACTATGTTATAAAATCTGTTTAGTTTCTTTAGTGTGCTGTGAGGCAGAATGGGCATGCATGAAGTGGTGTTTATAGCAATAATTAAACACATCTGCTGTCAGAGGGTGGGAGAAACACCCGGGCCTGTGTACGCTCTTACCCCTGGGCCCGTGGCAGCCCGATCTGCTGCTAGTCTGCATGCATGTCTTTATTACTAAAACAGGTGTGGTGTATCAAGGCCAAGGGCAGCGCGTCGAGAGACATGCAAATACACATGTGAAGGAGAGCACGCTTTTGCCCGTCTGCACCGGACGGTCTGCGAAAGTGTTTTATTATAAGTGATCTTCGGCTTCTAATAATTGTATGTTTCATGAAGCGTGCATGATACAGGACATGTGAAATCCTACACGCCGACCCAAGTGCAGCGTTGTCATTTCAGCTGTGCTGTTCATTCATACTTCGCTTTCTGAAGGAGGCGCATGTGTTCTTTCACTTTCAGATACGGCACAGAGGGGGCAGTGCAACACAAACCTTCACTGAGGAGACGCTAGCATGCAATGCTTCATCTGCTGGGTTTCCAGAAGGCTGTGGATGAATTTAAAACTTTTAACCCTAACCTTTGAACAGGTCTTATGTAATAGTTCACCCAAAATGTAAATTATGTCATCCATTACTTGCCCTCGTGTTTTTCTGACCCCACTTATTTTTGACATAATGTTAAAGTTTTCAATATACTGATGGTGCATGCATAGTGATTAATACTTCAAAAAGGCACCATAAAAGTACCATAAAAGAAGTCTGTATGACTATGTTTCTGAGGCTCACTGACGAAAATAATACATGAGGTGAAAAAATATTTGGCTTAAATTAAAACTGTAAAGTAGTAGTTAGAAGTAAACACACAGACACACCTTAAAACCAGAGATGTAGTTGATAGTACACATATCAGTTGCACTCATCTCCAAATGCAGCGTTTCTAATGTTTAATTACTAATGTTTGCTATTTAAATGCATTTGAAACAGTAGTATTATTTATCTTAATTCATAATGATTCCTTTACACAGCAGTTTCCCTGACCTGGTAATTAGGAAAATGTTAAACTCACATCACTCTTTGACAGCTGACTATTTTTCACTTAAGCCAACCAGTTGTATCTTCATTGATGCTTCGTTCACCAAAAGAAACCAGTATCTAAATCCCTTAATTAATTTTGAACATCAGAGTTCCTCAAACATTTCAACTTTGACAACTTTTCATATTTTCATGAATACCTTTTGAGAATCACTTCTTAGAACAATCCGATAAATATTTACATCTCTTAATTTTTATTTCAAAACTGACTGATATTTTAATATTTTAATATAACAAAACCAACCAATGTTTAAAATGGTTAATGAAAAAACAACCCAAACTCTCAATATAATAGATATCCAAATTTCTAAACAGAACAAAATCGACCAATATTTAAGTCTCTAAACAGAAGAAAACTGACCGATATCCAAATTTCCTAAACAGAACAAAACCGACCGATATTTAAGACTCTAAACAGAAGAAAACCGACCGATATTTAAGACACTAAACAGAACAAAACCGACCGATATTTAAGACTCTAAACAGAAGAAAACGGACCGATATTTAAGTCTCTAAACAGAAGAAAACCGACCGATATTTCAGTTTCTAAACAGAACAAAACCGACCGATATTTCAGTTTCTAAACAGAACAAAACCGACCGATATTTCAGTTTCTAAACAGAGCAAAACCGACTGATATTTAAGACTCTAAACAGAAGAAAACCGACCGATATTTAAGTCTCTAAACAGAACAAAACCGACCGATATTTAAGTTTCTAAACAGAACAAAACCGACCGATATTTAAGTCTCTAAACAGAACAAAACCGACCGATATTTAAGTCTCTAAACAGAACAAAACCGACCGATATTTAAGTCTCTAAACAGAACAAAACCGACCGATATTTAAGTCTCTAAACAGAAGAAAACCGACCGATATTTCAGTCTCTAAACAGAACAAAACCGACTGATATTTAAGACTCTAAACAGAAGAAAACCGACCGATATTTAAGTCTCTAAACAGAAGAAAACCGACCGATATTTCAGTTTCTAAACAGAACAAAACCGACTGATATTTAAGTCTCTAAACAGAAGAAAACCGACTGATATTTAAGACACTAAACAGAAGAAAACCGACCGACATTTAAGTCTCTAAACAGAACAAAACCGACCGATATTTCAGTTTCTAAACAGAACAAAACCGACCGATATTTAAGTCTTTAAACAGAACAAAACCGACCGATATTTAAGTCTCTAAACAGAACAAAACCGACCGATATCCAAATTTATAAACAGAACAAAACCGACTGATATTTACAATTCTAAACAGAACAAAACCGACCCCATCTATGGTAAAGCACTATGGCATTATAGACATTAACAGTATGACTTTTTGTAAAGTTGCTTTGAAACCATATGTATTATTAAAGCACTATATGAATCAATTTTACTTGACCTCTCAAATACTTTTTAGTTATATGTTGTATGTTGACAGGGTGCACACAGATCTGAGAATCAGTGGAAAACACAGGCCTGCATCATTTGAATAGCTAGCTTTGAGCCCCGAGGTGTTTTCGTGGCACTTCCGCACCTGCTCCTCTTATTTACACCTCTCAGACTCTTCTGTACTGTATTTCTGCTCTGAATGCACAACGAGTGCGGAAATAGTCGAGTGCCGACGGAGACGGGGATTTCGAGGGGAAAGCTTTCCTGTTCTTTCAACATGAAGGTCCGCTCATATGAGAGAAAGAGAGTGTCTCCTTCCCTCAAAGAAAATTCTGTAAAAACACAGCACAATGTGCCATCTCAATACGAAGGAATTTTCCATGTGGATTTTTTCACTGGTGTTTTCCCCGAATTTTGAATGATGCATTGGATTGTGTTGTGGTTTAATGTTAAAGGAAATAGTTTACCTAAAACGAAAGTTTCCTGATTGTTTACTCACCTCCAGGCCATGCAAGATGTATCTGACTTTCTTTCTAGAGCTGTAGAGTAATCAAAGAAGATATTTTGAAGAATGTGCAAAGCCATTGATTTGCATAGTATAGGGGAAAATACTAGGGAAGGCAATGGCTACCAGCAGCTGTTTGGTTACCAATATTCTTCAAAATATAAATTTTCATTCATCTGTGTTCAATAGAAGAAAGAAACGCATACAGGTTTGGAACAACATGAGGATGAGTAAATGAGGACTACTATCCCTTTAAAGGCTTCATGACATGAGAAATCAAATTTGCCTTGATCTTTTGGCATATAAGAGGTATTTGTTCCATTAAAACATCCTGCAAGTTTCATAGCTTAAAATGTCCTCCTCATTATAAACAAAGCATTTATGTAATCAAGCTCCAAAAACAGCTTGTTTTGGATCCGAGGTGCAAGGTGACGTCACTCGGGCGCAGTCATATGCATAAACACGCCTCCAGAGCAAGACATTGACGAATAGTCATCTTCTCACCATAGGCCCCGCCCACTTAATGGCTGACACTTGATTACACTGAATGCGAGTGTCGCATCAAAAACAAATATAATACTAATAAACAAATATAATACTTATACTAAATATAATAACTGGATCCAGATCCAGTCCATACTCGACTCTGTCGTCAGGACAGATGCAGTTAAAGAACGTTTGCTTTGACACGTTAGGTTTAAACAGCTCGTTCACGTCTTTGTACAGATATCAGAAGGATCCCAGCATAAGGAACAAGTGGATAGTTTATTTTTAATGGCACCCCGGATCATGTCAGATGATTTTGTTTTGTAAACGAGGCACAGTGTCATGGAGAGTCACAAAGAAACATTTGTTGAAAGATGAACTGCAGCTGCATCACAAACCGTAAGTAAATGATTTCAGAATGATTTGTCTGGAAATGGCTGTTTAATTTTGATTATGTTGTCAAAACACTCGCATGCAATAGCGAGGGGGCACTGATACTGTTTCCTATGCAATGACATTAGCAAATCATACGTAACAGTGTCTGATTACTGAAAGCTTTAAAGGACCCGCCCCTTAAATACAGGTCATTTTAGACAGAGGGTCAAAATGAAGGTTGAAATAATCATTTTTCCACATATTTATTTATTTATTGTGCAAAAAATAAAAAACTGTATTAACATTATAAGTAAACATCAAGGAACATATTAAAATAATTACAAAAAAATCCATGTCATGACCCCTTTAATGTTCTGGAGGAAACAATGCAGGATTTTCTCAAATGTAAATGAACAGGACTCAATATAGACCATTTTTGACGGTCCAACATCTATATTTAGGCAACTTCAAAGTAATCCACACAACCCCAGCCGACAAATAATGGTCTTCTCTATCAAAACAATCAATAATTTCCAGTAGCAACCACATTTGTAGTTAAAAAGTTCATTTTATATATATATTCTGAATAGACTGATAGTTTCGCTAGTGAAGACCCTTATTTTTTGACTGGTCTCTTGTGGATTACTTTAATTTTGGACCCTCAAAAATGTTATATGGCGAGTCCTATTCATTTGAATTAGATGGAATGTTTTCCTCCAAAACCTTACTTTTTCTTTGACTGAATAAAGAAAATCATATACACCTTGGATGGCCTGGAGGTGAGTAAATGATCAAGAAATGTTCATTTTTAGGTGAACTATTCCTTTAACGGTATAACCTGTACCTTTGCTGTCTGTTTTTTTTTTCTTACAGAGTGTCCTTTCTCTGAAGAAAGTGCTGTCAGGTACACACTCAACACAGCCGCACCATCAGCAAGTCAGGCTTTATTTGGAGCTCGCCAGATTATGGCCGAGTCAATATTTTATCAGGCACGTTCAGCAAGCGCATGCAGATATATGGCTGCCTCTCGATCCCCTTAAACTACTTCCCCTCCTCCCTTTGAGAGAGGAACACTTCTGTCCAAATCAGACACAATACATCTCGTAATCTCCCCGCTCTGATATCCAGCTTAATGTGTCTGTGCATTCCTCACGCAGACGGCTGCTGCAACTTATCATCTTGAAAAGAAAAAGCAGACTCATCCCTCCTTTCTTCTGGCCCGTCCGTGTCAGAGCCGCAGACGCGTGGGTCTGTATGGACCTGATTGAATTAGTGTACACAGCAGCCCGACATTACAGCTCTAATAGAAAGCTTTAAAGCGCTGTGTATGGAGCGCAGCCGTGGATTGGGTTGCCTGTCTTTCCTCACCTCGTTCTCAGCCAAGCGGTGGGAAACAGCTGGCCTGCATCGCTGAGTGCTTCTAATGAATTGAAGTCTTGGGCATAAGGATGGACTGATTAGATGAGAAAGGACTAATATTCCTGTGTGACTTGGCTGAGTGCGGATGGGCTTGAAAGGCATGCGAGAGATGCCACCATAAACAGCTTCAGACTCTCGCAGATGGGGAGGAACCTTATTTATAGAAGAGGAGGGTACAGTGAATCTCTTTTCATTTGTGGGACGGGGCAGGGCTCGGACAAACACACCGCTGTGTTAACCTCAAACAGGGATCTCGCTGTTATCACCAAGAAATACTTGAGGCAAAATAGTTTTCTTGCATATACATAAAAAATGCATATAATAGCATAATCGGTAACACTTTATTTTAGGGTCTCTTAACTAGTTGCTTATTAGCATGCATATTACTAGAATATTAGCCATTTATTTGTAGTAATTAAGCATATATTAATGTCTTATTCTACATGACCTTATTCTACATCCCTAATCCGACCCAATACCTAAACTTAACAACCACCTTACTAAATAAGCAGCAAATTAGGAGTTTATTGAGGGAAAAGTCGTAGTTAATAGTGAATAAGTGCTCCCTATTCTAAAGTGTTACCACATAATCAATAATAGCAAAAATGCATATACTGTACATAATAAATAATAGCACTTTTTTTTCATCCTGACCTTCAGAATCCCCATATCATTGCCTGGTGAGTGTGGCTTTTGCCTTTCAAAGTGGATATTTGGGTGGGACATAAAAAAAAGAGAGGGGGGGGGGGGTCATTTTTACAGGAAAAAAAAACTGTACGTTTTAAATGCATCTGATAAAATATAAAAAATGTCAACCTTCAGCAGTACACTAGCACAGGATGTTTTGTAAACTGACGAAGAGCTAATAATTAATTAAAAAAAAATATTGTGTATAAAAGCGGAGTGCTTCCCACAGGAATGAATCTGCATGTTTCAAAACCATTATTGTTATTAGTGTATTTAAAGCTAGAGTATCCTTAGTGAGATATTTATGGTAACACTTAACTTAAAGCCTTTATAATGCATTATAAACGGTTGATTAGGGTATAATGCATTATAATTATTCATAATGTGCATTGTAATACGTTATATCTGGTCGTAAATAATTATAACCAAATTTAAAATGCATAATGTAACATTGAATTGATAAGTGTTAACTGTGGTTACAATAATTCATGAGACTGTACAGTGCATTATAAGGTGCATTACAAGGCATAATTAATGCATTCAAACTACTTTTATAATGCATTAAAGGCTTTAAATAAAGCGTTACATATTTATTTTAATAAAATTAAAGTGATGTCAAAATAAAAACGCTCAACACTTGTAATCCACACGACTCCCGTCCCTCAAGCAGCATGTCTGCATGTTTGTACTTAATGATGAAACACATTTATTAGACATTTATTAACTAAAATATGAGTCCATAATCCATAATAAGTGAAAAAAGTGTTCTGGTCTGAATCAGGAGAGAAATCTGCATCAGATCAAGCAGCGTTTACAAGACAAAACAGCTCTAAACTAATATGTGGCTGGATTTTGATGTGAGAGACAACAGCAGATGCACTTTTTCACTGGAGGAAGAGTTATTATGAATTATGGACTCGTATTTTAGTTAAAAGCGTCTTAATGTTGGATTTGTCTCATCTTTTGTCTTCTCCAGATGTTAACTGATGGACTGGAGTGGTGTGTATTATTGTGATGTTTTTATCAGACTCTCATTCTGACGGCACCCATTCACTGCAGAGCATCCATTGCTGAGACACTGATGCAGAGACACATTTCTACAAACCTGATGAAGAAACAAACTCATCCTGATCTCAGATGACCTGAAGATGAGCACATTTCAGTTTTGGTGTGAACTATTCCTTTAACCCACATCAGAGAACCCTGTGAACGTGTTGTTCAATTATTAAAATATTAACTTAAAATCTCAGGGATACTACAAGTGAATATTTTAGCTCAAAGGCGATGGTAACACTTTACAAAACGGTGACACTAATATGCATTAATTCATGCTTAACTAATGCATTAATGTATAACTCATGAAGAACTAAACCATTTATTAACAATTACTGCATCAGCAACTAATGAACATGCAATATGATTCATAAGTGATCAATAAATTGTTATTAGTTAAATGTGTCATAAAGTATTAATTCCCTAATGACAAATTATATTAACTAATAGTGTAAATTCATATGTTAATTACCACAATGGGTTCAAGCATGCCTTTAAACTTCCAGTTGTCTGCTTTAATTAATCATTAGCTAATGATTTGCATGAGTATTATTATGGTATGACTTTACTTGTTGAGGCACATGATTAACTAACTAATACAAAAACTATAACCACAATTATATATTACTTAACAATTAGTTAATAGTTCTGTGCCTCAACAAGTAAAGTCATAACATAATGATATATTTGCAAATCATTAGCTAATGATTAATTAAAACAGACAACTGGAAGTTTAAAGCATGGCTTCGACCCGATGTGGTAATTAACATATGAATTTACTTCATTAGTTAATAAAATAAGTTATTAGGTAATTAATATATTATGGCACATTTAACTAATAACATTTATTGATTACTTAATCTTTGAATCATATTGAATGTTCATTAGTTGCTGATGCAGTAATTGTTAATAAATGGTTTAGTTCAACATGAGTTATACGTTGACTCATGATTATCTGTGCATTAGTTAAGCATTATTAATGCATATTTGTGCACACGTATTGTAAAGTGTTACCAAGGCGATCCTTGCACTGTTATATAGATGCGTTCACATTTTGAGAAAATACTCCTAATTTAATTCAGTTGCCTTCATTTGAGCTGCATTGAATTTCTGGTGCTATTAATAAATAGTTGCTTATTGTTCAGGCCAAGAACGTGTATCTGTTACTACAATACAAGGAAACCTACTCTTTGGTGTTAAAACCAGTGTTAGGCTCGTTACTCAAATAATGTAATATATTACTCATTACTAGTTACTCCTTTCAAAAGTAATATTGTTACTTTACTTGTTACTTTCTGGCAACAGTAATTAGTTACATTGTTTCTTCACGCCGCACAGAAGTTGTAACTGTGTATCTTCCACATAAATGTTACTAATAACATATTTCTGCCTCATCATTTGACCAAAATCCACATTATTAGTTATTACAAACACTCAATAGTGATTGATGACATTCAAGCAGAAGTGTTGTATTAATCTCATTAATTGTCATGTGTAGCTTGAAGCTAATTGTAATTTATGTTTCCCATATACGATTATATTGCATTATGTATTATGAAATCACATAAGTTTGTAATAAACTGTTTAATTTTCCAAAATTATTTTTAATTATCGTAATATAATGTAGCACATGCTGATCAGAGGGATGTAATGCAGAGTAAAGTAATACACAACAGTGCTCAGATCATCTTTTTTCTTGACAAAATCAATATAATGCAATATTTATATATGCTGAATGTAAGCTTTTCCATATTCCAAGCTCGCCTGCTGCACCTCATCACATGCATGAGTCGTGAAAATTATGACAATAAATCTAGAAATTATTTGATTGTTGGATTTTAAATCAGCGGGTCGAGGCATCAAAAGTAACTAAGCTGTTTTATGGATGGTAACTATAATATTATTACTGAAATCTTATTAGTTACACTACTAGTTACTGCAAAAAGTAATATTATTACAGTAACTAAGTTACAGTAACTAGTTACTGCCCAACACTGGTTAAAACATAGAGAATTATTCTAATGCCTGTCGATAGAGAATCAGTTAGTGTAGTTACAGGTTCTGCCAGCAGGGGCAAACAGGGCAATACTGTTGTGACCCCTTGTTTCAAGCACATGATCTCACGAGAGGTACATTTGTTTGACTAAACCAGCTGAATCATTCACGTTTCCCAGTCCTGGTCCAAATGACCTAAAATGAAAACAGTGCAGATGAGATCTCTTAACCATTCTCCAACATAAACATCAGTATTGTGCGGATGACCTTTAGCTTCTGCTCTTTATTCAGTGAAGTACTAAAGACTAAAAACTATCATTATGGTCTACCAATCATTTGAGAAAACAGTTATAGTTCAGTTCAAACAATCACTGCAGTCACATGACCTTTTTAATGTTTAATTCATGTTTAATTGAAGCAGGTCTAAAGTCTAGATGATATGAAAACAGCTCTTTTACATTTTCAGACCAGTTTCCATGCTTTTGTACTGCTGTGGGCTTCAGCGTGGACTGATATGCATGTATATGTTTGTGTGAATGTGCTGTGTTACCGTGTGAATCTGATCCCAGACCTAATTTACAGCAAACAGTTTTCTTTCCTCTTCACTTCGTTAACGACTAATGAATCACTCTTTTCGTGCTACTCATCAAAAGCACAGCTGAAGGTTTATTGCATGGTTGCACTGTGAAATATGACAAACAAACAAAGAAAAGAGCAGGCTATGCTACCCCTGGAGATACATTTTATTTCTTCCCATAATGCATTACAAAGCCAACACAGCAGCTGCTTTGGTCCTCGCATCTGTGATAATTAATCGTGCCTTTAAATGTGCTTAAGAGAAAAGTCCTTGGTTAATAACTCACATTTTTCTGTATAAAAGTGGAGAGCTTCGCAGGGAATTCATCTGCACATTATTGTTATTAGTGGACTTAAAACCAGTGTATCCTTAATGAGATATGCAGATTAACCTTTTTGAAGTGGTTCATCGTTTTCTAATCCTATCAAGAGAATCATCTGTATCTTGTACTTTGGTTGCACTCTCTAATCACTTTTCAGTTCGGATAACTTAATAACACACTTAAATACGGTCTCTTGATACTTTCTTCACAGACACGTCGAAAGTAATTGAGAATAATGGTCGCGAGACAATAAGAGAGGAGAAAGTGTTGATTTATGTATCTGCGCAGCCAACTGCAACAGACCAAAGTAAACACTACTTTTCATACTTTTCAGCTGTTTTAAGCTTCTCGGCTTTGAATTATATCAGCTTTAGAGGGTTTCTGAGGAAAAGAGCTGAGGCTGAACTCTTGACATTTCCACTGCTGAAATATGCTAAATAATGAGAGAAATACAGTCCCAGAGCATGTCGAGGAAGCATTTTGGCCGTATACTGTTTCAAACCTAGCCGTTATGCATATTTTCACACAGGCGGAGGCTCGGCTGGCCACAGTTGTTGGCAATCCACTTCTCAATCTTCATGACAACTCACCACATGCCGTTTGTCTTCAAACTGACCTTAACACAAGTATAAATAGATGCTCGCAAGGACAGAAGATCAATGTCTGTTCTTGTTTTCTTCATTTTCTGAAATGTCAGAAGGTCTGCCCGCAGTTTTTGTTCGACGAGCTGTTAGTCATGCTACGGCTCACCTAAAACAACTTGTTTATTGTTGTGCAAATGAGTGCTTTGTCACATGAGGAGAACATGCTTTAAACAGTTACTTAACACAGTTACTTCTTTATAATGCCAACGACACCAACATATGATGAACCTATAAAATATGAGAATTTCTATTGTGGAAGAAAAAGTGTTTACTTTCAATTAGACTAGAGACAATATCAGAAATGTACTTTTTTTAAAACAAATATTATTAATAAATTAAGCAGATAAACATATTACATCCACAGTAAATGTCATTAAAAGGGCCAATAAGCTAATAATAATAATAATATAACCACTGAGTGAATATCTACAGCATTTTTTTCAGTAAATGTCATTAAAAGGGCCAATAAGCTAATAATAATAATAATATAACCACTGGGGCAGTGATTAATATATATATATATATATATTCAATTAAAATTAATTTTATGGCATGAAATAAAATAAAATACATTTTAAATTAAATGTACATTTATAACCACTGCAGCACTGATTTTCTAAAATAACAATTTATATTAAAGTCATATTTATTCATAGAAATGTCAACAACCACAGCAGCACTGGTTAAAAAAAATAAAAAAAACTTTATTTCTATAGCATTTTCACAATAAATGTTGTCCCACATGCAGCAGCTTTGCAGAAAACAGTAATAAAGAATCACTGAGCAAAATAAAAATGACAGTGGCAGGGAAAACCTCCCTAGAAAGAGTTTGCATTTTACTTTTTTTATCACAGGAACAGAAAAAAGAAAAGAAAAGTGATGTGACATATATGAATTGTTTTGTACTTTAAGGTAAAATTGTGCATAATCCTTGTCTCCTTGCCTTCTTTTCTTCTGTTCACTGCTGTTCTTTCCTGCTTGCGTGTCGTGGAGCTTGACAAACATGAATCACAATGCAGTTGGCTTCTCCAGGTGATGAGTTTGTAGTCTTGGGATGTTGATTCAGCGTCACATTAAAGAGCTCTGAGAGTTTCTCCTGGGTCTCTGCTTTCCCTAGACATTGTTGAACACTCTAATAAACTCTCTTCAGAAAAGACGACAGGCAGAAAGACAGAGGAGCGCTTTAAAGGCAGCCGCTGCTAATTAGCTGATAAACCTGACAGATAGCATTTAACAAGAAAATCTGGCAAACGCAAAACACAACTCGAGGGAGGACGCGGGAGGAACAGGTATGAAGCTCTGTCATGCTCGCTTTAAACAGCTCACAACAGAACTGAAAGAGAAGCGTGTCGTCTGTTGTGCTCATCCACCTGCGGATCTCTGTGTCACAGCAGACGCTTCTCCTCACTCCTCCATCATCAGGACATCCTCATCCTCACTGATGCACTCCATCACTGTGGCTACTGGTTTCACTGGAGCACTCAAAAAAACAAATGCTGATTTATGTCAAAGTGCATGAAGTACAGTAGGTCTTGAAATGCTGTAACGATTTGCATGCTATGAAACTCGACAGAATCTTTCCCATTTTATTCTAATGTGCTGCACACAAACACCATGCATGTGAAGGCTGTTTGTTCGATAGATTTATGATGTCTAGGCAAATGAGTGTCTATTTGCATGTGGAAGTGTGTGAGGGTGTGCATAAGTAATGATTATTAACCAGATCTCTGAAATACTTGATTCTGATTGATCCATTGCACCATTCAAGAGTGATATAATTCTGGATAATGACCATGGTAAAATCCCTGTAAAGCACGGCCTGTCATTGCTTACTGTGGTGGTGGAATCCAACAAATAAAACACTCCTAAACATATAATCATGCACAGTTAGTTGGTATTACATTACAAAACTGTAACAAGTTGGACAGGTTGTGACACGCCTTCATCCTCAAAAACCACTGTGCCAGAAAATATGATCCATGTTAAATATGGCTTCACTCGTAACACAAGTGAACATGGTTTGCATTGACCACAGTGTGTTTTGTGCTGTGAATTATTGCTTCCGAGAGCATGAAACACACAACTGAGACAAGCTTTATACAACATTTATCCCAGTGTTGTTCTGTCTGCTGCTGTTCATGTGTTTCCAGCAATTCAATTACATTTTTTTCTATTCAGTCTGTCGTGTTAAACATATATATTTGTATTGTGCTGATGCAGCTCATGTATGAATTAAAGGAGAAGTTTGCCTGTTTGCATTGTTTACAATGGCAGTAATTTATTACAGTGAAGATATCTCCATTTATTTGTCATCGAAATGTAATTAAAAAGCATCAAAACGTGTCATTGTGCACCATCTTGCTGATGTTTGACAGCCCCAGGGCTTTCATTAAAACTACAGATTGAATTTCTGCATTTTTGCATTCACACGCACAGACGGTTGAATCGAAAGCAGGACGGCACCAAAAACAAAAGTGCATTGTGGGTAGTAAGGTTTTTGGCCAAAGGGAACGCCACACTCCTTTTTCTCTGTTTTCTCTTGACATGTTATAGCACCAATTTCTGAATATTTTGCCTTTTTACTGCATAGACAGCCAAGTTTTATTAAAAGCTCATCTTGCCTGCAGTGAATTACCAATTTAATTAATTTTAATTAATGTTTGTTACTTTTAAACCATGTTGGTTATGTGTTGGGTCACGTAAAGTCCAATGTTAAATCTGGGTCCTGAAGCAAAACCAGTTTTGACTTATTGCTTCATCTCACACACACACGTTAATTAGTTTGCATCCTGCAGCAATAACCTTCAGTGAGTAATTACACAGAAAGGGTGGAGGGTGAAGAAAGACGACGAGAGAGAGATTCAGTGTGGGAAAATAGAGATCTACAGCTTTCTACTGCTCAACCAACGGAATGTGTGCCATGTTCATGTCTTACGGCGGGACACTTGAGACGGGAGCGTCCCATCTAGCCGAGGACGTCACGAAGGCCCAGATAGCACACGTACGTCTGTAAGATGTCTGTTAAAGATCGCTTGATATGGAAAGCATCTGCTGTGTACAAACATCTGACAGACGTCTGTAAGAACTCAGTTTTACATACATACTAAATCATAAACATCTTAAAATACATCTAATAAATGTGAGCCTGGAGCACAAAAGCAGTCATAAGTAACACAGGTATATTTGTAGCAATAGCCAACAATACATTGTATGGGTCAAAATTATCATTTTTTCATTTTATACCAAAAATCATTAGGATATTAAGTAAAGATCATGTTCCATGAAGATATTTTGTAAATGTCCTACCATAAATACATCAAAACTTAATTTTTGATTAGTAATATGCATTGCTAAGAACTTCATTTGAACAACTTTAAAGGTGATTTTCTCAATATTTAGATTTTTTTGCACCCTCAGATTCCAGATTTACAAATAGTTGTATCTCAGCCAAATATTGTCCTATCATAACAAACCATACATCAATGGAAAGATTATTTATTCAGCTTTCGGATTATGTATAAATCTCAATTTCAGAAAATTGACCCTTGACTGGTTTTGTTGTCCAGGGTCACAAATGTCTATTTGACATCTGATAGGAAACGTCCTATTGACGTATTGCAGATGAGCAAACGCTCCAGATGTAAATGCAGATGTCAAATAGATGTCTCCGTGATGTATGTGTGCTATGAGAGGGATTCCCACTTTCAAAGAATGGCAGGCCGACCTCCTCTTGTCGAAACCCGGTGTAAACTTCTGAGTAAACAAACTCACAGAGAACTTCAAAGGGTCAAGGATCCTGCCGGGATTTGGCCGGCGAGATGCTACCCGATAGATCCTGCTCTTCCAGTCGCATTAGTTCAGGGCTGCTATATTTGTCCGGGGAAGCGCGGGCATCGGTGAACTCTCCGAGGGAGGGGATAGAGGGTTAATGCCGCCCTGATCCCCTCGGAGAGTATTGGCTTCCAAGGGAGCCACAAGCAGCCAGGCAGCAGCCGGGGGAGATCTAGTGCCTGAGCCCTGCACAACTTGAGAGAAACTAGCAGAGTAATTTGAGCTAATGACTTAGTGGCAAGCTCTGGCCTGACCCCGGGCTGGGCTGGAGCAGATGCTATCAGCTGAACACGGCCCTCTAAAACGTGAAAAAGCTGCCCCCGTTTCGCTCTTTAGTCGACGAACTACGAGTTAAGGCCAACTAGCCGATTAGCATTCCGGCCTGGACCGCTAAACAGAATTTTAATTAGCAGCGATACCGGTGGAACTTCATTCGGTGGCCTCGCCGGGCTAACGGCTGCTGTGGCACTTCGGGGGATCAGTGTTGACAACCTAGCGACTTTGTCGCCAGATTTAGTGACTTTTCAGACCCCCTAGCAACTATTTTCCAAAACAGCGCCTAGCGACAAATCTAGCAACTTCTTGGACACTCTTTCTCTGCTCCGTTCAGCAAGCGGCTGAGAGGAACAACGTTTTCAGTTAAAATAGATATTCTGTTGCTTCTCTTATTTTACATGCAAAGATAGCCAGAATCACAGCACATGCATTGTCTTTGTCTTGTCTTATCGCATGTGTATGTATTTGTTTTAATCAGACGACGGCTCAATTATAAATCAGGATTTTTTGTGCAAATTAACATCTTGGAAGGGAGAGCTGCTTATGTAGTATTAAAGGTCCACGTTTCAGTCATTATTTCATATTTATCCAATGCTATCTCACATTCGTATGTATTTTATGAGGTGGCTAATTCGTATTCATACGACCTCACTCATACGATTTTGAGGATTTGTCTAGACCCCAGTGACTAGGTTTAGGTCATTCGTACAAATTCATACAAATTGTGCAACTTGTAAAATATGTACGATTTAGCCATATGAATCTGTACGAGTGAGGTTGTACGAATTAGCCACCTGGTAAAATATGTAGTAATTGCAGTGAGATCAGGCTGATTTATCCCATTGTCTGACAACAGAAACAGTATATATAAATGGAAACAGTTTTATTGAGAATGTGGCTGCATTAAAATACAGTATGTGAGCAGTGAGAGACAAAACAAATGTAAAGGCAATACAACTCAATGAATATGCTAATTGACATATGACGTCATCGTCTAGCGACATTTAGAACTTTTCAAGGTGGCTCTACTTGAAAGAAGTTGACAACACTGCGGGTGATACTGTGTTTGTCTGCAAGGCATGAGCGAAATGTAATATGCGACGTGAAGAGAGGCACAGATGGAAACAGAAACGCGGAGGGAACGTGTGGCTTATTTTAAACTTTAGCCCGAGTCGCTATAATGGAGACGCGATGTTTGCCTCGGTTCCGGAGCGCGTGCTCATTAACGCCGCCATCTTTCTTCAATTATATCCCGGTGTTAACAGAGAGAAACGTGTGACGCGGGAGATCAGATCAGATCACATCAGATCACGGATCGGATTCATTCTGTCTGAGAGAGCAGTAAATATGATACCTGTGTGTGGAACAAACAGCGATTGTGTCCGAGCGGTGAAACGCTGGCAGGCCTGATGCACACACTGCTAAACACTAATAGTGCATCACACTCGTGAATGTGTCGGGTTCATTTAGTGCATTTATTTTATATATGACTAAAAACACCTTCGTTATTCGGTGTATTAATGTTCTGCATAAAATAGTAAAATAATACGATTATATGCATTAAAAAGCTCTCTCTCTCTCTCTCTCTATATATATATATATTATGAGCACATTTTTGTATTTATTATACATCTAGCAGCAATTTTGCCTGACATTATTCTGTCTTTGCTTTAATTTCTGTGTGTTATCTTTAAGTGCTTGTAATCATATTTTTATTTTTATTTGAAATGAGTTGGGCGCGCGAGAGACGATATTTAACAATATTTAGTTACCTCTCTTATTAGTGCAAACAGTGATATATTAAAGAATAGCATTCCCTCGACCTGCCCTCATCTACAGCGTTATCAGAACCATACACACCCTTATTATTAAACTCCCCAACAATATTTCTCTTTCTTCACTCTTTGCTTTCTTTGTCATTTTGCCACTATTTATGTTAAATCAGACATCCTTGATCATTCACGAAAATGCTTTCACTAAAGTAACACATAATACATATCCACCAAAGAAGAAAAAAATCATTAGCGTTAAATATTTTCCAAAAGCACGTTTTATTATTTAAGCTGACAAATTAACAAAATCATAAACTTGTAGCTATACGTGTTAACAACTAAAAGCAGAATTTTGGAAGATAAGATGAACACATTTCACACACTAAACAGCACTAAAACAGCTTCCACGAAAAACAGTGTCTTTAGATGAGATCTACTGTATTTGTCAGGAACTAAAGGCTCTAATGATGTTATTTAGAGTCAGTGTGGACTAACTCTCTCTCATGCCTTGATCAGTCTAATGGGAGGACATCTTCTGGAAGAACCGACCCAGGACTCACTTTAGAGCCTCGGAGACTTTGATGTATCTTATTAAACCCACATGTACTCGATCTGTTAATACCTTTCCTGACCTGAAATGTTATTTACGGCCTGACTCTAATGGTAGATTCAAGTTGTAAAGATAAACGGCGCAGAATAGAGTGAGGCCATTAGAGGCTGTTTTCAGAAAGTGTTTTAATGTGAACTATGTGGGATCAGTATATAACACAGAGAAACGCGTAGACATTTTTCATAAAGTAACTATCAAGCGTCTTCGTTTTGCATATCTTGTTATTATTAACAAATCCTATTAACCGCATTAAAAAATCGATGCAATCTTGGTTTTAATTATTATTATTATTTTATTTCCACCCGTGAACGACAGCCTTGAACAGTCAAGCAATTTATAAGCGTGCTGAAGTCGTCAAATATTGTATTTAAAATTCATAGCGGTGACTCAAATATTGTCTCAAATTTGCTTAATGGATAAATAAATGTGCCGCAAATAACAGGCTTGTCTCGCGCACTTCACCTTTACCTGATCCCAATCAGACAGAGGTGACTGAACTTCTTTGATGTTTTCAAAGGCTGTTTTACAGAAACAATAACTCTTTTTATTGAGAACAAATGTTGACATTTGAATGGAAACCGCCTGTGGTGACAGCAGTGGTCGATCCCCCCGGGATCCCACCTGAGATTAAAGGATGCATTTCAATAATTCACCTCTAATAATCAGGTATGTGCACAGCGCAGCACGCTTCAAATGACAAAATCAGACGTGTTATTATCGAGAAAAGCGACAGAATCCATCACAGCGTTGATCTGAATTCACTTCGGTGTGTTATGGCATTAAATTCAGCATAAATATGTGCAATGCTTATTTAATCATAAATCTGTAATTGCAATTACATTTCTGGCTATTATAATAATAACAATTATTGTATATTATATCGCGTTATTATTATTAGCTATTATCTTTCTTTGTGCAGTCTTTACATTAAAGAACACAGCACATCTTTTAACAGCCGTATCGAAAGGTTGTTGAGGTTAACAGTAATCTGTTTAACTAACGCCTTTAAAATGTTAACGGGGTGGCCCGTATAAGAGAGACGTCATTGCGGGAGCGCGCAGGGCCCCTCGGAGCTGGCAGATGTTTAGACACGATTTTATGGATCGTTCAATATCGGTCTATAATGAAGCCCGACTGACCATCTTAACCCCCGCCGGGAGCTCATAACGCTTTCTTTCCAGCCCTGTATTCATCACGCTGAAAAATAGATGAAGGCCTGGATTATAAACGGCGTCTATTATTCACTGCCATCAAGAGCACATTCAACATGCACGCTTCATATGCACACACACTGGAGATTTGAAACGCACTTTTGTACAGATAAAAATGAGTTTGAAATGTGACAGGCAAATATAATTTAACGCAATTTTATGATCTGAATAGCAGGTTTGAATTAAGCTGGCATCGGACACATATAAAGCATGATGGTGTGAAAGAATGACACTACGATTAGAATATAATTAAGTCTTGAAAAACAGGGCAGTCCAAATGGTGCCAGTGCAGACTAGCGCAGTTTATTTACAATCAGAGATATATAAATTAGTAAAAGTCTCCTTGTTTAACAACATTGTGTAACTTCGGCTTTTTAAATAAAAACCAATCATAATTTATTCACAAAACAATGTTCAGTTACCATTGCAATACAACTTGCATAAATTATAGGCATTACAAAAATAAATATCAAATGTATTCCACTCTTAGTCAAGTTTATACCAGTCCCGAGTTCTCGTTTACACTTCACACCTCTACACATACAGTCTGATAGGAGGTCTAGAATATCCACGCGTGTGTGTACAACTGGTGGCAATGAAGCTACTATAGGATCCTGAGAAATAAGTGTCCTCATCGAAAAGTCACATGTGTTGGGATAAAGTACTTCATCAATGCAACAGTGCATCCAAACCAGACTGGCTGTTGTGCCTTAAAAAAAAAACTTTTATTTTATTTTCCTTTCTTTTCTTCCCCGTAATCGCACGTGCTATTGTTCTATAGGCAGGTGCTCTGTAGTCCGTGGGTGTACAGTCGCACACAAAAGGATCCGCGTAAGAGCAAATGTTAGTTTAAAACAGCTTGAGGAGAGAGAGAGAGGTGATGGCTTGTTCGCTTTGTTCAAAGCAATTGTGACACCTACCTGTGAACCAAGGAAACAAAACCTACATCAGTCGATGTTCCAAAGGAGAAATAATATACAACTACTGCATGAGATTTAGAAATCCACACTTAATCTACACAACCATAAAGCAGGCCTCATATAGTCATACTCAACGGAACATATTAGAAGAACAATATGACTAATCAAATATGAGGAAGTGGCCTCTGGAAACATTCCAGTGTTGTCATAAACACGCCACATAACCTGCACTTCAATGCTTATATTAGCGACTTACTTGAAAGATGTTCCTCGTCTTTAACTCGACAGGTATGACTGGGATCTTACTGTGAAAACCTCGGTGGGGTCTGCAGAAAATACACACCCGTTTTAGTAAAGCGACACGACTACAGCGTTTTGACAGCTTCAATATTTCGTATAATGTAGCGTAAGATTATGAGAAAAATAACAGCAGAGATTTTTTTTTTTAAATAAATAAATGTCAGGTTCAAACAACGAAATAGCTTAAAACATGCGACGATGACTCGCAAACAACAACAGGCACGATTATATTAAAACTGCCTCAACTAATTAATTTAATATAGTAACTTTATTGGATAGACAGATGGTTAATCAGTTAAATAATACGCTGGCTGGATATATATGCACCCTTTACGCACCTTTTTTGGATTCTGCATTGGAGGCCCTGAAATGCTGTTCAATCTGGTTTGGATTGGTCTTTAGCAGAGGCTCGCTGCTCTGTTTGTGCAGGAGTCCCTCTCCAGATGAATTATAGCGCAGTATCCCTTGGCTCTGCAGAGGGCTGAAGTTGCCATAGTTTGTGTAATTACTATAAAACGGCGAGGTGTAATAAAGCGGTCTTCCTAATATGGAGGTGGCGGGGTACACTGCGCCCGCTGGAGACGCGCTGGACGCCGTGGAGGTCACAAGGCCAACGCCAGGGGGACAGTTCTGTTGCTGCTTTGGGTCCGAAGTGGCGATCTCGGCTAATGACCAGAGCTTAGGCTTGACGCTTTGGTTTTGACCGTCCAGGCATGTTTTGTTGGTGCTGTTCCGGGTGTCCTCTCGGTGATGATGGGTCAAGAGAGGGGCCTCCACCGCGGTCAGAGGAGAGGAGGTCAGCGGCTTGGATGACGGGCCTCTCTGCCTGTCCTCGCGGACCGTGTCGCATTTGTCCTTGCTATCGGGTCCAGAATCACAGACCCGGTCCCCGGTTCTGCACGTGACCTTCTCGCCGTCAGATTCCACCGAGCACGAGTGATCTGTCAGAGCATCGACGTGCAAACTGATGCCTGCAGACACAAACCACACAGCCGTGAGTTACTGCTGTCAAAACTGTGCGAAAGCGTGCAGCACTTCCATTAAAATCGCATTACGACGCGAATGTCTTAAATGTACAATTATAATTTGATATGATCCTGGACCACAAAACCAGTCATAACGGTATGTTTTTATTATTATTATTTAATTGAGATGTATGCATCATCTGAAAGCTGAATACATGATGTATGCTTTCCATTGATGTGTGGTGTGTTATGATAGGACAATATTTTGCTGAGATACAACTATTTGAAAATCTGGAATCTGAGGGTGCAAAAAAATCTAAATATTGAGAAAATCATCTTTAAAGTTGTTCAAATGAAGTTCTTAGCAATGCATATTACTAATCAAAAATTAAGTTTTGATATATTTACGGTAGGAAATTTACTAAATATCTTCATGGAACATGATCTTAATATCCTAATGATTTTTATTTTGTTTTGCATAAAAGAATAATCGGTCATTTTGATCCATACAATGCTATATACATATCGCTACAAATATACCCGTGCTACTGGTTTTGTGGTCCATGGTCACATACAATGAATAGAGCTACATTATTCAAACGTCAAATATTTTACTTTTTACATTTTATCGACCGTAAATACATTTAAATTAAATTAGCGCATAATAATAATAATAATAATGCACCTTCGTCCTCAGCAGACGCTTCACTGTTGTCCATGTTTTTATCCGTGCGCTCGTCTTTTCTCTCCCCATCGCCGTCGTCCTCGTCCTCGTCCTCACTTTTATTCCGTGGTGCCCATGTCACCTTGTTCTCCTTCTTGAGTCTTCTTCTGGCGTTGGCGAACCAGGTGGACACCTGCGTGAGGGTCATCTTCGTGATGATGGCCAGCATGATCTTCTCTCCTTTCGTGGGATAAGGGTTTTTCTTGTGCTCCTGGAGCCACGCTTTTAGCGTCGTCGTCGCGTCCCGCGTGGCGTTTTTCCGGTAAGCGGGGTCGTTGAGCTGGTACGGGTAACCGGGACTCCCGTACGGGTGATAACTGATGGCTCCTGCCATTCCCGTAGTGTGCGCGTCATACGGAGAGCCCTTCAAAAACAAGTTTTTGTCAGTCATCTCTCTTTTTTTTTTTATGCAGCTTTTTTTCCTTGCGACATAAAATAAATATAGCAATAAACAATAACTCAACGCTTTATGAATGCACACGAACTAATGATCTATTCTGCATTATGCAACGTTAATGTTATTAATGCATGTTATTATAAAGTGTAACCAAACATATAATACTAATAATAATTAAGCCAATAAACAATGATTAATCCTTCATGCAATTATCAGAATGCACAATTA
Source organism: Schizothorax lantsangensis (assembly GCA_027422415.1). NCBI lineage: Eukaryota > Metazoa > Chordata > Actinopteri > Cypriniformes > Cyprinidae > Schizothorax > Schizothorax lantsangensis. Next base: position 7,990,058 of record CM049850.1, on the reverse strand, counting down.
CATGGGACTGGGGTGGATAACAGATAATGGGTAATTGCAGCCATTTTGCATAATCACCAGGCTGACTTTCCCAGTGCTCTTTCAGTGTCAGAAGCATATCAGTGAAGCGCAGCATTACAAATCCTATTAGAACACCACTGGATATGGACCGCTTTTACCCGCTTTCATGTGCCATGTCATTAGCATTGCAATTCATCAATTGACGATTAAATAACGCCTATTTAACCGCACATCCTTCCAAATCTCATCTCAAAAATATACTGTGCAATTGCACACATTATTATTACTATTAATTTTAAAATATCACAACCAATAATTTGAGCTAGTGACTAAAAATAACACGGTGTAGATCAGGCCGTGCAAAAGTAAATTGTAAAAGTGGGCCTGAAGGAATTCCAAGACATATTTAGACGCACGCTGTTATTGTGTAAAATAAATAAGCACGCATTTAAGGCTGTCGATTTTATTCGCGACTTTATCGCCGAACAAAATAACTTTTAGGTCACAACCAGCTGCATTTTGCACCCGAGCTGCATTTGTATTCATGACCCTCTCGAGCTTCCCTTTGAAACACAAACACGCGCGCGCGCATGCAACTTCCGAACCCGCGACCAAAACTATAACCATCCTATCATGCAATATTCATGCATTCCTATCAAGAACAATGCCTCGTGAATGGCGACGGCTCCAGCGCTGTTTACCATGTAGGACGGGAACCCCGTGGCTGGATCTGTGGAATAGGACAGAGGGCTGGAGAATCCGCTGGCCGAGGCGGTGAACGCCGCAGATCCGGGGTACGGGCTGAACGCTGAACCGGAGGAGGACCGGGCCAGCTCCTCGCTCCTCGGGGCGGCCAGCGGACAGGAGTAGAGTGCCAGAGAGCCAGGGTGCTGGTAGAGGTAACCCTGAGGATAGGACATTATTACAGCTTCTCCAGAACGGGAACGCGGCAGGGCAGAGAACGGGCTGATCGATGCAATCAGCGCATTTAACCAGCGCGCGCAGGGATAAACTAATAAAAGAAAATAAATAAACGCGCAAAAGAGGAAGAGCGATCAGCGGAGAGCCGTCATGAAGATCCCCTAGCGTCCGTTTGTTTGTAGTGCTCCGGAGTGGAGAGTGAAGAGTTGCTGGAAGGAGCAGGCGAGTTTCTGAGAGCATTGGAGAAACAGGAGCTGTCAATCACGTCTCATCTAAATATTCCGTCTCCGCCCCTCTCTCGCAATTCCGGAACAAACCCGGACAGAAAGCCGCCCGTGCGTCCTCGCGTCGCGTTTCCGTCGTTTATATGCCGCATATTTCATTCTTTTTGATTTATTTCGGCGGCGGACGGATGACATGATGCCATTTTCCCATGTGTCATTTCTTTATATATATATAAAAAAATCACGCCGTGGCTGAAGAAGATTTGCTCGTGCATTACAGCGTATTTACATGCACAAGACTATGTAATAAACTAGACATACTAAATATAATTGCGCATTGCTATTACATTTATAATTATATGTCGTTTAGAAAGTGCCTTTTTACTTTCTTAAAACTACTGCACAGAATCTGGCAATGAAATGCATGCAATATGCAAATACATTTCCAAAGAAAATTATGCAAGCTGCATTTTTTTCTTTAGTTTAAAAGTTATTATTATTATTATTTATAACATGCATGATTAGTATTGCACGAACGCAATATGAGTGAAGTGTGCAGTCATGAACAGTAAATACAATCAGCACTGAGCAAGTTTTACAGTCATAATTCAGTTGTTGCATTAGTGAATATGTATTGTCTCGCGCAGCTCAGTAATGTAAAGTGCTTCTCTTTTGAGTCGAAGGCTAATTGCTGGATGCTCGGAGCAGCAGTGCGCGCTCAGGCCGGTGGGAGGTGTGAGTCCTCTTCATATTTCTGTCTCTGATCGCAGGAGGTCCTCTGTCCTGACAGCAGGAGTTTGTCCTCCACATACCTGTAACATATAGAACTAATACAGCAGGAATAATTGTCCTCAGCGCATCAGTGTTCGTGACGCGAAAACACAAACTCACACCGGCAAATTATGACTGAAATAAATAACAACGACTGCGAGGAGAGATGTGCAAAATATGACTATGTGACTTTGACCTTTATTATTATTGCTGCAATTTCAAATTAATAGGCTATCAAATGTAAAACGGGTAAAACGATGAGGAAAATGCATTCGCAAACCGCTTATAATTGTCGGGTGCATTATGGTAAATAACTTTCAAGAATATACCGTTTCGTAAATTGAAATTACTGGAATTAAAAAGCCTATATATATATAATTTTCTGTAATGAGTAATAATAATAAAAAAATGCAAATACAGTCCGTAAAGCCCTTTAACATGGCAGTCAAATACAATAATAATAATTAAAAAACTATTTTGCATATTAGCAATGGTAATTTTAAGATTATCCAAGGATTAGTGGAAATTAATAGAAATATCAATGAAATTGACATTCAAGAGGAAATACATTATTGCCATGCTATGTTAAATAATGGTGATAGTGGTGAAAAAAATGTTCGAATTAAAACAAAGCATTATTTGTATTTATTACACAGGCTACAATTAATTTCATATTAAAATGTCTCCATATTTCCATCCCTCTGTTTCTGATTCAGGGATGAATAACAGGTCTAATTTCTCCCTCATATTCCGCCCTGTTTCTACTCTTTCTTATTTCTGTGCTAAAGTCATTTGTAAAGACTGGGAACAGATTAATTTGGCGCTGGTGCTCAGAGGACACGCGAGGCGCGCGCCGCACAGCAGGGGGCAGTAGGTTAACTAGGTTAACTTCCAGACTTAGAAACCCTCGTGATATTTTTAGTCCCAGCAAACATGATGGAATTATAGGAGATTCAGCCCAAGACTGCAGCTAAGTATCAGTGAAATGCACTTATCCAGTTCACCAGCAGAAGCCTTTAAACATGAAATTATGGAATTAACTGACAATAGGCTTGCATGGAATTACTGACTGCATGGCTGAAACCATAATAAATATATAGGCTATGCATTCCAATTTATAAACATATATATATATATATATATATATATATATATATATATATATATATATCATGCTAAAATTATAATATGCATAATTGAATACACCCATTTTCCATAATTACTATAATATGACAAATGATTATTTCTATAATATGACACAACTCATTCATGTTAAATAGTTGAGTCATACCTTTCTTTAGTTGTTCTCCTGAACAAGACATTTAAGTGTGAATACTCTCCTAATTTACATGATTGCATCATGAATTCTAATGCTAAAATTGAAATGCATGCAATAACAAATAAATAAATATGAGTATTATACATATTGCACAAATTATGTATATTTTATATGCATAATATGCATATGTCATGCATAATTATTTATTTAATTTAAAACCGCTTATTTTTATTATTCCTAATGTGCAGGAGCAGCATTGCATGCAGCGAGTGAGTTTTGCAGTCATGAACAGTAAATACAATCAGCTGGATTTCCCAACAGAACATTCACTCACTGGCCTTTTAGACCATTGATCAAGTTTTACTGACAAAATCTGTAATTATACGGGTCCTTATGCTCAATAAAGCTGATTACACTGAGAGCACACACGCACACACACACTCACGCACACACACACACACACACACACACACACACACACACCTGCACACATGCACACACGCATGCACACACACAAACACTCACACACACACACACACACACACACACACACACACACACACACACACACACACACACACACACACACACACACACACACGGCTCCTTACAGAGTCAGATTTATGATGCATGCCATCGATTTGGATAGAAGGAAACAAGTATTGATTTTTCATATTTTCTGGAGACGTGTTTACTCCAGGATAATGCAGCGCAGCAGTGCAGGGATTAGCAGCACTGCCTTTTGATGAGATAAATTACTCAGAGCAACTTCAATGGCCAAAGGGTACACTTTGATCTTATATTACTTCATTTACCCTTATGACTAAATGATTATTGATTTTATATTCTTAACTCTGAAATGTGAATGCCAGGCAGCTGACAGGGTTTCAAGTGCTGTTTCTGTGAAGTACAATTCTCTTCGGCCCTCTCCGTATGTGTGTGTTTGTGTGTGCATAAATCTTGGAGAGCATGTGTGTGTGTGTTTATCTTCCTTATGCATGTGTGTCTGTTGGCAATGCAAAAAAAAAGACAGTCCTTAAACAGTATATTGTTATATAGAAATATGAAGGTAAACAGATATTGTTTGCTGTGAGCTGTGTGTCCCTTGTGTTCCCATCAGTCTGAGCTTTGAAACTGAACACTGAGGTGATGCTCACAGTCACAGATATACTGCAGAGAGCACAGACACAGAGTCTCCTCACTATTTAGAAATAGACAAAACATTTGAGATTCCTGATTTTGTAATATTTTTAAAAGTCATTTTTAAAAAGACACAGAACAGTGAAATAGCGTGATGTAAGTATAGCTAAACATTTAATTTAATTTAATTTGACAACTTTAAATGTTACTAGCAGTGATGCAAACTACTTTTTATTTGTCAAATTTTGCCATTTTGAATTGAAAATGTAAGCTGAATAATTTACTTGATTCATGTTATTCCTAATGTGATGAGATAATAAACATTTTGCTGTTTGTGTTGTCTACATGTTAGGTACAGGAATAGGAATGGGAAAACAAAAATACTGTATATATATAGTGGCAAATAATTTACTTTTTGCCTGCCTAAAAGTTTTAGACATTATTATTATTATTGTTATTAATATTATTATTTAAATATATTCCTTATTTGGTTCCACTTTATATTAGGTGTCTTAAACTACTATGACTTATGCCGAAATAAAATAGCTGTTAATTAACTATTGTGTTTATGTTGATTGCAAAACTGCTATTGATTTGGGATCCAGTTAAGGACAGGGTTAGTTCACTTTGAAATTAAAATGTGGTATCTATCAGCTTACCCCAAGGGCATCCAAGATGTAGGTGTCTTTTTTTCTTCAGTAGATCCAATTTTGATGTTTTTAGGTCAAACCGTTCTAGTCTGTCAGTCATATAATGGCAGGTATAGGTCACTGTCTCTATAAGAGGGAAAAATAACATGCGCAGAGAAATCCAAATTAAACAATTCCCCATCGTAACTACACATTGATGGCCTAAGACACGAAACGAGCGGTTTGTGTGAGAAAACGAACAGTATTTATATCGTTTTTTACCTCTTGTACACAACCATGTCCAAGTGATCTGAGTGCACACACACATCCGGTGTGTGACGTGTGTGTGCGCGCGCTCTGGCTCACGCTGCATTCACACGGGGTCACACGGCGTCGGCGTCAACGCTTGACGGAGGGCGTGTCTGAAGCGTGGTGCTGACGCAACTTTTCAAGCGCCAACGGAGGCGTCAGCCAATCAGATCGCCTCATGCAAATACCCAATCCCCTTCATGCAACACCAGAGAAGTATGTGATTGGTTGTTGTAACTATGATGGCGCGTCAGCACCACGCTTCAGACACGCCCTCCGTCAAGCGTTGACGCCGATGCCCCGTGTGAATGCAGCGTGAGCCAGAGCGCGCACACACACGTCACACACCGGATGTGTGTGTGCACTCAGATCACTTGGACATGGTTGTGTACAAGAGGTAAAAAACGATATAAATACTGTTCGCTTTCTCACACAAACCGCTCGTTTCGTGTCTTAGGCCATCAATGTGTAGTTACGATGGGGAATTGTTTAATTTGGATTTCTCTGTGCATGTTCTTTTTCCCGCTTACAGAGACAGTGACCTATACCTGCCATTATATGACTGACAGACTAGAACGGTTTGACCTAAAAACATCAAAATTGGATCTACTGAAGAAAAAAAGACACCTACATCTTGGATGCCCTTGGGGTAAGCTGATAGATACCACATTTTAATTTCAAAGTGAACTATCCCTTTAAGCAGTAGGAGTATAGGAGCAACAGTGTAATTATAGATTAATTACAGATATAATTACAGAAAGCTATTTATAAATATAAGTACAATGCAAAAACATGTATGTACACAATGAGTGCATTGCATTGAATTACTAATTTAAATGTAACTACATAGTCACTTAATATAAGGTCAAGATTGAAGACATGTTTCCAGTGCTGAATCAGCGAAGGCAAACTTTCCACCAATTCTTCATGACTTGATTGAGTGTTGAATCTGTATTCTGGTTTATCAGAAAGCATGTGCTTCGTGGAAATGTAACGTGAGGTAGCTAAAACAAACTTGCATCATCTTTGAACGCCTGCAAATCTCAGAATGAAGAAAAGCCGAGTGTTTGCGTGTCCGTAGGCACCTTAGCCAGAGCTAGATTCTCTGTTATTTCATCATGTTTCTGAGCCAGATCTTTCACCAGAGAGAGACAAGTCAGATATCACAAGAAGCAGCACATTTCAGCTGAGCCGGAGCAAACCAGAGCGCAGATAAGCATAACACAAAAAGCAATTTGTGTGTGTGATAATTGGCGTCTCTTTGGAGGTGCTGGTGCGGTGTGGAGATACAGCGCTCTCTCTCGGTGCTCGGGCCCTGCGCTCTGGGGCCCTGCGCTCTTCTGTCAGGGGAGAATGTCTTTGGTCTTCTCCAGTGGGCCCTACGGGGCCGAGGAAGGGTGAGCTCGCCAGGCCTCTAATCAGCAGCTATCCATGCGCTTGGCATCGGAGGGGTTTCCAATCGCACCTCGCCGCCAGTGAAAGCCCTGAGCGAGCCTCTGATGAAGTGCGCTGCTCCTGCTCCAATAGAGTCGTGGAGCGACGCACACAGTCTCAATTTGTTTAACATGCCGCAGAAAGCCATGGATGTAACAGAGCAAGAGCGAGCGGCGTTTCTGCTCTCGCTTTCTCCTCTGCTTGGATAAATGCAGGAGGAACAAATCAGCAGGACATGGATCCTGCATCAACCAGCGTGTTGTGTTCGACAAGATCCAGGCTCTCTGTGAGCTTCAGGTGCTCGCTGTAACTGTGGATGGCTGTTTTCTCTGTTCGGCCAGAGCTGGTCTTCTCCACGATATCTGTCCACAGATATTTATGAGTCGATGACAAATAAGGATGTCCAAGACGATGAAAGGGAGAAATCTGTTCTGACACATTTTTGGTTTCACACATACTTGAATGATGTTTCAAAATAAAGGTCCTTTGTTATGGCATTTCTGGTTTTAAGGTTTTGTTTGTCACATGACAATAACATGGTGTCCTGCTTTCTGCTTTGATCTTGTGGAAGTGTTTTTTTATTTTTTATTTTTTTATAATTTTTATACTGCAATAATTGTTCTTGGTATTTTTGTCTTGTTTTCCAAAAAATATATTTATATATATATATATATATATATATAAATAATATATATATATATATATACATATATATAATAAAATACAAATATGTCAAGATATATTTACTTGAGAAAAAAATACATAATATTTTAAGTCTTGTTTTTTGGAGAGAAAAAAAAACACAACAAGAAACTACCACTAATAATAAAACAAGCAAACAAACATCAAATAAATAAGTTTATACTTAAAACAACAAAATATTATCTGCCAGAGGCGTCGGAAATATAATCTTGTTTTCCCTTTTAATTAAGTTTATTTTTCTGACTCCACTGAAAGACTTTTTTTTGTCTTGTTTTAAGCATAAACTCACATAATTTTGATACATTTAAAATTTTAAACAATATTTTTTCTCTTAAAATGTAATTTAGCTTGCAAAAATACTGAAGAAGCGTAAAACAATACAAAATATTATGCTAAACAAAACAGTTTCAGATTAATTTATTATTAATCAAGTTATATTTTTGTTATTACTCAGTCTTCTTTTTATTATACTTAATGACATGTTTTAAGCCCAAAATAAACAAACAAATAAATAAATAAATAAAATCAGACTTTGAAAATATGGTCATCATAGAGTTGTATTCAAAGTTGCATATTTAATGTATGTTTTCATAACTACATAGATCCAGCACCCCCCATAAAAATACAACTTATTCATTATAAATGTGTGGCCTTTCTTTAGATAACATGGAGAATGCTGCTTATGTCTCCCAGTCTTCATCATGTCCTCTGAATTCTGCATCTGAGTGACTGTACTGACCGGCCGGTCATCATTACTGTCCGCTCAGGGATTTATACGAGAGAGACGACTATGAATGATCATTTTCAAATATTTGCAGGGCCAGAGAGAGCACACTGCTGGCTTTATGATATACAGCGGGTTAATGATTTAAACGACCCTCTTCCATTGGCTGATCTAAGTTGAATCAATTAAAATGACAATTTGTCGAGAGGTTAAACGGTGAGCTCCAGAGATCTGAACGCATGATAAATGACACACTTACATCTCAACAACTCCAACTCTGTGTAGGAAAGATTTCAGAGTGTGAGATCAGCGACTAAATCACAGCTCAGGTATATTAGAATACATACAGTTAAAGATCCTGTCCAGCTGCACGAGTCCTTATATGAAGTAATGCACATCTGTCAGGGGTCGAACAGTAACTACCCGTTCCTTAGTCTTTTACCCTATGAATCCTACTGCATCATATTTGATATGCAAATTTCTAAGGCCTGCAAATGATCAACATGGTCAAAACTTTGCTAAAAAACATGTCTTCTGTCGTCTGATTGATAGTTTCTACTTATTTATCAAGTAAAATAAATAAGTTCAGCTTCAGCTGCTGCTTCAGAGTCAAATCTTGACTGATTTTGATCAAGTAAACGTCAGAATAACTGCAGTCATATCTCCAGATGAACACTTACTGAAGCAGCTCAGCGTTACTTGATTCTCCATCAATCATGTTTTAGTCTCAAATCTGATCATCAGGATCTTTTGAGGAGCTTTACTTTCACTGTTCCTCAGCGGAGGAATGATCTTCATCTCACATCTTCTGAGGAGCCTTTATTTCTTCATCTCTCAATCAGCATTGTATTGCACTGCATTATATGTTTGGATCATTTACATCTCATTACAAGCATTAGAATTATCACTTTTGACCATATAAATATCAGCATCTGCAGCAAATTGCATATTTTTGCACTGTTGGATTCTCTGAATAAAACTGCTGTTTTTTTTTTTCCTCCATATTCTCACTATATCATACTGTGTGAGCCATAAAAGCCTGATGCATCAAGATACTCAACAAAAAACACATATGTGAGCCTGGAGCACAAAAGCAGTCATAAGTAACACAGGTATATTTGTAGCAATAGCCAACAATACATTGTATGGGTTAAAATTATCGTTTTTTCTTTTATGCCAAAAATCATTAGGATATTAAGATCATGTTCCATGAAGATATTTAGTAAATTTCCTGCCGTAAATATATCAAAACTTAATTTTTGATTAGTAATATGCATTGCTAAGAACTTCATTTGAACAACTTTAAAGGTGATTTTCTCAATATTTAGATTTTTTTGCACCCTCAGATTCCAGATTTACAAATATTGTCCTATCATAACAAACCATACATCGATGGAAAGATTATTTATTCAGCTTTCAGATGATGTATACATCTCAGTTTCACAAAATTGACCCTTATGACTGGTTTTGTGGTCCAGGGTCACATATGCATTATGTTTAATGGTTAAGTCGATTGTGCTTTTGATGTTCTGGTCTCCATAAGTAACACAAACGCAGATCGCTGACAGATTCCCTCTCAAGCCCAAACACCAGCACCTCTTAAAACCAAACACAGGAGCAAGTGGAAACGAGACTTTCCTTCGCTCGGCCGTGTTTGCTCTAGCGGCTGATCCTATGGGAACACACCTAATCCATGTCATGTAGAATTAAGCTTCTGTCTCATTCATCTGCCTCTCGCAAGTTCGAGCACAAAGAGAGCTATGTGAGCAGAGAACGGCCACAAACGACAGGAATTACGTGCTGGACGAGTCTCCGCCGGACGGCCCGATTGATGAGCCCAATGAATCACCTTAAATCAAAGCCAAATAAAAGGAGGCACAAAGAGGCGCAATTGGAAAAGGCTACCCGAGCCGTCCTCGTCAAGGTAGTGCAATAACGGCGGGCTGAGGAGATAGAGTTCCCTCCAAAGAGTCTGTTGACAGCCAGTGTCAGTGGTCTTTGTAAGCATTGTGCAGGGCCTGATAGGGTTACCTGTGGCTAATCCACGCTGACCTTGCCCGGGTTTCTGAACGAGGACGCTTTTGTACAGTTCGGACGGCTGAAAAGCTATGAGGATACTGACATATAACCGTCGGCGCAGGTCTCGCACCCACTCTTTTGTGGTGTTATCGGGTTGCATGTCTGGGACTGCAAATAAACAATGTTTGAGCACAAGTAAGGTGACATTTAAAGTGGCTCGGGAATGGCGCGTTCGGAGCGACAGGTTCAAAAGGTCAGCCAGAGAGTGGGAGCATTTCGATGACTTCAAAGAAAGCGTATCGCGATGAAATGTTAGGGTGGCAGACGCAAACGCCGTACAAAATGCCACAACAGAGAGGGAAGCGTTGGCACGCGATGTGTCGCGTCGGACAGACCAAACTTTGAAGCCGAGAATGCCATGTAAACACAGAGCAGTTCGAAACCACACCGAGCCAATCAATCAAAGCCTCGGGTTTCACAAAGCGTATCGAAATGAAATACAATATCGTGATCGCTTCTGGAAAAACCTCGGCGACTGATGAAAGCACGTTAAACTTTAGGTGCACAAACTTTAGCTTTATTAGTCAGGTCGTAAGATATCATGCGTTTGTCAAATGTAAACAATGCTAAACTTTTTCATAATAGGCATCCTGAAAAACAGAAAGCTGACAGGATTGCTGAAGAACATCAGAAACAAGAAGAGAGAGAAAGACATGAAGTGAATGTTAGACAGATGTGTTTCAGGCTGGAAGGTCATCAGCTAGTCATCAGAACATCACAAACCCATCCAGTTCTAGCGGAAACGAGAGAAAAACAAGACTCTGGTCATTTCTCCAGTATTTCAGGTAAACTTTCTATGGAGGCGACCAACACGGCCTTGTTTACTGTGAACCACCTGCCATCCATGTGCTACTGCATTGCTACAGCGTTGGATATTCAAAGAAAATCATTATTTTCAGTTCAAATGCCTCATTTAGGAATCTAGCGATTAGACATTATTCTTAACTGTATTAACACATTTTAAATCAACTTTTAACAAATGTTTATTCTTTGCTTTTACTGTTATTTTTATTTATAATGCATCTGTTGCAACTATTTCATGATTACTTTAAATACTCTTTACGCCTCTTTATTTTGTTGTGCCATTGTACAGTGCAATTGCACAAATACGTACTCTATAATAATTGCTGCATGCACTTACTCATGTAGGGTTAAGGTTAGGGTTTGGTTAGGCTTAGTTACTTGAAATTACGCATAATTTACTGTAATTACTACAAGAAGTACATGTAATGTGTTACTATGTCAAATAAAGTGTAACCATTTTCCATATTTTACCCATATTTTGAATTAAGCAATGCACTATATTTTGTTTTAGGTTTGAACTGAATTGAAATGACTCAAAATGGCTTGAACTGAACCAATACTCATCTGACTTGAGATGAATAATGACAATAGTGTCTTTTTAAAATCGGCATTATATAAAGCATTACAGAAACAAAGATGGCTTAACTTGAAATATGTGTAGTAAGCTGATAATGTTCTGTCAGATTTCTATATATGTGAGCAATATCACACATATATAGAACAGTGTGATATTGTGATTATACAACAGTTTGATGGCAAGCGGTGTGTAAATACATAACAATCAACAATGGAGTGTTTTTAAAAGCACTCTTTTGTGCAGAACTACTTCCTTCCGCCACGGATTCAAATCTAAAGTTGACCGTTTAACAGCTGAGCACAAGCCACCGTTACTAATTCCAAAAAATCACTTTAGAACTATACGAAGGAACGTCGAGTTGCTTTATTAAAAGCTTATTGTATTACTGTATTAAAAGTGATGTATTATGTGTAGTAGAGTAATATGAGAGAGAGTGTGATCTGCTACAGCATTTATTCTTCAGATCAATCTCATATTCACAATAAACATTAGTTTGAATATCCACTGAGGAAAGCGATAGGCTATTTGTCGTACTATAGCCTACTTTTATCTGTTAAGCCTGAAACACATTGCACGATTTTGGCTGTCCCAGACGAAAGATTGGCATCGTGAAACAATCGTGGCGATTTCTGTGATCGCCGCATCTTATGGTGATAGAGGGTCAAATACGGCCTTTGTCGCGGTCTTGTGACCAAAGATAGTCTACAATACCGCATGCTGCTACGATCTACATTTACTGACCAACCAATAAAACTGCGACATGAAATCATCGCAATATGGCGCTAAAACATAAAACTGCTTATATCAAGCTCTTATGCCTTCCTCTTTCGCCGCTTCCACTTTTTTTCGGCACACATACTAACTACAATTGATAAAGTGTGAATTATCATGCTCTATTTGTTTACCACTAGCACATGTTGATGAAGTTTTATTCTTCTATAGTAACGCGCGTCGTAGCGTAGGAGTCAATAGGTGTCATCATCGTATAGTCTACACACATGTCGTAGCCAAGTTTATTAGATCCATGTCGCACAGTGTGACATGCAATGATCTTATAGGATTGCTAAAATCGTGTGTCTCTGGCTTTAAGGGTGATTTCTGATGACAGCGGTGCTCAGTGCATTTGTTGGCTGCGGACAAGCTGTTGATGAAAGTAAAAAATAACTTTCGTTTCAGTCTCTTTCAATATAAAAGTATTTAGTGCTGAATCGTAAAGCAGTCTCTTGGTAAAACAGTCTCAATCTAATGGCGGAACAATGTAACTAAAATCACCATCACTAACACACACAATGCTAAATACTATTACGTATATAAAATATTATTTATTGAATAATGATGTTTAATAACAACAATAACCATCATAAAAGTTGCTAGGCAGTTCAGTCAAAAGTACAAAGACAGCGCTCTGATATACAGCATTGAAGTTAAATAAAATATAACGTGATGAGATTTTGCCTTCAACCAAAACTATTTGCTCTGGAACAGATAATAGATTAATGAGACCAAAGACTGCCTGCGAGATTTACCCAAAACAAAATATATATCATGTTTAACCACCATAGAGACATCAGAGCCAGCGGTAAACTCCAGAAGATCTGGCCGAGGTGAGGCGCTCTCTCTGCGGGTTCATGAGCGCAGATGGCCGCTGACGACCTGGAGCTCATGTCTCCCAAAACACAGATGCAAAGACGTAAAGACGTTATCTTTATTAACAAACCGCATATTTGAAGTCCAAACAAGTACATTATCACCTATCGCTCTTAAAACTACATTCCGTGACACAAAACACTATTATTTCTAAAATTATAATGGATTTGGGCGTCCGCCATTACACTCGTTGTGAGAAATATGGCAAGTGGAGTGATACAAATGGTGAAGCGGCTGGAGGAGCTCTGTTATCTGTTATCTGCCAATCAGATTTGAGGACCAGAAAGATCTGTTGTATATATTAGTGCTGTCAAACGATTAATCGCGATTAATCACATCCAAAATAAAAGTGTTTGTTTACATAATATATGTATGTGTACTGTGTATATTTATTAAGTATATATATAAATACACACACATACAGTATATATTTTGAAAATATTTACATGTATATACATTTATATATTTATATTCTTATATTTTATATGATATATAAATATATTGACTATATAGACATAACGTGTTTGTATTTATATATACATAATAAATATACACAGTATACACACATATGTAAAAAAAATATTTTGAATGTGATTAATCGTGATTAATCATTTGACAGCACTAATATATATATAGTATATATTTATAGTATAGCTTTTTGACTGTGTTTATAGTTACCTGATTTGCATAATTCCTTTAATGACTAAACAATGTTGATAGCGTGTGGAGCAATTCATTTTTTGTATTTAATGTTAAAGATAACATTATAGTTTTTTCTTTTTTATTCTAATCTGAAAAATGAAATGAAATGGTGAACTGACCACAAGAACTCAAGAAGCCCAGTGATTCTCTGCCTTTCTGAGATCTATCTGGATCCATGATCTGACAGCGTTCCTCTATGTTTTGTTTTCCAAATTGCTTTGAAAAAGGGAACATGTCATTGTGGGTCTGCTGGAAGTAAATGTATTATCCTGGAGTCCCATTAACTTCATCCTCCTCAATCTGAGCGTTTCACGACGTGTTCAATATGAAGCTGTTTGTTTTGCGTCCCGCTTTAGTCTTCTAGCGCAGTGTTAAATGATCATTGATCTGTGATCAGAGTTTGGACATGGGCCATTTGCACATCCCGAGTCTGTGCGAGAACAACAATACATTCTGTTCCAGCAGATACACACCGCGGTATCGATGAGCTTAGATGTAGACTACAGCACGGTACCAGAGACTTCAGCTAATTAACAATGGATGTGCGTGTGTGTTGCATACAATTTAATCCCATCAAATATCAGGGGAGAAATAAAGGTTTAGCGCAGCCACTGCTGAACACAAGCCTGAGAAAATCAAATAAAAGGGTCTGGAAGGAAGCCTCCGTTGGCAGATTGGCCGCTGGTCAAGAACGGTCCGGCGGGACGGCCTGCTTACCGAATGTGTTGCAGCTTCTGTTTGAATGCAATGATTAAATGAGCAAATACTTCCCAGATTTGTTGCGAGAGGAGCTGTCAGTTTATTTATTCATAACGTGGCCATGAATAATTTAATGGTCAGCAGTTTTTATCTGGAGGGATCATTATTGAGAGTTGAGGTGAAAGCTGTTGATTGGGCTTTTGGCAGGCGTCCACGGCCCCTGACGACGACACATGTCACGCGGATATAAAGAGAACAACGTATTTCAAGACGCAGCGTCCACAGGGGAGTGACGCTAATTTGGAAAATGGGTAGAAAACCTGTGCAACACATGAAGCACATTATCTTCTAGAAAGTGTCAAAAAGTTGGGCCAGATATAAACAGTGCAATATTTTTACAACTCAAAAAGTTGTTTTCTATGTGAATATGTGTTAAACTGTAATTTATTTCTGTGATCAAAGCTGTATTTTCAGCATCATTACTGCAGTCTTCAGTGTCACATGATCTTCAGAAATCATAATAATATGCTGATTTACTGCTCAAGAAACATCTGATTATTATCAATGTTGAAAACAGTTGTGCTGCACAATATTTTTGTGGAAACTATGATGCATTTTATTTTTCAGGATTCACAGATTAATAGAAAGTTCAAAAGAACAGCATTTATTTGATATATAAATATTTTGTAGCAAATACGTTAAAAATTAACATAATTGTAACAAAATAAATGTCGTTGCTGTCACTTTTGATACATTTATAGCGTCTTTCTGAAAAAAAAAAGATTTATTTATTCATTCTTACTAACCACATTGTTTTCAACATTGATAATAATCAGAAATCTTTCTTGAGCAGCAAATCAGTATATTATTATGATTTCTGAAGATCATGTGACACTGAAGACTGGAGTAATGATGCTGAAAATACAGCTTTGATCACAGAAATAAATTACAGTTTAACACATATTCACATAGAAAACAGCTGTTTTAAATTATAATAATATTTTACAATTTTACTGTATTTTTAATCAAATAAATGCAGCCTTGGTGAGACTTTCGTAATCGTAATAGTTCCAGACGTGTATTTCCCGCTGCAGTGCTTGTTTTCAGACACACACACACTACACAGCTCTGTCTGACCGTGGTGCTGGAGGTTTTCTCTGCGGGTGGATTGAGTTTTCAGGTGTGTTATCTGCGTGTCTCGTGATGGGCTGCTCCAGATAACTCCAGACGGAGCTCAGATGAGAAGAAAATGAGGATCAGGAGTGGCTGATCTTTTTATCAGCTGACCCCGTCTGTTGCCATGGCAGCATGTTTTAACCCCTCGGATGGATGAGATGATCAAGAAATGATAAAAACCCGTCCTGCCAGAACATTAAGACACATTCCCTCAGATATCACACATACTTCATTCATTCACACGTCCTTCAGTCCAGCGCTGATTCTGACACGGGACAAAAACAACTCTACCTGAGTCTGTTCGTGAAAATCTTCACTTTGAAATTAATCTGAGATTGTTGCAATAATTATTTGTATTATTATTATTTTTTTACAAACAAAAATATGAGAGTATGTTATCTTTTAGTGCCCCTAAAAGACATAACTCAATCCATAAAGATAAAAAAGTACAATAAACATGAGAAAATCTGAAAAATTAAGTACATATTTAAAGTACACTTTAAATAAATATTACTATATCTCCTAGCAAAATAGTATTTTTCTATTTATTTATTTGTTTGTTTGTTGTTAAATAAATAAATAATATTGATTGATTGATTGATTGATTGATTGATTTATTGATTGTTTTTTTATTAATGTATTCATTTTTTAAAGTTATGTAAGACTGAACTATATACTTAACTTCTGATCAACTAATGAATTAATGAACAAATTATAAATACATTTTTGGGATTTTTAAATATTTTCTCTCAAATTACATTTACATTACATTTACATTTACATTTATGCATTTAGCAGACGCTTTTATCCAAAGCGACTTACATTGCATTCAAATTTTACATTTTATCAGCTCTTGCTTTCCCTGGGAATCAAACCCATGATCTTGGCGTTGCTAGCGCCATGCTCTACCATTTGAGCTACAGGAAAGCCTTGTACATTAAGTACACTTACAAAAAAAATATTCATTGAATTTACTAAATCTTTTTTTTTTTTTTTATGTAGCTAAAATAAATTATTTGCAACCACTTACCTTAAAAAAATATATAATAAATATATATATTTTTTTCAGTGTAGGTCTTACTAGTAGCAACAACACAAAATGCACACAACACATGCATTTGATATATGTGTGATGAAAAATAGTTAATTTGATAAAACCATGATCTTTAATAGTCAACAAAGCTAGACTATCATTCAGTCTCGATTCATTCATTAATCAGTATGAATGATAGATTTGTCAATATTTGAATCACTGTTGATAGTGAATGATAGAAACACATTCTGTGAGACTGGAGCCAAACAGAGCTGACAATACAGTAGGTGCAGATGATAATTCATCAACATCATATTTCAGTATATCTCGTGTTATAGCTTCACAAACAGCACGTCTCTGATTTCCACAGATGAAGTGTGGAGATGCGGTGAGTGTGCTTGGACAGCTCAGTAATGTGACATTGGCTCGCTGTGAAAGCAGGCCTGCCAGCCGCACAGATGAGAGCCGCAGACGGGGCCCAGCTGGCAGGCTCGAGCGGCGAAGGCCCCTGGATCGCTCGCGAACAATCCTCTTATGCAACCCAGAGGCCTGCGCTTTATCAAGCTCGGCAGAGCCCCGTCATACCGCTGCACTGCTGCTGCACGCTGCATCCAGTTCGGACCGCGCTTAAATCTCTCAAATAAAAGATGGCTCAAATCAGCCTCCAGGCTCTTTAGCTTTTTCCTAATGCATGCAAAACCATCACAGATTCAAGCGATCGCTAACACACACACACACACACACACACACACACACACACACACACACACACACACACACACACACACACACACACACACACACACACACACACACACACACACACACTCACACACACACACACTCACACACACACTCACACACACTCACACACACACACACACACACACACACACTCACACTCACACACACACACACACACACACACACACACACACACACACACACACACACACACACACACACACACACACACACACACACACACACTCACACACACACACACACACTCACACACACACACACACACACACACACACACACACACACACTCACACACACTCACACACACACACACACACACACACACACACACACACACACACACACACACACACACACACACACACACACACACACTCACACACACACACACACACACACACACACACACACACACACACACACACACACACACACACACACACACACACACACACACACACACACACACACACACACACACACACACACACACACACACACACACACACACACACACACTCACACACACACACACACACACACGCACGCACGCACGCACACACTCACACACACACACTCACACACACACACACACACACACACACACACACACATCTCACACACGCACGCACGCACGCACGCACGCACGCACACTCACTCACACACACACACACACACACACACACACACTCACTTTCACACACTCACACACACACACACACACACACACACACACACACACACACACACACACACACACACACACACACACGCACGCACGCACGCACGCACGCACACACTCACTCACACACACACACACACACACACACACACACACACACACACACACTCACGCACACACACACACACACACACACACACACACACACACACACACACTCACACACTCACACACACACACACACACACACACACACACACACACACACACACACACACACACACACACACACACACACACACACACACACACACACATCTTCCAGCATTCACTGCATATTCCAGGGTTTATGAAGGTAAATAGACCTCTTTAAGACCAAGAAAAGAACATTTAAGAAATAAACCAAATGGAATACATCAACATTGTCTCTAAATGTAAATGAAGATACAATTTGCAACAAATCTCTATTACTTTTTAATAATAATAATAAAAAAACTCTGCTCCTAACCACTATAATGGAGAATGAACTTTTACTGTACTTCTGATAACACTGCAAAGAAAATGCTGTTATTTGTTAGGTTATAATTGTAATATTTGTTATATATATATATAATTCATTTCCAATCTTACAGTAGCCTATATTTGGGATAAATGTGAATGTGGATGGCATTTTACATTATGTTTACGTGTGTTACTGAACAAAGGTTTTCTTCAAATAAGCCACACGTGAATGTAATTGCTTGGATTGAAATATATAATATAAGGGCAAAATATTTTTAAATGATTTAAATTAAATAATTTAAATATATTTTCAAAAATATACAGAAATAGCAAAAAAAAACAATTTTATAAAATATTTTTTTTATTAAATTTGTCATGTTTTCATTTATTTATTTGTTTGTTTGTTTGCCTTTTGAAGAATGAAGCAAGTTTATGATTAAAACAAAACAACTTTTAATCAACTTAATTCAAAGTTGAAACAAGTTTATATTCCCCATTGACAGATATTTGTTATTATTTTAAGCATAAATTCACTTAATTTGTTCTGTTTCTCATAAAACAAGACTTCATATCTTCATTTTGCATCTCAAGTAATTTATCTTGATTTAACGATGTTTATTTATTTATATTGAAAAAACAAAAACATTTAATGCCATGATTTTAACATGCACCAGACTTTCTGCTCTGATTGGTTGTTTCAAGCCATAATTCATGTATAGAGTGAATACAGACTTCTGAAGAGCCGCTGCTATACAGCCGAGCACATGCTGAGTGTTAGTCATGTAGGCCAAAACACTTACACACTGTTGTACAAGTGAACCACGAGACATTAACCCTCCACTAATAACACACCTGGGGATAATGATTCCAGCGAGCCCCATCATTCCTACTTACGCTAAACATATTGGCAGTATCATTTAAATCTAAAAGCAATTATCTGTTAATCAAATAGCCTCAGAGTACTTGTATGTACACACAATCCATCAGACATCATCCTACAGAACGAGCTGAACGACAGAAGCAGACTGATGGATTTTCACAAGCCTTGCTTTTGCCCAAAAACGCTGTGAAAAGCTCCTAATGTAGCATTCCTGGGTTTTCCGATATATTTGGAGATGATAAACAAACAGAGGGCTTTCCTCGGGCTCTGAGCTCTCAGCGGATCAATAGAGTCCAGGCTCTCGTACTGTTTGCCTATTATGATATTTGTCTGTCACTGATGACATGCCATCTCGTATACGAGCCGGACCAAAACACAATTATTGATCCAGTCATCTCTGATGGATATGCTATTATTGAGAGAAGAGAGAGAGGCAGCTTTCAGCGGATATATATATATATATATGTGGCTTCTTTCTGTATGTTGAGAACAATTTCACTCGGTGGAAATGTGCTAAATTTGTCTTTTGATCTACTGTTATTGTACAGTATTGTATGTATAAATAGTCAAAATACTGCAAATGTGTGCTACAATTACTGGACCACTTCACATGGCAAAAAAAGAGAGAGAGTTAATAATAAATGACTACAAAGTTTTTATAGTTGTATTAAGGCAATATGTATTTAAGCAGATATGATTCAATTCTTAATTAAATTCCTAGTGTTGTTAACAGAATAGCGGGGAATTGTCAGATTTATGAAAGTATTATAAAGTCATATTTTTTTTACTTTTTGTCTGCAGACTCTATGTATACTTCTATACTATACTTATCTATAGGTAACACTTTACAATAAGTTGTCATTTGTTAACATTAGTTAAAGCATGAACGAACAATACTGTTATTACACTATTTATTAATCTTTGTTAATGTTAGTTAATAATAATACAGTAATTTATTGTTTGTTCATGTTAGCTCACAGTGCATAACTAATGTTATCAAACACAACTTGTGATTTTAATAATGCATTAATAAATGCTGAAATTAACATTAACTCAGATTATTAAATGCTGTAGAAGTATTGTTCATTATTAGTCCATGTTAACTAATGTAGTTAACTAATGCTAACTAATGAACCTTATTGTAAAGTGTTACGAGTCTATATTACATAACTCCCGATAAAAAATAAATAAAAAAATAAAAAAAAAGTTTTATTTAAGTCAAAAATATTATTTAACATCACTAAGAAACCTAAATAAAACCAAAATCTGAGCATGGGAGAAAGTATTTTACACAGAAAGATGACCTAAATCACCTTTAAAGATAACATTAGTGTTAGTGAGAGATTGAATATGGAAAATGTGAAAAGTATTAAGTAAGATTTACTCACAATTTACTTACAAATTTCACTTAGAGATGTCTTATAAATTGCACACATATATACAAAGAAACGGCAAGTAACACTGAATTAACCGTGAAATATCTGAAGTAGAACGACTGAATATAGTATGTTCTTGTAAAATGTGCTACAATAATCTTTTGCTTTATTTACAACTTTAAAAAGTCATTTTTACAGTGCATTTGTCTTTTGATCTACTGTGATTGTACTGTATAACATGGAATAAAACAAAATAAAATATGGTGAGCTTTATAGATAGTCACAATAACAGCTTATTTGTGACTTACATGAAAAGTCAGTTGTACCATAGTAAAACTAAACCACTACCGGAGCATTTGATATGTCTGGGGGAGAAAAACCTACAAAATATAAAAATATTGCCTATAATAATAATAATAACAACAACAACAACAACAACAACAACAATAATAATAATAGTAATAACAACAACAACAACAACAAAAACAACAACAACAATAATAATAATAATAACAGCAACAACAACAACAACAACAATAATAATAATAACAGCAACAACAATAATAATAATAATAATAATAATAATAACAACA
>CM049850.1:7850911-7965911 GCA_027422415.1 Schizothorax lantsangensis | reverse complement strand
TCTATCTATCTATCTATCTATCTATCTATCTATCTATTCATTCATCTAATAAGATATTCCTGATGGCCATTTCAATTTTAAAATGGTTTTCAGATGTAATATTTATTTATCTGTGTATTATTTGTTTTGTAAAGCATTTCTCCAGAGAACAATTTCATTCACAATTAATTTACACAAAGTTAAAATATCCAACAGTTTGCATGATGTTTTAATGCAGAAACTGGCTCAGGTCAATAAACTAACACATAAATCTAATAAAATGCTCTCGATGGCCTTCCAGGCTGATTTAAATCCCATAACAACAGCATTTGTCTTCTCTGTTTTCAGAGCAGCTTCCTCACAGAGGATTCTCTTTCTTGGCAGATTAACATAACACACACCACGCACCAATCAGCTGTCTCCGTGGAAAGCAGGTGTGCCGCATCATTTCCTGCGCTCACAGGACGTCCATGTTTGGTCAGAGTCAGAGCCAGCTGGTAAACAGGGATTAGTCGCCTCCTCCAGCAGACACATGGGGACCGCTTTATTAGTTTCTCCTCTATTACCATGTAATAACCGCATTATTACACTGTAATTACCAAGTTATAACTACATAATGAACGTGAACTATCATGTAGAAGAACCGCTGGCCTTGTGTACTACAACTGTAATATTTTTTTTTTAAATAAAAAAACACTAGTCTTGCGCTTCGCCCGGAGATAAAGGAATACTCCATCATAAAACATTAATTGAGCACAGCGTAATTGACTTTGAGTTGTTCAGTTAAACTACCCTCGGCCGAGCGCTTTTATTAAATATGAGGCACGATGACAGCTCTGTTAAATTTGGGTCTAAGCGCTCGCCAAACATTTCTTCATCTCGCTGTGCTCTCGAGTCGTACAGCAGTCACTTCCGATGTAGCCCTCTCTTCTCCTTTAATCCCGCCGTGGCTTTTATAGGCTTTGCCAACTGTAGAGAATCTGTGTGCACATCTCGTCAGACGCAGACTCGGGCTTCTTTATCTCGAGCCACTGAGCCAACAGTGCTGTTTACAAACCCCGCTGCTGTCAGCTTGAACACTTAATGAAAGTGAGGGAGATTTGAAGGCAATAATCTCTTTCAACTGCGCTCTTTTACAGGTGCGCGAGCGCTCGCCGACTTCGACTCCCCGCTCGCGGCGAACGCCAGCAGCTTCAGACAATAAGGTATCTGTCATCTCCGCTCGCCTGTGATATCGGGATAACTACACCTTTGTTTCGCCATCTCGCTTCCTCACGCTGTTGTCGGCGGAGGTTTGTTTGAAGAGCGTGCGACGTGATATTGTTGATGTGTCATGTGCGATAAAAGTGCTGTTTTTGGTGTATGGGAACGCACTTCAAACAGCATCACGGTTTTAGCTTTAAATTTATATGAATGCATGAGGGAAAGTCTGTCTTTTATTTGCCTTTCACTGTTTTTTAATGTATAATTCTTATACAAGGCCTAAAACTAACATTTCACCACACCTGCCAATAGTCTGGCTATATACGTATATATATATATATATATATACCAGCCATGAAATAGTATGTGCATCATGGTAACACTTTAGATAAGGGAAAACATAATCACTATTAATTAAGAGTTTTCCCTTAATAAACTCCTAATTTGCTTTTTATTGATAGTAAATAAGGTAATTATTGTAGTAGTTATGTTAAGTTGTTGGGTAGGGTTAAGTGATCTGGAATATGGTCATATATTAATATAAGCACTAATAAACAGCCAATATGCATATACTAGTAACATAAATGCTAATTAGTGATTAGTTAATTGTGCGTAATGGTCCCTAATCTAAACTATTACTTGCGTTATTTAATAATATTAATAATAATAATAATAATAACAACAACAACAGCAAACTGGATAAATATTTTTTTATTATTATTTTTTTAATTTATACTCAAATAATACAAATCAATAAAGAAATATCACTAGAATAATACTGACTTTTAAACTATTTCATATTTTTTTTTGTTTAATAATAATAATAATAATAATAACACAAAATTATTATTATTATTATTATTATTATTATATAACAACAGTACAATTTTAATGTTTTAATGACTTTACAAAAGAGGAAAAAATATGGATTGAGTCAGAAGAGAGAAAGAAGTTATATTTGCTATCACTCCCTCCCGCGCGACAGTGTTAACTAGTTGTCTGTAATTTAATGTCAAGATAATAAAATGCAAAGTAGAAATGACTTTTTCAAAAGTGAAAAAAGTGCTAGGTTTACAAATGCATATAAATGCATCATCACAGTATATTGCAAAAGGTCTTTTTTAAACAGAAATGTTTTTAAATATCCTATTCCAACCTGCTGTATTAGCCGGCATGTTTTAAAGGATGAAACACGCGTGATAAGACCACTCCAGGCCATTGCTAAGGCGTAGCGCGGGCCGGGGAAGGGCAAGTGACAAGCACAGAGCAGCGGGATAAGAAATCAACAGTGACAGTGATAGAATTTACTTGATAGTATCAGCAAAACAGCCGTCATGGTGCTGGCAGATTGCAGGCCATCAGCCCATCTCTGGGCTCAGCCTGCGACGTCGACTGCGGCCCTGAAAGGAAGCTATGAGCTACGATCAGCGATACAGACCCATAAATAGAAATCATTTTCCTGCCATACGCAGCTGGAGCAGGAGGAAAGGCCCTGCCGGATCGGCTCGGAAGGTGAAAGGATTACAGACAAGGCCGAGCCGTCCTGAGAGCGAGGAAAAGAGCGAAAAACACCGATAAATAAGTGATGAAAACAAACTGAAGGTGTTTGTACGAGTCCTTCGGTGTAAAACGCCGCTGACGCCTCTCCTGTGAAGCATCTGAGGATCCTCATATATCGTACATGTGTTGTGTCCTTCTTTTTTCTTCATTCATTTATAATAATTTATCACTTTATTATTAAATTTAATCATATAATCATTTCTAATAATCATTTCACTGATTCATTAATTGACTAGTCATTTATATTATATTCTATTGTTGTTTTTTATATTGTTTTTCCATTGTTGTTTAGTCTGACGACTATGTGTTACAAGAGCTGTTTGTCTCATGAATAAGAGATACGAGGGAATGTTTATGGAAACTCAAGGTTTTGAAGCAGTTTTGGTATTACAGTACTTGTTGAATTTGTGTGTTATGTATTTATTTATACAGTAAAACTTGAGAAAATTGTAGTATTTTTTTGTCCTTATACTGCAGGTGCATAGAGCCACAATGGAATACTTGTTAATACAGTTTTGGGTGTTTTGTGTACCAGACAAGACTTGCTGTTAACAGGTTTTGGGTGTTAGACTAGCTGACGAGTTGATCTGTTACCAGACAAAACGGATATTTTCTGACGTGATCTGGCGTCCGGCGCTGGATCTTAATTATCTGGCGTGGAGGCATGATCTAACACTTGGCATTTCCCGAGCGTGGATCTTACAGCGAACCGTGGCTTTTTCGCCGATCGCCTTAACGAAACGTCTCGGATCGTGCGCTGATGAATTATTGATCCCGGTGTTACTGCATGACGCAGCGGCGTCTTGGCATTTCCTACCGCTGGATTTACAGCGAGGTGACACTAATGTGTGGCTGTCGTCCTCCACTTGTTTACAAATAGGCCGGCGCTGGCCTCTAGCGAACAGGTCCACAACTCACTCCAAAGCTCTGATAAACAGACTGGGGCTCGGTGGAGGGGCGAGGGTTTGCATCAACTTAAAAAATGCATGAGCCAGAGCAAACCGTGTTTGACAATGCCGAGGGAAACGCCGCTCGAGTAGCACCAGGATCAGAGAAGAAAGAAGAGAAAGAAAGTTGGGCTTGCGGTTGGAGCCTACGAGGCAATTCCTCCTCTTGTCCCAGGTGAGGGAGCTGAGAAAGATATGAACCTCAGGAACCAATTTGCTGAGTTTTGTTCGATAGACAGAAGCCCAGGGTCTTTGGCTGGATGGAGATGAACTGACTTCAGAGGAATAGAGCGCTCTCTTTGTCTGACTTTCTGTTTAAAGCGAGACAGGCCCGGAGCAGAGCGGGTAAAGTCCGTAATAATCCACGTGAGCGGCCGAGAGAGGACTCAATATTATCTGCCGGTCGAGTCTGTAAAAATGCTAATGCATTAGACGAGGTTAATACAGCCGGCATTAAAGACCTGCATATGACACGCAGAATCTATCTACTGTATCAAAGCCTTACAGAATGATGAGCTATTTAGAGGCACTTGTTAAGACAGACATCAATACTGCTGTCTGACGCATGAGAGTTGTGCTACAATCATGAATGATTCCTCAGAAAAATAAATATATAGGCTACTGTATATAGACAAGTAAATGCACCTGAAACAATAAGTTGTGTTTTTCAATCAGTGCTATTTTAGTATCATCGATATAGTTATACATAAAATAAATAAAATATTTTCTAGATTTGCAATGCTAATAATGGTAGAAATACATGCATTTAAATATTATTTTGCAAAAAAACAACAACAAAAAAATAAATAAAATAAATAAGCTTGCATTATGACTTGTGCATTATATATCTTATTCATATACACTTATAGTTTTAGTTAATATTCTGAATTATTTTTGTTTAACTTTGTTTTTATTTTATTATATATTTTTTATCGTTATGTTCTAGTTTAATTTTAATTTTAATGATAACAGTTTTATTATTTTTGTTTGCATTTGCAATTTTAACTATATGCTGTGTGTGTGTGTGTGTGTGTGTGTGTGTGTGTGTGTATATATATATATATATACACAGTACATTTTTTCAGTTTTTTTTTTATTTATTTATTTATTTCTTAAATAATAACTTAATTTTAACTTTAAGTTAATTACCCTCAACTTTCACCTAGTGGATGGTAAAACTTGAATTGACGTTTTATGAATTAAGGACCCAAACACATCTAGAGACTTGACTGGACTGCTGGACTAGTAAGAAACAACGCAGAATATCTAGCGATCACATAGAAGTGTGATAAAACATGCAACCACAGTGTTTGCAACCACGTCAAGGTCATGGGTTTGACTTCCAGCGGATGCATCCTGATAAAATGCATTGTAAATTGCTTTGGATCAAATTGAATAAATGCAAATTTAAAATCCACTTACAATTAAATAACGGCATGCTCACAACATGCATTTGCACGACATTCTGCAACACAAAATTAATTCACACAATGTCTGCATCTCCACCATACACGCGCTTTAGAACAAACTACTCATCACAGGTAGCGTTTCAATTATTCCTCTCCCCATAATGCAATGCATAATGCTGTATTTTCAGACCAACATTCATTTGATAAGATGCCAGTGGCCCGAATGCAAGGAACGTGGCCCATATGAGGGGAAAGCAGCAGTTTGGGCTCATTGAAAGGCCTGTGATTTATTAATGCACAGCTACTTGAAAGTCACATCCTTCTCATGGCAGCCGTCCAAACGCACGGCCAGATATAGTATTTACAGTATTGTTGGGGTGCGAAATCTATTCCGCTATCCTTTTAAATGGTAAAACGCCTCCTGTCATCTCTTCCCAAGCTTAGCTCAGTCGCGCAACAGAGCTCACCTTAAACAGCCGTTTGTGGCGCTGACTTTAAATTACCTTCGATTGAGCATTTTGATGAAGCCCCGTGCTTCTTCACACGACGCCGGAGAGGCAGTCATCAGTCGAGCACATTCTCATGATTGACTGAGGAGGAGGAGGAGGAGGAGGAGGAGGAGGGGTGGAGGAAAACCAGCTCAAGTGAACGCTTCTGAGAATTGGATTGTGAAATTTAGATGTATAGTAACAGATGGCCGACCGTGCAGAAATCAAAAATAGTTTTTGTTTTCCTTTGATTTAGAAGTGGCGATCCTAAACGCTAAGTGTGCCAGGCTACTGACTGGATCGTCCCGAACGCACAGACAAAAGCAAATTGCTTCGTTCTCATTCCCTGGAACGCAACCAAACAGCGAAAATCCCGCTACCTGTCCGTTTTGATTGCTTTCAGAGACGGAGCGAACAAGAAGCTGTTCTAGCGTTCTTTGAGACGACGCCAGAATACTTCTGAAGCATCGCTCGAAACCGGGCGGAATAGAAAAGTTCTGGCTTTGTAGCGCAGTCTAATTGAACTCGGCTTCGGCCGTGTTCCCGAGGACCGTCCTGACCCCCGCCTGAACTCATCAGATGAAATGAACTTGCTCAGCGAGCTGGAGAAGACAAAGCAGACGCGAGCGGGAATTAATACTGAGCATGTGCGGCCATCAGCTTGACCCTGGGCGGCTCACGAGACCCTTCGGTAAATGAAAGGCATCGCTGCCGTTCTTTAATGCGGTGGATTATGGTGTGCAATCGAGGCGTACCTGTGTTTAGTGATTTGTGTGTTGTGTTTTATGAATAGGTCATTTAAAATTTTATGTAGACCTTATGGAAGGCCGGTTTGGTGTGTTCAAGTCACGTGACACGCTGCGCTTCGAACCCATTCATCCCGTCGAGGTCATAAACGCCAATGCAGGAGACAAACTGTATGTGTACTTACACTAAACCAGATGTGTTTGTGAATACTCAAGCATCCCCACCATGCACATAGTCAATAATATTCTGATGCATCTTAAAAAAGGAATGCACCTGGCTAACTTGAGAATCAACTGCATTTGAGGCAGTGCTTTGAACGGTTCCTTAGTGTAATACGTTAACTGCAGTTACAGTAAGGCATTTACAATGAAAGTGCACAGGACCAGGGGCCGGGGGCATAAACTTAGTCACTGAGACTATGTCTTCAGAACTAGTCTGACCAACTAGCAGTTATTCAAATCTTATTTTAGGATTCAAAATAGACCAATCTATGTTTCTGTGTAGCTGGCTTCAAAAAGTTATGTCCAGTACTGAAGAAAAAAAGAAAAAAAAAGAAAAAAAGATGACTTTATGCAATGTAGTAAATATTAAAATACACACAAAGTTGAAAAAAGTATAAAATGCAGGACTATTTATTAAGCTACATATAACTCATCTAACTTGCATGCAACAAAACCAAAAATGGTACCATAAAGCATTTGCATGGAGCAACTATATATATATATATACAGTATCAGCTTTAATACACTTTTCAAAATAACAAAAAACTGTCAAATGCTAAAAGATTTAATGACAACAAATGCTTGCAATCAGCAAAGAAGTTGAAAAAAAGTAGAATAAAGGATCAAATTATGTCCACTGAATCATTCATATGTGAAAACAGGCTGAGAAATGAACAAATAGTTGCAACCTGGCTCAGATGAAGACAGGAATCATGTCTGTGTGGTGTTTTCTGCCAATTAAGGGATAATAAGACTTCTTCACCTTACTAATGGTTGTCAAAAGCAAAAAAGCTACAAAATGCATCAAAGTGTGATGTAAGAAAGCAAAACAGGCACTATATCTGGAATCAGCACCCCAAAATGAGTAAGAAACGAGTGTTAGATTTGATTCAGTGAATATGATGCAGGGCGGTGTAATTATTAATAACACATACACTTAGAAAAACAGACCCACCTTGAACACCACACCACTTTAAAGCTCAAATAATAAACCATTTTTTTTGCTGAATAATTAGTGAAAAATACGAGCATCACATTCACTCTTTTTCCATAACCAGACTTTTTTTTTTTTAAAGTCATTTAATTTACACATTTATTTAAATTCATATCAAGGTTTATTAATAACTGTCTTGGCATGAACATTTCCTCTTACATCAGTGTTCATATTTTCTCCTCTCACAGAAACTGTAGACACACACTGGGCCGAATCCACGTCTAAACTGAAGTTCTGTCGAATTGTTTTTATGCGCTCATTCCAGCGGTTTCTCGGCCTGCTGGAGTTAATGTTATTATCCTTGACGGAAATGGAGTTACGGTCCCTCATGCTAAAAGCCATATATTATGGCGTGTTGCTTTGTCAACTTCTTTATCCAAACTTTCAGGATATGGAAAGTCAAGCTATTTGTATGAAGTTTGATAGGCAAGAGAAAGAGAATGGGAAATGATCTCATTATAGTCTGGCTTCACACAACCTTGACCACATGATTTAGTCGGTGCAGTAAATACAGAGGAGGACGAGTTTGAGAGTCATTGTGTTCGGCTGTGTTTCAGTGTGCAGGACTAATGCTTTGGAAAGCGGAGTAGGCCGCAGAAACGCTCCAATAGCACTGACTGACTGGATTTGCTTGAAACGGATGTGTACGCTTTGTGCACAACTTTGCAATGATACTCTGGAAAGGAAATTTTTAATCTCACAGCCGCAAACTTTGAATGCATAAGCTCTCCTTGTCTTTGTGCAGATTAGGCTATTGTGTTTGTGATGCACAGGAATGCGCCGTGGCTTTTCTTTTCTGAACACTCGTTTACACTGGAACCCCAATTTGACACAACAACTCAAACAGAAAACTAGGAAACCAACAATACACATGGCTAGTTTCCATCTCTGCGTCTGTGAAACTTCACGTCAACGTCGAGCACAGAATGCAAACAAAAGCTCTAAAGACATTTGGAGAAATGCTCATAATGACCTGAACGTGTAGGTGTTGATAATGTAATCAACACATCGTACCTATATCTATCACATACAGTATTATACAGCTTAAAAATATGGAGTGTGACTGTTTCACATACAAGATCTCATTGATTTACATTACATTAAAATAATATAAATATCAGCAACTGCAGAAAATTGCATATCGTTGCTCAGTTTCAGTCTCTGAATAATACACACACATGCACACTTTTCAACAAAAACACACACATGCACACTTTTTTCCAGACTATTATTTATCATGTTTTACAGGGTTAAAGTTGAGTTCAGAGTTTGTGCTGCAGATGTGAATGATTCCTCAGATCATCAGAGACTGTGCTGCTATTTAAAGTGATCAGATGCAGCATTTTCACCTGATGCACCTTAAAACAGGTGAAAAAAAATGACCCAAGCTACATCTGAAGACCAGAAGATCACAGAGACGTAAGGTGTAAGACTCTTTTCACACCAGACAGGAAGAAAACACCAAGCAATCACACAATAACTGCACAACAAAGCCAGCACTGATGGTGAGTTATACACCGTACAGTAAACACTATATTCTTGCATATTTAAAAATCTAGTTTTCTTCATGCTATTGAAATATACAGACTCTGTTCGCATGCAATCATGATCAATGTGTCATGCTATGTGAATGCTTGCACTAATAGAGCCTCGGCTGAGCTGAATCTGTCTGGATGTTTGTCAATCACATCTTGCTTTCAGACCAGCTCCCTCTTCAGTGGATGGTTTGCAGCTCACTTCATGTATTATTCACTGCCAAAATAAATTGTTAGAGTTAAGAAACACAATGCATTTTGTTCTGGGCAAACCGCTGCTTTTTAACATAGAAATTATTTATTGTTTCTTCTCCCTGAGGACTCTTACCTTGACCTTGACCGCCCACATCCTAATCTGCTCCGCTTAAAGCTTCCTGTTTACACTCGAGAGAGAGAGAGAGAGAGAGAGAGAGAGAGAGAGAGAGAGAGAGAGAGAGAGAGACGGAGAGACGAGAGAGAGAGAGAGAGAGAGAGAGAGAGAGAGACGGAGAGAGAGAGATGGAGAGAGAGAGAGAGAGAGAGAGACTGGAGGTGAACATGCACTACACTCTAAAAAAAATGATGCTATATAGCACTAAAAGTGGTTCTTTGGCTCATAATCATAGGGGAATTTTGGTGTTGTAGCACCAATATTGGTGCTTCAGTGGTTCTTCACCGGTTCTTTGGCATGATTAAGGGGCTATATAGCACCGCTACCATATACAGAACCTTACCTGTTAAGCCCAGGGCCACGGACTCCTGTGCCGGATGTAACTGTTTTATAATGAGTTGACTTCAGCGGTTCTTCAGTGGTTCTTTGCCAGTCATGAAAAATTCTGACGGCATATTAACGGCTAGGAGAAGATATAACATGGCAGGTAGGTCGCTACAGTAGTAAGATACAGTAGGCTGTTAGTCTAGAACTACTTTTCCATCATAGTTGAGCTCGCAGTTAGTTAGCTACACACTACAGTATGGTTGAACTTGTGGAAAAAATCATGTGTAACATTAGATTAGATTCGTGATTTAGATCTTAATATACATCTCAAACAACGAAAGAAAAGAGAGAATTACTCACTGCTCTTGACTGAATAACTTTTTTCTTTATTAATTGTAATTAATACACTAAAGAATACGCAATGATTACAGCCTACTTACATTTGAGTGTTCAATTTCTGTATTATTCTTATGCTTCTGTAAATTATATGCAAAATGGAAAAAAAGTAAAGGACTGTTAATTCCATTTTTCATAGGCCTATTTTGTATTTGCTCTACTGTTTTTTTTAATTTGCATAATAACAAAAAGACCTTCATGATATAGATTTGTTGGAATGAACGGAAAATGACTGACAGCCGTTTGAAGTCGATGAATCAGCAAAGTCAATTCTGAGAAAAACAGTGTTCAGTTTTCTGAGGCTCCAAAGCAAAATCGCCTAGCAACGCTGCATATTTTCCTCCAATTCTTTTCTTAATGATCAGTAATATATTAATAACCACAATAAAGCTATTTTTTTATTTTATCTTTGTTATTATAAAACAACATTTCTAAAAAAAAAGTGAACAAATATAAGAAAGAAACAAATTTACTTTTTTTTTCATTTTGGCAACAAGCATGACTAATCAAATGAAAATCACTATATGCACCGCTACCATATACAGGGCTCACAGTGTTAAGCTCCTGTATGTTTTGTTATCGTTGTTTTTGATACCAAATTTATAGATACCAGTTCAATTTTACAATTCTCGATTCCAACTGAAGACAAGTGAACAGGTAAGAACAAATGCTATAAGCAATAGCACCAAACAGCTACGTTTTGGAGTTTGTAGATGTTCATATACAGAACCTGTTAAGCTCCATGTTGCTCATAAAAATAAATAAATGGTTCTTCAGATAGACAGCTATGCCCGTGAAAAGACATCAGCAATCTGGTGCCAAGTAAAGAAAACAACTACAACAAAATCAAAACAAAAAAGTGAAAACGAGCTTCTTTGATAAGGCTACATGACTGAGGTTAATAACGGCTATATAATTTCACCGCTACCAAGTTTCCATGTTCACTTAGAACCATGGTTAACACGAATGGTTCTTGCAGCCATGTATCCGAAAATTCCATAGTTTTGTTACTTGAAATAATAATATACAGTGATAATATTCTTTGGCATGACTTAAAATGCAGGGGCTAAAAAAACAATATCACAGAAAATTCACCGCTACCATATACAGAACCTGTTAAGCTCCTGTATGGTTCTTCTGTAGTGGTTCTTCAGTGGTTCTTATTTATTGGTTTAACAAGCCACCAATAGAAGGTGACCAATTACCAGTAGAGACCCACAGGGTTCATTACAGTTTCCTTTAAAACTAATTATAACCAGTAAAACCATTACACATTTTGTGATGGTGTCTATTGCTTTTTTCAGCATTACATGAACCTGTAAAGGGAGCCTAAGGCCTGCTGTTATACTTACAGTACGATCATATCCTTGTTTAATAGACTATTGACCAAACATTTCATTCAAATATCCACTTAATCTTTCATTTCTGGCCACCTTTTTGCTATAGATGACACAGCCTCTATAATTTCTTCAACAAACAACATGTGGACATCACAACCCTTACAAAAATGAACCATGGTTTTCGTAGTAAAACTGCTTAATTTTCTTTTGCGTGATTTCTTTGGCATAAAATCAATCAGACTGATTACTGCCATAGGTAACTGTCTAGAGCTACAACTGTAATTTGTAAATAATACAATTTATTTATTTATTTACTTTTATATTTTATTAAAGTTCTATTTTGACCCCTATGGTAGATGCTTCTTCCATAATATTTGAGGGAGGGGGCACAACAATACAATCCTGCTTAGGGCACCCATTTGGCCAGCAGCGGCCCTGCTTGTATGTTTTTTTCTTCAAGGGCAAGTTCGGAAAGAAAGGCAATTTGGGGCATGACTGAGGGGCTCTATGTGCACCGCTACCATATACAGACCTACCTGTTTCTTGCCCTTTAAGCTCCTGTATGTTTAAGTCGGCAAGGCTTCAGGCCATCTGATCGGGCAGTTTATTGTCCAGCCTTTGGCCTTATGACTGAGGCCTAAATAAAAAGGCTAAAATACAACTTTGATGGTAAACACTTAAAAACTTTGCTACCAGCTCGTTACAAAGGTTTCACTCATTAGTGCATTAAAAATTTTAATTAGCGAAGATCCACAAGCAGAAAGACACATCTGTGAAGGTAAATCAGAAGTGCACAGACTGTTTTGTGAAGGTGTAGGCAGGCTACATTTACCTTCACTAATTTACCTTCCTGCACTGTTCCTAATTTAATGTTAGTTCATAATGAATTTAACCAACGTAACACAATTAAATGCTACACATTTTTAGATACCTATCTGTTAAGTCCTGTGCATATGTGTAGTTCTTGATATTTGTGTATATTTTATATGGCAGACCTTTAGGTTTGGATGTTTTGTTAATGGCATTCTTCAAAATTAAAGCGATGTTCTTTGTGATTATCAAGATTGAGTGAATGTAGACTGAGGGGCTATATAACACCGCTACCATATACAGAATCCTGTTAAGCTCCTGTATGGTTCTTCAGTGGTTCTTCAGGTTCTTCAGCGGTTCTTTGGCATGACTGAGGGGCTATATAGCACCGCTACCATATACAGAACCTGTTAAGCTCCTGTATGGTTCTTCAGCGGTTCTTTGGCATGACTGAGGGGCTATATAGCACTGCTACCATATACAGAACCTGTTAAGCTCCTGTATGGTTCTTCAGTATTAAGTTGTATCACCACTTACAAAGAACCTACGGTTCTTTAGAGCCAAAGAACCACTGTTGGTATTGTTGAAGAAATACAATGCAATATGGCACCTCTTATGGTTCTATATAGCACCATTTGACAAAGGTCCTGTATAGCACCTTTAAAGAATTGGAGCTATACAGCACCAAAAGTTGTTCCCCTATGATTACGAGCCAATAACCATTTTTAGTGCTATATAGCAGGGGTCTCCAACATTTTTTACACCGCGGACCGGTTACGGTTTGGAAAAAATGTTGCGGACCCGGGGGGGGGGGGTGTGGGGGGGGGCGTATTGGATCAATATCCAATAGCTCGCCTTCATGGTTTAAAACAAAAGTATTTCCGGTATTGCGACGTAACCGCAAACCCCCATGCATATGTATCTTAAACGCAGGGATGCATGAAAGAGGAATCAAATCAGCATGCAGCGCTGTCTGAAACACGTCTCTGTGCTTGTGCGCGCTTCGGGTGTGTGCGAGAACAGCACGCAAGTAACGAATTGAGTTCTGTTTCGTTTCTTCTTCTTGTGGTTTTAAATAGCTTGAACGTGTAAATTGGCAAATTAATCTGCGAAATCACATGCCGAACGGTGGGGTCTGGAGCTGGTCTGTATATCACGGATCAACTGCGATCCGTTTAAAGCCCTAGCCATGACAGATCAGAGCAATCTTTTATTTACTAATTTAACATGAAATCGTCAAATTGCTACTCGATATCAATCGCATACAACGAAAATACAGAATAATTAGAAAAATCATTTACGCACAATAAATAACAGAGCGTCATATCTATACACATTTTCCGCAGAACTTTCTCGCGACCCGGTAGGAATTCTTCCACGGCCCGGCAGTGGGTCGCGACCCGGTAGGAATTCTTCCACGGCCCGGCAGTGGGTCACGACCCGGTAGGAATTCTTCCACGGCCCGGCAGTGGGTCACGACCCGGTGGTTGGGGACCTCTGATATATAGCACTATTTTTTTTAGAGTGTAAAACCACATTTCCCAGAAACAGGATACACAAATGTTGTCCATATTTTGGATTTGCTATACACTGATTTGTGCAATATTATTTTTTGTCTGATTGTGTTAATGTCACAATATACATTACAGTAAGCAAACCCTAAGATAAAATGTATCAAATCTAAAAACAAACAAATACACACTTTTACTCAGCTATGTAAATGGAGACATTCTGGCTTTTTTTGTTAATACATATACAGTGTCCTCCACTAATATTGGCACCCTTGGTAAATATGAGCAAAGGGGCTGTGAAAATAAATCTGCATTGTTTATCCTTTTTATCTTTCATTCAAAAAATTCACAAAATTCCAACCTATCATTGAAGTAAAACAATTGAAAGTGGGGAGAAAATCTCATGATGAAATAAATGCTTTCACTATTTCATGTTGGCCACAATTATTGGCACCCAATTATTGCAACGTCATTTTCCAGCACAACAGCTCTGAGTTTTCTCCTATAATGCCTGAAGAGTTTGGAGAACACCTGAAGGACTAAGAGATCAGAGACCATTTTCTTCATCCAGAATCTCTCCAGATCCTTCAGATTCACAGCTCCATGTTAATACTTCTTCTCTTCAGTTCACCTCACTCATTTTCTACAGGGTTCAGGTGCAGGGAACTGAAATGGCCATAGCATTACAATAATCTAAGCTTGGTTTTGTGCCCAGTGACCCATTTAATTGTGTTGTTTTTGAGGTTCTGTATTTGATGAAAAAATGCAGTTTTACAAATGCTAGAAACGTGGCTGTCAAAGGAGAGATCCAAACATGGCCCATTCCTGATGACGAGATTTCTACAGAGCAGCCATCAAGTGTTAGACAGTGTTCTAGGTTATTGATTTTTTTATCTGTTTGTATTTCAGATTTAGAATCCATGTCATCCATGTGTCTATCGACTATGCATTCATATGTTTCTCAATTTGGACTCCATGCAAGAAATATAGAGCTGAGTATCCATCAACATAACAGTGAATACAGCAACCCCGTATATATTTCCCACTGGTAACATATAAGCGTGAAAAGTAACGGCCCTAGTTGAGCCTTGAGGAACTCCCTATGCACTGCACCAAACCTCGTCATTCACTGCTACGAATTGATGGCGGTCAGATAAGTACGATTTGAACCATGCTAATGCAAAGCTCATTTTTTAGTCTATTCAAAAGAATCTTGTGATCGATAGTGTCGAACGCAGCGCTAAGTCCAGTAGGACATAGAGAGATACAACCACGATGAAGTTCCAGATCATTAGTAACTCTAATGAGAGCAGTCTCAGTACTATGATAAGGTCTAATATGACTGGAATCCTCACAGATTATTTTTCTCTAAGAAGGAATGTAGTGAGGATACAACCTTTTTAATATCTTTGAAACCCTCCCAAACAACGATGTGCTGATGTAGGTGCTGTTTGACAATTTTTTTTTTGGTTTTCTGCCCCCGAGACATATCCTAACTGACAATGACGAATTAATAATAGCCAAAAGAGGATCTATGACTTCTGGAAGCACCTCTTTTAGCTAGTTTAGATCCTTGGAATAGAGTCTAACATACATGTTGTTGGTTTAGCCACTCAAACTCTCCTCCTCAGGGGATCCATGCATTAGGATGATATAGACACATGTCCTCAATCCAGGCAGTTTAGTAACATTTTATGTTGATTGGAACCTCTTAATTATTGCCCTGATGGTGGAAATGGGAATTTTCACTGCTCTAGCTCTTTTCTTAAAACCACTTCACTAATTTGTGAAGCTCAATTATCTTTTGCTGCACATCAGAAATATATTCTTTGGTTTTTCTCATTGTGATGGATGATTAAGGGAATTTGGTCTTGTGTTCCTCATATTTATAATCCTGTGGAACAGAAGAGTCATGGCTGGACAATTTCATGCTCCTAGTCACCCTGTGTGCTAAAAAAATGTAAATATGAATGGGAATATACTTCAGAGATTTTTACTCATAAGAATTTCTAGGGGTGCCAATATTGTAAGAAGGAGTTGAATTTACAGCTTCTATATGGAGTTTACACAAACTAGTTATTGATCATCATGAGAATTTCAACACCATTAACATCAATTCCATGAGTTTTAGAGTGTCAATGATAGGTTAGAATTTTGTGAATTTTTCATAGTAATACACATTTATATAGACAATCAAAAGGCATAAACAATGCAGAATTTAACAAATACACACCTTTTACTTAGCTATCAAGGGTGCCAATATGGGAGGGTTAATACACTGTAGCTAGTGTTAAATACTATAACCAAACCCTAACCAGTGCTATTTTAGATACAATTTGCAATTTACAGTTTTTGTTAATATTTTGAATCAGTTTTTATTTTTATATTTTCCATTTTCATTCATTTTAAATTTAAAGTCTTTAGTAATTTTGATGTTTGTATTTGTCATATTTTATTAGTTGTTTTTTTTATAGTTTTAGATTTTTGTCTATATAATAATAATAATAATAATAATAATAATTATTATTATTATTATTTAAGCTTTAGTTTTAGTACATCAAGTTAAACAAAAGGAAAGTGAGAAATTCTGCCAACTAGTTGAATATTTCTTTATATATATATATATATATATAGCCTATATATTTTGTTTTACTTCATTATATGTGTGTGTGTGTGTGTGTGTGTGTGTTTTACAAATGAGGATGTCCCAAAAAGGAGGTTTATGTCAGATTTAGATAACTTCTGGGTACAGATTTGCCCCATAAAATAAGAAGCAACACAAAAACAAAAACAAAAACAAACATGCAATTTGTTCAAATAATACATTTTAAAGTGATGGGACACCAAATTGAACCGTATTTTAGGAAGGTGCCATACATGTAATGTTGAGATCAGGCCATAAATGAAATACCATCTTTAATTAATCAAAATAAATGGATAACATTGTCATGAAATAACAAAGACTTGGTAAGAAGTCTTTCTGAACTGAATAGTGGAGGTGAAACAGACCACAACAGAAGAAATGAGGAATGAATCAACTGGAAAATAAGCGTTCTGCACTCGCTACGAAATACAAAACCCTTATGAATACAGATCTGTCCTCACAGATTCTGCTGCGTCCCTTAAAACACATGACTAGATCCGTGTAGCGCTGCATTTCATTACTAAAACAATGGCGTGTGATGTGTTATTTGTAATGTGAAGGAGCATTCACAAGTTCTTTGTAATTCCCTATTTGATGGCAAGGCTTACAGCAATTATGATGTCTAATGTACGGATTTAGGCGTAAGAATTGAGAAACGGGGAAGTTTGGGCTCTGAATGTTGATGACGGCCCTCTTGAGGTCTCGGCGGGACCGGGGACGTGTTGATCGTTGCCTCGCGCTGATAAGCAAAAATGTTTCCGGAGCGTAAAGAATCGAGTGGTGTGCATGAGGGATAAACCCTAATCTGTCGCCACACACCGAACTTGACTTGCTAATATTTGCATTGGTAATAATCAGGTGGAAGTTCTGCTAAGCTCCCCATTACACCCTCATGTATGTGAAA
Source organism: Schizothorax lantsangensis (assembly GCA_027422415.1). Lineage (NCBI taxonomy): Eukaryota > Metazoa > Chordata > Actinopteri > Cypriniformes > Cyprinidae > Schizothorax > Schizothorax lantsangensis. The sequence continues at coordinate 7,948,526 of CM049850.1, read as the reverse complement.
AGGTCTCGCCGTTCATTTGAATACGGCCAAAGAGGAAGAAAATAGGATGCAGCAAGATGAATGTGTAAAGGACAAATGGAAAAATGATTTTGAAAAGTTGCATTTGGAGGGAGGCGATTGAGGGAAGCGCTGCCACCCGGCATCTACAGAATGAGAGAGGTATGAAACGATTGGTGTGGAGAGATTACAGTTATTGAAATGAATCCACTGGTCTGAAATAGAAGTGAAGAGGTTCATATAGGATTATACTAATAAAGTAATACAGAGATCAAAAGGGGGCTTGTGGTGGAGGGTTTCCTCAATCTATAATCCTTCAAGCCATATTGATGCATATTTGACAACGTGCAAATTGACAAAATTCCATTTGCAAGTGTTATGTACAAAATATGACTCTGAATACATTTATGAGACATTCTGGAAGATTTTTTTTAGTCGACTAGTGAATAAAGTCTAATAAATTAACTATTGCTTGGTCTTTATATACATTTGACATTTTAACATGCAGCAGAGTCTAAAGGTCTGACATAACACAGAAATATATTATTTAATACTATTAAAATAAATATTTTGAAAATAATTACAATAATAATAATAATAATAATACTTAAAATAAATAAATTATAAAACATAAATAAATTAATTAATTAACAAACATATAATATAATAAAAAACATAATGAAATAATATATAATAATATAAATAAATGAAATTATATATATATATATATATATATATACACACAGTATGTGATTTAATATATTATGTATGTTACTTAATATATATACTTCATTACATTGGTTGGAGCATATAAAAAAATGAAAATGAAAACAGGATTCAATAACCTATTTATTTATTTATTTACTTATTTACAATTTTTATATTCGCTATACCAGTGAATTTTTATGTTCCAGGCTAGAGAATGTTTATATATTATATGCAAAATAGAACCATTTTTGTGGTCTCAAACATACTGTAAATATCACATATTTTGAAATTGTGAATTTTTGCTGTTTTCTATCTAATAAAAGGCCTGCATCTGCTATCAAACCACTTCACTGACTGCTCTGTGTGATGCTCAGATATACGCCGCTCCGTCTGTAAAAAGTGTGTTTTTCCAACCAGCCTTCTTAAGATAATAATTTGCTTTTGCGTCATCGCTCGCCTGAGTCATATCTGATGATGCTGAGACTCTGAGACAGTAATTACACTGCTTGTCTGGATCACACAAAGTTCAACAGTACCTCATTTCATGCTAATTCATGCACACTGTAACATCATGTCAATGAACACAGAACACAATGAATCGGCACTTACGGCCCACACCGACACCAAGCTCTCTGCATGAGCTGAGCCGCCGTTTAGACCTCATTCTGTAATTACAGAATTGCATAAAATGGTGTGAAATCGTGCAGATAATCTGCTAAATCTCCCAACATGAAAAGATAATTGCAGCAGAAATTAGCCATACCTGAGGTTCATTCATTTGGTCACGGCCAGCTTCTTACATGCTGAGGATCGGATATTACTATTAATTATGAGCAGGTCAGAGTTGCTGAAGGTCGATCATTAGTGCCGGGACCATTGAAATTCTAATTATAAACAGATTAGAGAGTTACGCTCCTTTATGACGCTTATTAGATAATTACTTGGAGTGAGGAGTTTAGTGAAGTGAAGGAGCCAAGACCACACAAGATAAAAACTGAAGAGCACATATATTAATAAATAACCTGCTGAATAATCAGTAAGCAGAACAAAAGCACAGCCAGAAATAGAGAAGGTTATGGCTAGCATTATTAATAAACGGATAGTTCACTCGAAAATGAAAATGCTGTCATCATTTACTCACACTCAGGTTGTTTCTGTATGAGTTTCTTCCTTCTGTTGAACACAAATGGAGATATTTTGAAGAATGTTGGTAACCACACAGCTGCTGGTAGCCATTAACTTCTGTAGTATCCCCCCCCCCCCCCGTGCTATACAAGTCAATGGGGACCATTGAATGTAAATGATGACATTTTCATTTTTGGGTGAACTATCCCTTTAAAGTTGAAGTGTTGAAGTGCTGAAATACTTCTTTTAAACTACTAATCTCAGTTTAATGTACATAAACATCCAGTTGCAGGTTGATGTGGTTCTGCACGCTTTCTAAAACATTGATCTGTTTGTTTGAGAAGTGATGCCCAATTCATGAACGAATCAATCAATTGAGCCAGTTCTATTCAATGAACCAATTGCAAATCGATCTGCAACAAACAATTCGTTCTTGAGTTGGCCAGATTTGTTTGTAATGGTTCTATAGTTACCAAGAGTGTTGGGGTTAACATGAGTTACGTAATCAGATTACTTTTTTAAGTAACTAGTAAAGTCACATATTACTTTTTAGTTTACAAGAAAACATCTGAGTTATGTTTTCAAATAAGTGACAGCTGTTACTTTGTTTCTCATGTATTGAGTGACAGCTCTGGTGTTGCCATGGTGACAGAAATCAGTGCAGAGCGTTGTGTGTGAACATGATCTTACTGTAGTTATAGAGTAAATATCAACATGCATTTAGTCATCTCACCTGCACAAAAACACATTCAGTGTTCCTCAAAATGAATAAAAACTGTGAAATCCCAGTAAAAATTGCTGCTGACCTTTGATGATTCAGTTCAACCATACTAATAAACAAAAATGGCTTTAGATAAACATAACATTTGTGTTTGGGTTGAACTTTCTTCGCCTGCGTCCTATTCTTCATGCGATCCAGAATGGCAGCACAGCTGAAACATTTGTTTGAGCTGCGTCCTCTACTGTACAGATGTCAATTTACATTTCTTTCAGCCTGAGGCTTATTCATTTCACTTTTTTGGTGTGAAAGGGCTTTTACATTTGCCAAAATAGAACTCTTTATATTTAAAAAAAACAAGCAATCCCAGCCCAGATAAGAAAAAGTAACGTAACGCATTACTTTCCATAAAAAGTAACGTAATTAGTTACTTTTTTAGGGAGTAACAGAATATTGTAATGCATTACTTTTAAAAGTAACTTTCCCCAACACTGGTTACCAACTCACTGAATCTGTCTTTCGGTCATGTTCGACCTGAAACAAGTCAAAGACATAGAGCAATATGAACTCGTGAGGCAGTGCTGGGTTTATATAATTGTTTGAAAACAGATTTACAGATCAAAATCTTCATGCATGTTTGCACATTAGAGCTGAATGATAATATGATTACATTTAGCAATGACATAAACAATCAAGCAGTTGAGATTTGTTATATACCATATAGTATATGCATGACCGGATGTGATATCAGAGAGTTTATACAAATCATTGCTTTAATGTGTTCTTTGTTTTTGCTTAAATGAACACATGACATTAACTTACTGCATGATTAGTATTATCTTAGAACTGTACATTTCTGCCATATGGACACAGCTGATAACAGATCACTCTTGACTGTAATGTAGGAGCATTCATTTTCTGCTTTGAAATTATATGTGTGGTGAAGAGTGCTATAAGTGTATGAGTTTAAGGTGGTCTCCTACATCATCAGTCACAGATGGAAATGACTTTGTATGTTTGAAATTCATAAAAGTTGTAAATAAATTTATAAACAATGTACATTAAAAAAGCCATGGCTATTTGAGCCACTAATGCATAGGGGTGGGAATCACCAGAGGCCCCACGATACGATATTATCACGATACCTGTGTCACGATACAATATTATTGCAATTTTAAATATATTGTGATATTCTGCGATATATTGCAATTTATCACATTTTTTCCAACTTCAAATTATGTCCCCAAAGGAAGACTTTGGCATCTGTTTTAACTAAAAATAAACATTTCTCAGTTTGTTTATCTCACTTCAATTGTATTGCTGCAGTGCAAAATGGGATTGTCAAGCAGACAAACTGACCAACACTTTCATGAAAACCTGTCATAAATGTTGTATGCACCAGGCAAACTCAACTATTTGTATTACAGTCTAGTCTAGTCCACCTTAATTAAATGTAAACAGCTGCACTGCTGTGCTACTACAGGTATTTTGAACAATGAAACGTGTACAACAAAGTTGTGAAGACCCTTCAGCAATTGGGGCATTTTAAATTAAATTACTGTTAAATTTAAAATAAAAAAACAGTCTCACATCCGATTTAAACATGGATGGGGTTTTACTGATAACTTTCCGTGATGCCGCCATATTTATTTCACTAACTTATTGCATGCTGACCTCACCAGAAAAAACTCAACAGCATTATCTAGTGGACTGTAAAGTAATTGATTTTATTTTTCTACCAAATGGTATAATAAAAGATCAATACTTGGCGTCCGTGTATCGATACAGTATTGCCGTGGATAATATTGCAATACTAAGCTGTATCGATTTTTTACTAATATACTGTAGATTCCCAACCTGTACCAGTACCGCAAATGGCAGGGTAAATAATACTCCACCGATATATCAAATATCATCAATACGAACACTCTCCTCACTAGTGTGTGGACAGTATAGCATCTGATGAGAAAGTACATTAGTGTTGTGTTGTGAGAGCTGGATGAGGTCATGCGCACTACTAAGGGAGCTTGAGGAGAAGCCGAGGTCACTACACTGAATTCCCTTCCTGCATAGAAAGTGATTTTTCACCAGCGAACTACAAAGCCCAGCGGATTGGCCTGCAACCCCGAGCTGAGAAGCCGTTTGAAACGCTTTAGTCCAGTCAGCACTTCACACAGAGACCAGAGGTCAACACAAACCCAGCTCTCGACGGAGTCCAGCGCTCAGATGTCCTAACACATCACACACGGATTTTAATTGTGAACGGGAACAGAGGAAAACGGCGATAAGCTACAATACTCAACACAAGCAGGATCACAGCGCTGATTAGTCATTGAAGCGGACGCTGGGGTGGTTCTGCGTATCGTTGTTTTCCAACACAACTCAAGCCGTCCTGAAGGAATTAATCTCACCGCTCGAATCAAACGCCTGTTTCGAAGTTACAAATGACTCTTTAAGATGTTTACCCTTTTACTCAAAGCCAGTTGTAATTGAAAAAGCAAGTAGTTGTTTGTGCATGGCTCCGAGCAGCTATTTCTTTCTCGTCTCAAGACTGATGGATAAACACAGGGTAAACCAGACCAAACATGTCCCCTGGTGTTTTGGTTCATTCCCTTCACAGAGCATCCCTGGATGTCCTTGTAAATGCAATAATTAAAATGATTACCGCTGTGCACAACTGTGCATATAAATGTGGGTCGCTGATTGTACTTGCATTGTTATCATAAACAGAGCGGAGGGGTGTTTCATTTCACTGCTAATCACCTGGAACACACCAGCTCACCTTCAAAGCCCAGCAATGAAATCCTTACCCGGAGCGCACACATGATGCACGCAAGCGCTAACATGCGCCGGGCTCAGCGGCTCTCACATGTGTCTGGTAAGATGGATAGCGGATTAATATTACAAAACACTGCTGAGTAACAGTGTCTAAACACTTCTGAACACGCTATTGTTTTTGCATGTCTGGGCGCATGTTGAAGGAGTCTTTAATACCGAGCTCTGTTTAATACTCATCTGCCGTGTTTCAAAGTGTTTCCTTAATTATATAAACACAATATAATCAAGTACTTTTACTGTAGCTGATGTGAAATGGGTGGGGATAACCAGTCGAAGCTTAAAATAGTCTGCTTGGCTTATGAACCGCTGAAATATTACCACACATCTATGTTTTTAACGACTTGCATTGACTTTCTGCTTAGCCTATGTTTGACTGATCGGCTTGTGACTATTTAATCTGCTTGATCAGCTTCTTTTTGTGAGTCGTATATCTGTGAAGTTAACATTAACCAACACCTCAAACAAGTGTCAACGTCTGAACATCTTGTTTGTTTATAGAGGGTTGCAACCAGTATTATTATTATTATTATATAATTGCCTGCAGAATGCACTAAAGCGATTATTACCGAATTTGCAATTCGATAATAAATCTGTAATAAATCATGAATCGGTTAGTCGTGACTGGCAATGCTAAGCTTCGGTTACGATCGGATTCATCTGTAAATAGGCTATTGTAGTTTTGTCTTTGTTTACTTAGTTAAGCAGTCCATTACTCATCACTCGAATCCTGTATACTAAAGGACAACATTATTATATATTGTAAAGTTACAGTAGTAATCGTTTTATAATAGGTTTAGAGGGAGCTAGAGCAGACAACAACACAACCCTTACAAAAATTAACCATGATTTTACCATAAATCCAAAGACAATGGTTACTATTGTTAAACCATGGTAACCACAAATGAACCATGGTTTTGCTACACTAACCATAGTTTAAACATGGAATCTGTAGTAAAAAAACAAAAACATGTTTACTGTATTTTTTACTATAATAAAATCATGGTTAATTTTTGTAAGGGAAAAATATGACTCATGTTCAGTATTAGGATTTTTCTATAAAGATATTGTAATGCTGCAATTATTATTGTTCTAATTTTGACATTTAGGCAATTTAAGTATAGTTTTGTTGAATCTTGAGTATTACAGTCATGTGAGAGACAGAGATATCACGGCAAAATAAAGAGACTGAAACGTAAAAGGGAAGTGAAGATGCAGTTCACTAGATAACATTTCATTATTCTGCATGTCCCCAGCCTAAGAACATAAACCTTTTATATGTGATGGCCATACAAAACCAGGGTTGTCCGTGTTTCAGGATTTGTTGTGGGTGTATGAGTGTGAGATTTCCCAGCTTGACATTTAGTCCCAGTCCGTCCCTGGCTGCAACCAGTGTTGGGCAGTAACTAGTTACTAGTAATTAGTTACAGCAGTAATATTACTTTTTGCAGTAAATAATAGGATTTCAGTAATAATATTACAGTTCCCATCCATAAAACAGCTCACTTGGTTACTTTTGATGCCTCAACCCCTACTGACTTGAAATCTAACAATCCATAATTCCTAGATTTATTTTCATAATTTTCACGACACATGGATTCACCGGTGCAGAAACATCACTATTAATCATCACTGAGCGTTTGTAATAACTTGATCCAATGATGAGGCAGAAATATATTGTTAGTAATATTGTACAAGTATTTATGGGGAAGATACGCAATTACAATTTCTGTGGAGAAGGAAAAATAAATATAACTAGTAGTTTAACTAATTGCTGTTTCCAGAAAGTATAATATTACTTTTGAAAGGAGTAACTAATAATGAGTAATACATTATTTAATACTGAGTAACAAGCCCAACACTAGCTGCAACAAATAATTAGTCTGATAATCGATTAATCTTTTGATATTTATTTGATTAATTGGATGGAAAAGTCCAAAAATAATAATTTTATGAAAAAAAAAAAAATTCAATATTTACAATATTCTCTCCAGTGTTGTCTTCCATACAATGTGGGATTTGAAGGTGAGGAAAACAAATATAGTGAATATTATATATATATATATATATATATATATAGGCTATGTGCAATTAAACATTAAAACAGCTTAAAACTTATACTGATTGCTCACCATTTGAAAAAAAAAAAAAAAATAATATTGATTAGCTGTTCCAGATATAGTTTTACAAAATTCCTTAATATTTTCATTATATATATGTATATATATATGGATCGAAGTCCTGATGTAATAGATGTTGCTACGCAACAGAAATAATCTGCTGTGACAGCTGCACAATGAGATTATGAACGGGTCAAAGTTGTTGCTATATCACAGATTTTAATACAGCTGGAATTGTATTTTAATGCGCTGTATTGACCGATCATATTGCAGGACAGATATTTTACAGTAATAGTCATCAAGAGTGGCAACCGGACCGTTAAACACAAAAGCTGTAATATTCATCATCTGAATGAGAATGAACCCCAGGTTACTGTGCTGGAACTGTCCCTGCCGTTAATTACAAAGTTTGTAAATGAGTTAATCTTGGAAATAAAGTATCTGATGTTGTGGTGTGCTGTGTTGAATTACTGGAGAGATAGACCCAGCTCAGCGTCTCTCGTCACTGCAGCTCTGAGATTAACCACAGAGTGGCTCAATTAATCCATGAGAAGTGACACGGAATCTGAATACAACAGAAGCAGAGCGCACACTGAAGAGGGAGAGAGACAAACATCGCTCTCAATCATGTGGGCACAAGAAATTAATTGACCTCCCTGGTTTCAATTAAACAAAAAAGGACACAAAGCTAAATGTGCATCTATATGCATGTGAAGAAGGTAAAGAGAGCTGAGCGGTTCCCTTTACTTCCATAATGTGGAATGAATTGTTCACAATTATAACAGTGTAAAATAAATACAATATTGACTTTGAGCAATTAATCACATTAGAAGCACTTCTGTGCAGTGCTGGGGAATAACTGTCTGGATTATGTAATCAGATTTGTAATTATTATAATATAATATAATATAATAATAAAAAAATCTTGTAATAAGACTAGTTACTTTTTTATCGATTAGGCAGTGAATAATTCATAATTTATTGATTCTCCCTAATATTATTCCTTTCAAAAAAAAAAAAGAAAAGCCTATCACTTATAAATGTTCAGAAATACACGATAGTTTACATAAATACACAACAACAACAACAGCAACAACAAAAAGTTAATAATTGAACACCACATTCACCTTCACTTTTTTTTTTTATCACAAAAAAAATCATCTCCAATCACAAAGTCCCCACAATATATATTTTCTTTTGTCAGTTCATGGTAACATTAACATGCAGTAAAAAATAAAAACACAAAAATCAACTTTATCAACTTTACCAACGTGTGAAATCCCTGTAGTTCCTTCACAACTCCCAGTTTGGGAAACTATGCATAATGTAATGTTTAAAGCACGTCATGTTGTTGATTTCAAAGAAATATTTTCTTTCTCTTCGTATTATTATTATTATTATTATTATTATTATTTATTTTAGTCAATATGGCACAAGATTACCCTTTTCAAATTAATGTTATAAACAAGTTAGGTCAAGCGTATCTAAAAGTAATCAAAAAGTAGTCAGATTATATTACATAGAAATGAGTAATGCACACTAAAAAAAACGCAAACAGAAACTGTTAGTAAAGAATTTAAAATGTACTCTAATAGATTACGTTAAATTACTTCACATAACTACAACTTTGATCATGTAATCTGTAATTAGTAACTGACTGATAATTTTCCTGTTTAACACCATAAAGCTGTTTTGACACAATCTGTATTGTATAAACCGCTATATAAATACAGGTGACTTGATCTGACAATTTGTGAGTAATCTACCCAGCACTGTTTCCATGTATGCATACTGTAAGGTGCATTATTATTATTTTCTGTTGGCCTATTTTTGAGTTTTAATTGAGGAAAGAACAGAAGAGAGAATGATTCAAGTCAGATCCGAACATGCACGAGTGTCAAGCACTACATGCAGACAATGGCTCTGACAACAATTTATCGTTCACAGATGAATGTGCACGCTTACACAAGCTACAGCAGTGAAATTAATGTCATGTAACATAACAGCCAGGCAAACTACAACTATTATGCTCACATTTAGACATCAAAACACACAGATTACCTGCAGATTTATCAGGAGAGCATGATGAGGTAATAATTACCACCCTGAAACACCACAAACAGTGAAGTCTCAGTGCCACCCATGCACTTACACTTCATGACCGCATGATTAAAATGATGCTTAAGCCCTAAATACACCAACAACCCTTCTGCAAACCTTTGGTCAACTACAAGCCTATGAGTGGGAGAAAGATGGCACTATATCAAAACAGAGCTTACATTTAGTACGCCCATCAACTACTGCGTTTCATTATATCCTATACAAATCTGGCTTTTGTGAAAGCTTATACATTCCTAGCATTTGGAAGTAAGCAGCACAAGCTGGGGCGAGCGCAGTGTAAAGCGTGCATGTGTTTGCAGATCACATTTGTCACGTTTTAATTCATCTCACATTTCCATGCAGGTAGATCCTGGACAAGTTCACATCAAAAGCCATTTTGAATTCACATGGCATTGGTTTCTGGGTGTAAAAACCCTCGATATCCAGGCTGTTTTAGCATCATATGGAGGCAGGGCTGGACCAGCATTCTCTCTTCATTTAACAGACACGTCTAATGGGTCCCAGAAGGACGGCATGTTTGAAACAGAATGGGCTAACAAAAGCATAAAGGGTTAATTTAGCTTGGCTCAGGTGAGTTAATTATTCTTTTTGCCCAGTTCACTGCACATCCATAATGATTATTAACTAGCTTAAAATACTCTAGGACCGCTGGGAGCTTCGGATAAAAACACACACACAGAGGGCTGGATGGAGGGGATCATTATTCTAATGAGAGTGCTGTAAAACTCTCCAATCACAGTCCCCACAATAATCTTCTGGGAGCGTGAGGGGTCACAGTCGTCCGTGGATGGGTGCTGATTAAAGCACATTCATGCATGGATTCAGACTGGGATAATGACCATTCAGCTCTGATTTCAGATCACAGCACAGCAGCAGACAGCAGCTTCCACACCAGACCAGAGACACAGAGACAGAGGAGCTGAATAAACATCCTGACAGCATGATTCTGATTTCATTTCTTCAACGGGACACAAAACGGACAAAATTATTATTTAAAAAAAAAAAAAAAAAAAATCCTGGTCCTGTTGCAAATACAAATAATAATAATAGTGTTGTCAAATGATTAATCGCATCCAAAATAAAACTTTTTGTTTGCACAATATATGTGTGTGTGCTGTGTATATTTATTATGTATACATAAATACACACACACACACATACAGTATATATTTTGAAAATATTTGCAATGTACTGTATTTACATGTATATATTTATATTCATATAATTTATATTATATATACATATATTTAATATATACATATAAAATATATTTTTATAATATATAACATATATTTTTCTTAAATATATACATGCATGTGTGTGTTCATTTATGTGTTATTTATATATACATAATAAATATACACAGTACACACACATATATATTATGTGAACAAAACTTTTATTTTGGATGTGATTAATCATTTGATATCACTAAAATAATACTTAGGTCCCACCTTATATTAGCTGGACTTAACTACTTACATTGAAATTAATAATTTGTTACAATGCACTTATTGTGTACATACATGTTTTTACATTGTACTCATATTTAAAAAAAATACCTGCATGTAAATACATCTGTAATTAGTTTCTGTAATTACATTTATAATTACAGTTGACCCATCCCTTACACCTTAACCCACCCTTAAACCTACCCATACCACTTAACCTGTCCCTAACCTACCCGTATCACTTAACCTGTCCCTAACCTACCCATACCACTTAACCTGTCCCTAACCTACCCATACCACTTAACCTGTCCCTAACCTACCCGTATCACTTAACCTGTCCCTAACCTACCCATACCACTTAACCTGTCCCTAACCTACCCGTATCACTTAACCTGTCCCTAACCTACCCATACCACTTAACCTGTCCCTAACCTACCCATACCACTTAACCTGTCCCTAACCTACCCGTATCACTTAACCTGTCCCTAACCTACCCATACCACTTAACCTGTCCCTAACCTACCCATACCACTTAACCTGTCCCTAACCTACCCGTATCCACCTCAATAGCAGCAGAAGTGTTTTACAATACAATATGAACACAATAAGTACATTGTACTTATTTTTTAATGCAAGTACATATTAGTTAAGGCCACCTAATATAAAGTGTGACCAATACTTATAATAAACTGAATGAATGAATAAATAAATACATACATACATGAACGAACAAATTAATAAAGTGATTCATACACTAGCCTATATTCTAAGTCATCTAAAGTTATAGATTTAAATTTAACTTGTCAATATTCCTGTCCTCCAAAACTCTGAAATAAGTGTCAGATCCACCACAAAAATCATTTCTGACACCAGTTCTCATGTGAACAAATTTTGTAATAAAAGGCTACATTTTGAATATTTATCTTAATACTGGTCTCAAAATCAGGCAGATGTTAAATAAAATTGACATATATTGCAATCAAAAGATTTTATTTTATTTTATTTAATCTGAAATCCGCGTGCATGTCGAACCTGTCCCTTTGCTCCTAAGTTCTTGCGCATGCGCATTACTATCACTCAGTGTTTTCCTGCACACAGTGTGTATCCACAGCTCATCAAGACATGACAAAGGAAGAATAATACACTGAATCCGTGAGCCTGCGTCTGAATCGAGTGCAATGGGATACAAATACCGTGCGGCTCAAAATAAAGCTACGCTAACACGTCTTTCTATTGAGTTTGCTTCACGCAAATATTTCGTTTAAGTGACTCAAATTCAAATGAATCAGTTCCTTTAACCAGTGTAGTCTGATTCACGAACTAATGACTCGTATGAGCCGGATCTCTTGAAGAGTCACTCAAAATGACTCGACTTCGACCGAATCCTTCATCTGAACTCTGTCAGAGAGGTTTTACTTTATTTCTTATCAAACGGAATTGAATGCTGTACTAATTTTATAGGATTCAGTATTCAGGTTTCTTGAAGTATTGAGTGCCTACAGAATATTCTTAAAATAACATCACATTTTGTGTTCTATGACGAAAGAAAACAATATGGCTTTGAAATGGCTTGATGGTGAGTAAATGATGACACTGTTTACATTTTTGGGTGAATTCTTTCTTAAACACTGAAAAAAAAATATATACTATTTTTTTTTTAAGGTAAGTGGTTGCAATCAATTTATTTTAGCTACATTTAAATATATATATATATATTTAAAGTTAGTCAGCTAAATTTGTTTATTTAAATGTAGCTAAAATAAATTGATTGCAACCACTTACCTTAAAAAAAATAATAAAAAAAATAGTAAATTCAATGAATCATTTTTTTTTCAGTGAATGCTCAGAAATCAATGTCCTGTATTTCTGAACAAATCTGTTTTGCTCTGGAAAAATCCTACATAAAACCTACACAGACCTCCTTTTTTATGAATAAATAAATGCTGCAGAGCTATAGATGAGTGCTATAGATGCTCATTCTGTTCTAATAATGAAGCTATATTGTTAAATGTTGACTGAACCACAACTTGATGTGCTACCAAAGGAAAGGAATATGTTCAGTGACGATCTGCTAAAATATCAGTTTGTTCCTCACACAAAGCTACCACAATCCTTCAAAAGAGTCACATGCACTATTGTTATAGTGAACTTGTAATGTATAATGCATTTATTAATGGTCTTTTTCAGACCCAGACCACTACATGAACTGTTGCTGGAGAACATGGATGCTCATTTGGTGTTTCACTGAACATGTAACATGGGTTTGAAACAACGTGACGGTGAGTCAATAATGACCTAGGTCAGTGTTCAAACTATACCGTGGACTTTGGGGGAGTCCACTATTTTATATTTATTTTTTATAAGGGGGGGGGGGGGTTCGTGCGATAAATCACTATACAGGATTTACCCTATTATACTTTATCAACATGGATTGATAGGTGTAACAACAAACAGCCGCCCACAAATAGTCTATAACAGTGTTCGAACTATACCGTGGACTTTGGCCATAGTAGCTATATGACGCTAACTGCAGAATGGATTTCAAGGACTTCGCGCAGATCAACGGCCTCCAACGTTTATATTTTGTCTACTAATCTTTGAGTTAACATGTACTAAACATGAGTGGAATGAATTAGCACCGCAGCGCCCCCCCCCCACACCTTGATGCTCATGACAAGAATAGCATGTATAGTTATCTTTATTGAAGTGAATTAGGTTTAAATCGCCGTCATGCATGAATGAATGATATTTTTGCAATTTTACACATAATAATCCACGATGATCACATTACGCAAAACTGAAATTGCACGTCAAAATAACACATTGTCAATATTTTTTGAGACCCCCCAAAATTTCACAAATCACGTTTTCAGGGGAGCCCATGCCTTATTAAGGGGAGCCGAGCTCCCCCGTAGTTCGCACCCTGACCCAGGTGTCATGAATAAGGCTTCGGATCATAACCTGGTAAAACACAATTTTTATGCCATGTAAAAATGCAGAGGAGTCCTGGCAGGAGGCCACGTTTAGAGACGAGCAGGTCATGCTTTCAGGAGATCTGCACCTCGAACTGGGCTCACAATAGCGTTTTACACAATAACACATGAGGTGTAATTGACAGCAGTATCAGCGGCGCAGCGCTACTCTGACAGGCTTCACGGAGCCGTGATTAATTACCGCACGGCTTCTCTGGGCTTTCCAATTTCCTCTGGCTTTCAGTTCAGGGCTGTAGGTGATAGTACAGTAACTCCTGTTCCACCCTCCAGCAGGAGAAAGAGACGTCTCCTTCTCTCTCTCTTCTATCCTCCAGCGGATCAGAGCAGAAGTCAGACAAACAAGGGCTGTCGTGATAGTCTATGTAATGCGTCTCCCTGCCGTGAATGCTAACTACCGCTCATTTCACCAATGCAGGTGAGATTATCTGCACTCCAAGGAATCGCTGCTGCTTTTTTAGCTCCTCTTCCAGGGTTAAGTTTTAATTTATTATATGTGAGACTGTTATCATGGAGTTCGCTATCATAGGCCTCTTCATTAATCACAGCGAGGGCTTCATTTATTCCCTGATATCTGCAGGGTCCTGGCACTGATGTACATACAGGTCTGTTTATCATGAGCAAAAACTGAAAGAAAGTTGGAGGAGAGATAAGTGTATCCCAGTTTACGTTCACAACACTCAGTGAGGTATTTTTATTAGCTGTGTTGCTTCAATCACGGTTCGTTTTCAAGTTGTTTTGCTTTCTCTGTAGTTGCCTTGTATAATTAACTTACGAGCAAAATAAAGCATCCTCATGGAAACATTTGTAATGGAAGCAAATTCATCATTTGAATTCATGCATTACTTTTAATCTCTCACAGAGTACATACTTCACTGGTCATCATGATGTGTATTTATGTCTCTTATTGAACCCTAAGAAACAAGGTTTACTTTTCACTTGTGGATGCTTAAATACCATCACATTTGAAACATCGTTTTTTCTTGCACTCAGCTGTTTTGGTGTAGATACTTTGGCTTTTTAATTGATTGTGTTTTGACACAATAACTGAAGTATAATTTACCTTTATTAAGTTAGTGTAAAATGGCAGGTTTGTTCAGTATTACTCTCATTCTCACTCTCACAAAATGCTGTGATTATGTAAACATGCAGTTCAAAAATGTTTTATGTCGGAATATATATTTTGTATTATTATTTTTGTTATTTCCATCCAAAATAAAAATGATCATTACCATTTTTTATTATTTTTTAATAATTTAATTTAATTTAATTTAATTTACTTTAAAATTTAATTTAATCCAAAACAAGGATATGATCTTTAGTTACCTCCTACACTGATGATATTTCATTCATTATTAACATTAAAATTTTATTAAGATAATTAGTTCCCATTGTGACAGCTTTCCTCATACAGTGTGACAGCTGTTATAATTACTCTCTTGCAACATTTTGCAAAAAATAACATAAAAAAACATATGTAGATCTTGACCTATAAATATTAACCTAATAACCTAATATTGACCTATTATTGACCGATAAATATTGACCTATTTTGATGACATAATAGAATAGTATAATTCCACAAATTATCTACCCTTTCAAATTTCTCTGTACACATTATTATTATTATTATTATTTTTTAGTTATTAAAATTTTTTTTTTCACACATAACATAACATAACATCCAAAATATAACAAAACAAAACAACAGACATATACTCAATATCTCAAAGTCCAGTCAAAAGGGAGGGAGAGAGGGAAGACATTTTGATTTATTTTTTGTGCTCAAATACACAAACGTTTATTTGCCCAAGTTGTAATTTCCAGTTTCACATCCTGAAACACACTTTTTCTGTTGGTGTATTCTGTTTAACTAGTGACGTCTTCTTCATAAAGACCCACATTATCAAATCATCTGGTTCAGTCTCTTATCCCTGTGATGCGTGTGTGGCAGCGGGGACATATGGGACAGAACAGAGATGGGTGTGAATATCCCGTGACCCCTAACGGATCAGGGGCGTACTGAAAGACGGCCTTGAACTGTAAGGAGCTAATCCTGTTTGGCTGGCCTGCTGACGGCCTGCTCACCGGGACACGGTCCTGCTCTCATCCTGGTGCTCCACATGCTAATCAAACTAATGATGAGCAACCAGAGACCTGCTCACAATGCTGGCAGGAGACCAGTGGAACATGCACACATGATATTAACCATCAAGCGATAGTAAAACCAGACAATGCAATAAAACAAAGGCATAGCAATCTTTACAACACCCCCTCAACTTTAGAGATGTCTTCATAACTGTGACGTCCTCAGTGTTACCCTGTGTTAAAACAAAGTGAAGCGGTCAAGGAAGATGCATAGATTCAGCCAATCAGATTAAAATATTTTTTTTAGACAGCTATGTAGATTATTAAGGGCACAATACACATTGATTGGTCAGTGAATGGACTGTGAGCTGTAGGGCCATGCAATATATCAAAATAAATAGACATTGCAATATGGCTTGTGTATATATAATTTTTATTGTATTACTCACCTTTTTTTAGATTACAGTATAATATCATTAATACAATTTTTTTTTTTTTTTTTTATTTCTATATATAATAATCATCACAAATAAACAAAATGTATTTATTTATTTATTTAGTTAGTGAATTGATTTTAACACAATGGCAATATAGCCTTAAAACTCAAGTGGAAAGTAATGAACAAACCAGAGCATGACATTGTTTATTTTCTATACAGATGCACTCTCTTACATAATCACCCCAATCATGCTAAGATTATTCATTCATTCTGAACAGTGCTATTCTAGAGTTTTTTTTTATTTTTATTTTTTTTATTGAATTCTTGTTTGTTTTTTGTTTTTCATATCACAGAAAAAAACAAACAAACATTGCAGCGCTAGTTTGTTTTCTAATATCATGCAGCCATTGGTCCGTAGGCCATCTGACAGCATTTGTTTTTTACACACAGGTTTGGTCGTCTGCTTTCTCTGATTTCAGAAGCAAACTCAGCCTTCGAGCTCATGCACACACAGGTGCGACAAACGTGCATTTCCCAAAATTGTTTAACAGCTTCTGCTGTTGTTTTTTCTTTCCTTTTAACCCCTTTTCGCTGTTCTTCTGTAATGGTATCCCTCTCTGGAGTGTTGTGCTATGTTTGTGTTTTCAGCGAGTTTCTCAAATGCCCTAATTCTCCCTGAATCAACAATCCTTTGTGTGAAGCCGGTGGAGAGGGATTCCCCAGCTGTGAGCTCCAATGCGTCCCTCAGGCGGAGAGATGCAGATTAGTGGAGCAAGTGAATGGAAGGTTAAAAAATGCATTATTAAAAATAAACTGTGCAAGAGAGACGGGAGAGCCAGAGACGGTGGAGGAAAGGGAAACTTCAAACGGTGATGTTTAGCATTGCCGTAATACAACATGACAGGTTTATAAAACTTGCCACTCTCTATTGAAGGGCTGGAAATTGACTCGGGCAGCGGTAAGTGATGGCATATTCGACTTTAAAAAATGGCTTTAATGATGCAGTTATTGTGTTACGGAAATGGAAATAAAACTTTAATTCCCTCGGTGAAGAACGATCCTGCATGCTTCAATGTGCACATGCTAAAAAGTGATTCTCATGGCAGATTCCCATGGCCCTGCGCTCCTGCCGATTTAGAAAATCTCTCCCTCTCCCTCGTTTTCGGTTTGCAAAGGTAATGAGAAGCTAATGAGGCTTGACTTGAATTTTTTCAGCACTCCACTCCTGGCAGCTTCCCAGAGGGTCTGAAGGAGATGTTTAGCTTCTATAGAAGCGGTGCTGACGGATGGATAGATGGATGCAGGGTTCGAGCCTCTGCGTTTGCTCTCCATTCACCGCACACGAGGGGAGGGTGAAGAGATCGGGAAACTCAAGGAGGGAGAGAACGGGCATGAAGAAATCAGCGCTCTTAAAGCCAGATGAAATCCAGACGGCAGGCTGAAAAGAAAAGGCCGTATCAGCTTGAGACTCATATGGATGCTGTGCTCTGAATAACACAGGTCTGATGATGTGCGGACCTTCAGCGTTTAGATTGTCACAGATCTGGAAATGACTTTGAAAGTGTAGCTTCCCAAGCGACAAGCTATCATTTAACACTGTAAAGCCTGATATATGAAATAATAGCTCAGAAAACCCGTTTTTTTAAATGGACCAGTTTATTGAGCCTATTCAGAAAAATATGTAGAATGTCACAATTAATGCATCAGGCTTTTCTGTCTCATATAGTCTGATATATGAAGGATAAAACAGCTTAATTTTATTTAGAGACTCAAACTGAGAAAAAAATATGTAATTTGCTGCAGATGATATCAGTGATATCTTTATAATAGTAGAGTAGATACTGACATAAAATTATATTAATATCATGTCGTCTCGTCACTCTGTATCTCCAATAATATGTCTCAGTAAGATGAGATGTAAATGATCCAAACATATAATGCAATGCTGATTGAGAGATGAAGAAATAAAGGCTCCTCAGAAGATGTGAGATGAAGATCATTCCTCCGCTGAGGAACAGTGAAAGTAAAGCTCCTCAAAAGATCCTGATGATCAGATTTGAGACTAAAACATGATTGATGGAGAATCAAGTAAAGCTGAGCTGCTTCAGTCCAGTAAGTGTTCATCTGGAGATATGACTGCAGTTATTCTGACCTTTACTTGATCAAAATCAGTCAAGATTTGACTCTGAAGCAGCAGCTGAAGCTGGACATTTCTACAATTTCACTAAAATAGCTTTTAAAGTATCGATCAGACGACAGAAGACTGAGTAGATTGAGTGCGACAGCTTTGATCATGTTCATCATTAAGAGACATGCGAAATATGTGTATGAAATATAATACAGCTGGCTGTATATGGTTAAAGTCACGTAGAGTAGCTGTGTTTTTAAAAGAGCAGATACACTGCAAGCTAAGATGCCCAAAAAAGGCCTGTTAACAATCAAAGAAAACAATGTGGTAAAGGTTTAGGCAAAACTAGCGTATGTGATACTAAATGAGCATCTTCTCCATGCACCGGCAGGCCAGGATGACTTCTTCAGCACAAAGGACAAAGTCAGCCTTGTGCCGAGGATCGGGCCGGACTAATGAAGTCGTAGCAGACTCTCGGGCTGATAGACCTGTTAATGAGCTCCACTCCTGTGATGGGAGACGGGGGAAAGGGATGTACCAGGTAGGCGCCGGATCATTAGCGTAATTTAAGCAGAAAAGGTCTTTGTTTCTCGTCGAATTGCCGGGGAGGCTGGGAAGGGACCTCGAGGCCTCTCGAAAGCATTTTGCTGGCACGCACGCCGAGAATTGATTGTCTTTGTTGTGGTAATCTGAAATTAATTTGCACTTGAACCCATCTTTCTTCCAGGATCAATTTAAAACACTGTTATAATTATGTGAAACCGAGAGCAGACACTGATATGACGAGCTGGAATATTTTAATTCCCCAGGTACTTAAGAGCCTTTTTTCCCTGACTTATCTTGCGAGGTAATAAAACAAAACGTTCCTCATGCATAGGCTTAAGGGAGAGGTATTTGCCGGAGGGCTAACAGTAATAACCGCTGTATTGCTACACGTTTACCCGTGTACCCTCTCAGTAGGTCATCGCTTTCTTTCAAACATGCAAAACTCGCGCTAATGCGAGCCGAAGCTCTGCGAGGACAGATGAATTCTCCTCGGCCCTTTATTCCACGAGTTTAATTGTAATAAGCATTTAAAATCTATTAGAGACTACCTGCTAATATCGCCAATTGATCTTGGCGGCGCATCCCTCTTGTTCCCAGCACGTGCTTTTTAATATCTTTATCAGAATGCTGCTAGTTTTCATCCCCCGATTGGTGCTTGTAGCAGGGAATCTCGTTAGCTTTAGTCGGACCATCTTGAGCAGTTTCCCGTGGCGCTGTCATGTAGCACAAGGGCGGCGAGGTCATTGCCCAGGGCTGGGATTCTTGCCGGGCTCCTCGGGCGCCGAGAACAAGGCGATGGGCAGCCAGACAGACAGCTGATGGCATTAACATGCACAAACATTCCCAGCTCACCATGAGAGAGGCCTTTGATTTCTGCAGAAATTAACTGCATGCAAGATAAAGCTTATTTGGGGTGGAACAATATTCATGAAGATTTCCCATTTTTAACATGCATGCTCTATTTCTTATGTAAACGTGCTTCTTATTCACTAACACCAGCAGTCCAAGGCACTAGTTTAGAGCCGCACCAAACATATTTGAATTGAGTGCAATCATGCCTTTTCTACATAGGTTTTGCCTAATTCACAAAAGTAAGCATTATTTGCTTGGCACAATTAACATTACGCTGTTACTGCCTCAGGAAAGCAGGCACACTTTGAGCATATATCCGAAAAATTATAGTCAGAAAATTGAAGGCTATTGAACCTTTAGACAAACTATTTAACAAGAAAATGCATGTGTTTTAATTTTTAATTTTTTGATATAGTTATAATATAGAGCTCAGTTTCATTCAGAGGCCCAAATGGAACAAAAATATTACATTTGGTGCGGATGCTGATATTTATATGGCCAAAAAGTAATATGAAATTATGATTGCTTGTAATGTAAATCAATGAGATCTTTATAACAATATAGCAGATGCTTACATACAATTATATAAAGTTAAGTCGTCATGTTATATCTCCAATAATATGTCTTAGTAAGATGAGATATAAATGCTTAGCATTATGATCAATCTCTGTATTTTTGAAACATAGAATGCAGATATTTACAGGACTTAGAAATGTGTGCATCAAATGTGATACAGTAGACTTTATAGGGTTAATACTGTGTATAGACTGTAGAACATGTATACACAATACAATAGTGGATTTAACATCCAAATTTAAAGTCTAACCTTAAAATGCATGCTTTTTATGCACCCTTCTCACTTTAAATACTTTGGTGAGTTAATATGAATATTGGTAGCACTTTAGTGTCCAATTCTCACTATTAACTTGTTGGCTATTAGCATGCATATTACTGGGATATTGGCTTTTTATTATTACTAAAAAAAAAAACACATATTAATGTCTTATTCTGCAAGACCTTATTCTAAATCCTTAATCTTACCCAATTCTTAAACTTTACAACTACTTTACTAAGTATTAATAAACAGTAGTATTTTGAGGCAAAAGTCATAGTTAATACCAGAATAATTTATGTAGTTACTTGAAAGAATTAAAATAACTATTTCATGTCTATCCTTGTATCATTAACTCGTCGAGGATTATATAGGATTTAAAAAGTAATTAGTAATGAGTATTTAAATACTTTTTGGAGAGAGTAATTTGTCCAGTAACCTACTTACACTGTTGAAGATGTAATTAGTAACTAGTAATTAATTATTTTTTTTAGAGTAACTTACCCAACACTGCTCATGCCATTCCAGATGTGTGTGCATTTCTTTCCTCTGCAGAATGTAACAGAAGATATTTTGAAGAATGTTGGTAACCAAATTTGGTGTTTTTGGGACATTTCTCAGAATATCTTCTTTTGTGCTCTGCAGTCATATGGGGTTGGAACGATATGAGCAGGGTAAATGATAACACTGATCATTTCTAGTTAAACTATCCTTTTAACCCGTCAAAACATCAGACTGGACACAGACTGTTAATAGTGTGTTTGATGAAGCAGCGGCTGGAGCAGGACTCCTCGGGGAGCAGCGTGACGTTACTCTGAAGGCTTGTTTCCCAGCTCGTCTCCTCTGACAGAGAGAATAGCTGTCATCCAAAGCAAGCTCTCCGTCTCATTAGATGAGCTCTCAAAATCTGCACTGACATCAGGCGGTTTGCATCAAAAAACACTCTTCATTTGTAATACACAAACACTTCTCAGTCTACATAACTCACATTTTGTTCCCACAATTCCTCCTGTTTTTCGCTCCGTATAATCATGCTGAATATGCAAACGCCTTAAATAATTAAACACTCCTCTGTTCGTTTGTATACGGCGTGCTCGGAATGATTTGTTTGAATTTTGTACCAGTTTTGTTGTGCTGTTGTTTTCTCTGCATATCAAACGCGTTCCCATCGAGAGACGAGAAGCGTGTCGTTGTGACCCACAAGTTTGGGCCGTTGTGTCTGAGGGTGACCACACGCGCCTGTCTTACATCTCGTTGCCTCATTTCCAGGCGTAACGCTTCTCTTTCTGTCTCGAAGCCTTCTTAGCGTTTATCTCGTCTCAAACAGGTCTGCGGAGAGCGCTTCACCCTGATGATCATGCAAAACACAGAGCTTATAAAGCCAGCAGCCTCGCTCTGCTGATAACATCTGCCTTCAGTCTATCGATCGCCTGTTTTCAGGGGGCCTTTGTTTCCGCCCTGAGTTTGCCACAGGACTCCAGAAGTGACAAAAGATTGACACGAGGACCTCGAAATTAACTGCTGCTGGCCTATTAACAAGCTAACAGCGCATAGTGGCAAGAGTGAAATTCTTCTGAAAACAATGGAGGAGAGGGGGAGGGTGAGAGAGAGAGAGAGAGAGCAGCAAAACAAGCCGCTTAATCTTTTCTCTTATCTCGCAACTGTTGTGAGCCCTTCCAGGCAATTTTCTATTCAGGCTATTGATTTTTATCACCTCTTCTAAACCTCTATGACAGATTATTTTTCAAAGACTAAAGCTACTTTTCCCACTACGGCGACCCATATATTGCTTCAAATGAATGATAAATAGAGACAAAGTTTCAACTATTATGCTGAAAAACACTGTTTTTGATTAATCCTCCTGGAGCAGATGAGCTGATTCTCTTTTTTCTCCTGTAATGCTGCTGCTGCTTCCGTGAACGAGAGAAATAAGCACCAAACCGGTGCATTTGTGATGAATTTACAACATGTGGAGTCTGGAGATGAGTGGAGTTTGGGGCGGTTTATGCGCTGCATTGAATAATAGGGGCCGCCGCTCATAGTTTTCACTTTGACAGGGTTTGACGGCGGGTTACGGGTCTATTAGAACTCTTTAGACAGTGTTGTAAACTTAGACTGCCATTCACTGTGTTTATTTATTTTGTTTGGGTGCAGTAAATATCACTTTAACAGTCACTTGTCATGAAGGTTTTTTGACATGCTTTGGCACAGACTATTTCTGAAACATTTTCTAAAACAGTTTTGCTTCAGGACCTACAGATTACATTGGCACAGTGCAACATATTTTATTGCACAAAAATAAACAAAAAGTGACCTTTAAATATTTTTTTTTATTAATATTACCATAAGTCGTATAGGCACATCAATATGCAAAATTATTCACATGACATATATAATAATTCACCACACAAAACACACAGTGGTGACATAAAACATATTCATTTTTGCTGTGAATGCATATTTAATGTAGTATGTGTCATGTTTTTGTTCATGAGGGCTATCTATCTAAACTAAAGATTGTCTTTTTTACACATTAATACCTGTTAAGTGCATTTAAATTGCTCTCCTAACAAGTTAGTTTTGCATTTTCATTGCTTCCATTTAGCGTTGTTTATTTCCCTACTGCACTTTATTTCTCTTGCCACACCTGACAATGGGCAATGACTATTTCTACCAGCTACAAAACAGTATGTGGATTATTTCCTTAAAAAATTAAAAATAAATAAATAAAATAAAACACAGGCAGGACAGATTGGGGATATACATCTAATTGCATATTTTAGTATTTTTTATCAATTAATATTTATCTAATTGTATTCATTTATTTGTTTGTTTGTTTATATATATATATATATATATATATATATATACACATATATATATATTTATAGGTGTATATATATGTATATGTAAATGTTATATATATATATATATATGTGTATATGTAAATGTATATATATGTGTGTATATGTAAATGTATATATATATATATATATATATATATATGTGTGTATATGTAAATGTATATATATATATGTGTATATGTAAATGTATATATATATATATATATATATATATATATATATGTGTATATGTATGTGTATATGTAAATGTATATATATATATATGTGTATATGTAAATGTATATATATATATATATGTGTGTATATGTAAATGTATGTATATATATATATATATATATATATATATATGTGTGTATATGTGTGTATATGTAAATGTATATATATATATATATGTGTATATGTAAATGTGTATATATATATATATATATATGTATATATGTGTATATGTAAATGTATATATATATATATATATATATATATATATATGTATATATATGTGTATATGTAAATGTATATATATATATATATATATATATATGTGTGTATATATATGTGTAATGTGTGTATATGTATATATATATATATATATATGTGTATATGTAAATGTTATATGTATATATATATATATATATATATATATATATATATGTGTGTATATGTAAATGTATATATGTGTATATATGTGTATGTGTAAATGTATATATATGTGTATGTATGTGTATGTTGTTATTTTGTTATTCTATTTTATTATTTGCTTTATTCTATTTTCTATTTTGATTGGTGCATTTTTAAACGTACGTTATAAGTGACTCAAACTCAAATTGAAATGGAGTTTGTGTGGAGCAGAATTTACTGCGAACCGTGAAAACATCACAGCAGTTCACTACGAAATGCAGTGTATCAGATTACATATTTATATAATTACAATGCAGTCTTTGCTATTTAATAATTACTTTAAACCATATCACATTCTCAGGTATTGTTAGAGTTAATAAAAAAGTTACAGGCCAATTAGCGATTAACACTTTCATATACTCAGCAACGCAGATTTTTACTCACTTGTGATGCTTAGAGTGTTAATTATAGGCTCTGACTGCATGCGACCCTATCAGAAAAGACCTGCAGCCCATTTTTGGGTTGAAAGCTACTGTTCTTCTAAAGCAGCATTTAAAATGCTAGGAACACTGACTGATACTCGTTGTATATCCACAAGTAAACAGACCTGCGGTCGCAGCGCTTCACCACAGGACCGGCTTCACCTGATGTTTTAGTTGTGGTGTTGGTTATGAACATCTCTGTGCTCTCTACAGATGTAGTCCGTGACCCCGCCGGATTACCGCTCTGCATCAGCTGGCCTCTCCCTCAGACTCTGATGATTGCGAGGTTAGCTTGTCATGATTGGAGATTGTGCACATTCCCATAGATTTGCTGTCAGGCAGATCGGGGGTTAAGTGTTACTCCGGCTCCTGGCCCCCGATGCTGTCCTCTCGGCACACGGGCGTCAGACGGAGCACGGATGATGACATGATGGATTACTCCAGTCACTGTCAGCCCAGTCAAAACCAGTCTGCCGCTGATAAGGTGCATGCTCACCCCCAACCCCAGGCTCTGTTTGTCTTACTGAGACAGCGGTGCGAGGTGCGAGTGACTGGAGTCGTGTGGAATCTGCAGCGCATGAGTTTTGTTGTCATTCATGTGCGGCTGATATAATGAAACTGACTTCTGCATGGGTGTTTATTGTTTTTGGTGATGCTTTTATCTTTAATCATACTGGTAGGTGTGGAAACAAGAGCTTGGTGTGATTTTATTCTTGAACATGCATGAACTACTAATGATTGTCCTGATGAGATTGCCAGAAATGGGCCATTTGAGAAAAAAAAAAAACTTTTTAATTTCTGAAAGTGCAAAGTCAGAAAAAGAAGTAGCGGCAGTCTTGTGATTATTGAAAAGAACCCAATGTAGGGCGGGACTTGATTCGATGCATTAGTTGTTGATTGGATGTCGAGATGTGGGCGTGGCTCTCAAATGAAAGCAGGATTCAGTTGATCGTGGAGCGGTGGGATTTAGACCGGCTCTATGACTGGAACACATATGGATGAATAAATAGTTCACATTCAGATCAATAAAGTGCATTTAGAAAATAGTTAGGTTGAATTTTAATGGCAACTTTAAAGTCTAAGTCACTGCTTTCATTGATCCACACTTTTTTCCCCTTTTTTAAAAACCTATAAATCTACTGTATCATATTCGATGCATGCATTTCTAATGTCTCTAAATGATCAACATGATCAAATTCAGCTGTTAAATCTGTCACACAAAATCTGTCTTCTGTCATCTGATCGATAGTTTAAAAGCTCTTTTAGTGAAATTGTAGAAACGTCCAGCTTCAGCTGCTGCTTCAGTGTCTTTTTTCTGTCAAATCTTGACTGTTTTTTATCAAGTAAATGTCAGAATAACTGCAGTCATACACAAGCTGTACTTCTATTATTGGAGATATAGAGTGACGACATGATATTTCTATTATTTTTAGTGCTGTCAAACGATTAATCGCATCCAAAATAAAAGTTTGTGTTTACATAATATATGTGTGCATATGTACAGTGTGTATATATGAATGCTCACACATCCATGCATATTTTAAGAAAAATAATATTTAAATATAAAAAAAAAAATTAAGTATAATATAAATTGTATGTGCATGTGCATTTATATATACATAATAAATATACACAGTACACGCACATATATTAAGTGAACAAAAACTTTTATTTTGGATGCGATTAATCATTTGACAGCACTAAAAATAATATAAATATCATGTCGTCACTCTATATCTCCAATAATAGAAGTACAGCTTGTGTGTGTTAAGTGAGCAGTTTTTCCTCCATATTCTCACTGTATCAGACTATATGAGCCATAAAATCATGATAATCAAATATGATACTTAAAAATAAATAAATAAATAATACATATAAAACACATATGAAATCATATTTATAGGCTTTTTAAAGATTTTGTCTAAAGGTTCAATGAACTGTTTCATTTAAAAAAACGTAGAATTTTTTTTTCTGATTATTATTTAAAGTGCCATGAGGCTATATGTGACCCTGGACCGCAAAACCAGTCATAAGGGTCAATTTTGTGAAATTGAGATTCATGCATCATCTGAAAGCTGAATAAATAATCTTTCCATTGATGTATGGTTTGTTAGGATCGGACAATATTTGGCTGAGATACAACTATTTGTAAATCTGGAATCTGAGGGTGCAAAAAAATCAAAATATTGAGAAAATCATCTTTAAAGTTGTTCAAATGAAGTTCTTAGCAATGCATATTACTAATCAAAAATTAAGTTTTGATATATTTACGGTAAGCAATTTACAAAGTATCTTCATGGAACATGATCTTTATTTAATGTCCTAATGATTTTTGGCATAAAAGAAAAATGGATAATTTTGACCCATACTATGTATTTTTGTCTATTGCTACAAATATACCCAGCGACTTAAGACAGCCGTTGTGCTCATATGATAAAATGTGCTTTTTCAGAGCCTCCAGAGGAAGAGCCTGATTTGTAAGAGACAAAATGCTAAAGCAGCTCTTCACACCTCAGTAGTAATTACTCGTGTGGCCTGTCATTTACCGTCGCTTTGTGACACAACCTCCTGCCAAACTGTTCAGCAGTTAGCAGAAATATCACATGTTGGCTGGGGTCACTGCAGCACGGAGCTTCAGTAAGCAGCGCTAGGAGCCGCCTGCAGTTAGATTGTTTTCAAATTTATTTTAATTGGGTCTCACCAGTCCTCATCAGGGATTTGACCCCAGAAATGGGCTGTGGGGTCACTCCTGGCCGTCGTCTTTGAAGGCGAGCGCTCTCCCCACCGCTCTGTGTGGCCTTGAATTGCAAATAGTTTTAAAGCAGCATAATGAGCTCGGCGGCGCTATGTGTGCGCTTTGTCTCTGGCCACACAGCCAAATGAGTCGCGATTACTCCGCTGAATTACAAACCATTATTTTCCGTTTCATCGCTGGAGTTTCGCATTATCGCTGTAGACGACGTGTTGCGCTAAAACACGTTACAAAGAAAGGCCTGATACTCTGAAGTACATTACATTAATCACGCTAGACGCTGGCTGCTTCTTCTCTACTTAACATGAGCGACACAACAGTGTGAATTAATAAACATACTGAGATCACAACAATTAATGCTGCTTTGCTCTTTATAATAGTAGATTAGATCATGCACCTTGAGTGCTGCACTTAATTAGTGCTTCATTCTTAATGCCTGCTTAATTACTGCAGTTGTTTTTACAATAAAAATGCAAAATAATAAAAAAAGGCATTTGCAGTTGTCTTTTGGTGCTGAATTCTCACGTCACCTTTAAATATTGATTTTCAATCACTTTTATAACATGTAAACGTCAGCATCCACGGTTAGTAAGTCTATGCATTGTAAAATGCTGAATGTAACTACATAAATATATTAGTTGATCTGCTTTCTGTAACTTATTAAAGCTGGTTTTAATATCACAACACTTCTAGAAGTAGAAATCCCATTGATTGCTTCTATGATATTTATTTATTTGTTTATTTTTTACAATGATGCTTATTCTTTTCAAGACAGACCTACTTTCGTATGCATGCATGTATGAATAAATAAATAAGTAAATAAATAAATACATAAATATGTGAAGATTTTTCAAATAAATAAATAAAGCAAGATTACAAGAGATTGTTTGCCAGTCATTTCAAACGTTTTACTTGATTTTGATTTTACTTTATGATAATATATACACCCTCCCACTTTAAATATCTTTTCCTATTTTTAGGAACATATTTTAAATAATAATAATAATAAATATTTTAAATAATTCCCCTTGAAAAAAAAAAAATGAAAAAAAAATAAACAAATAAATACATACATAAATAAATAAGTAATTTTTTGAAGTTGTAAATAAAATAAAGATTATTGGATTCCATTTTCAAAGGAAAAAAATATATATATATTACAGCAAAAAGTCCAGTGTTAAATGAGACTCTCACAGAAAATAATGTTGATTTCAACACTTTTTCAGAGTTTATATAGCTCCACACTTTCTGGAGTTAAATTAACACTTTCAAAATAGTTAAAGGAAAACGCCACCGTTTTTCCATATTCCAATATGTTCTTCTCAACTTAGACGAGTTGATATGTACCTCTCCCGTCTCAGTGCGTGCACTTAATCAGCTCTAGCGCGGCACCACTTGAGTGCTAGCGTTTAATTAGTGCTTAGCACCATTCATGTGCTCTTAGGATCCAAACTGGGATAAATTTAGAAGCCACCAAACACTTCCATGTTTTCCCTATTTAAAGACGTTTACATGAGTAGTTACACGAGTAAGTATGGTGACACAAAATAAAATGTGACGATTTTCTAAGCGGATAAAAATGATAACCATTATGTGTGGCAGAAGAGCACTTCGCAGCACTTCAGACCTCGGTCGCAGTAATATCATACTTACTCGTCTTTAAATAGGGAAAACATGGAAGTGTTTGGTGGCTTCTAAATTTATCCCAGTTTGGATCCTAAGAAATGAAGCTGGTGCTAAGATAAACCGAGGCTTGTTTTTGAGCATAGTGTTCAGTGCCGCGCTAGAGCGATTAAGTGCACGGACTGAGACGGCCCCGAGAGGTACATATCAACTCGTCTAAGTTGAGGGAAGAACATATTGGAATATGCCAGAAAAACGGTGGCGTCTTTCCTTTAAGCATTTAACACTATGGCCCCAGAGTTCGGCTGCTATTTACTCTAAACAAGTGTTAAAATAACACCAAAAGGGATACAGAAAAACAACACTGTTCTAGAGTTGCACTGGTGTTTAGGTGGTTGGAATTTAGAATCTTAGTGACTTAAAAGTGTCATCGCTTTGTTGTGACTCACAAAACACTGTTAAATATACTGAAAACATAGTTAAATCAACTTCAACACACAACATAATTTCCATCAACATGTTTATTTTTAATTCTCCCTTGCAGTGCAATTTGAAGTAGAATTAAAGAGCACAGGCTTACAAAAGAAGGAGATGATATACAAACTTTCATCCACCATACGTATGAGTTTTGAATAGCTCAAATGGCGTCATCAAATTTGAATCTCTGACATTTTTATAATACACCTTTCCTCACTTCGTAGTACTCTGAATGCATGAAGATGCTCATAAAAATGTGTAAAAGTTCACAAGTGCACATCAAATGACAAACTGAACACAAAATGTGCCTTTAAAAGTTCATCAAATGCTCCAAGGAAGCAGTTTGCCTGGCATGGGAGGAGATGCTTATCCAAGGCGATGTAGAAGCTGTTGCTTTTCTGACGTCCAACAGCAAGGAGGAACGCATGCTGACGCTGGTTGTTGCTGAGGTGCTTCTCCAAACTGCAGCATGACTAGAGTTGAAATGAAAACAAACATTAGACATGAAACAATGTGCAGTCACAGAGAAAACATTATAAAAGTGATTGTTCAAACAATGACCCACAACACATTTGTAAAATGCCACTACCTTATGATAGATGACATGGCTTTCAGCTGCATCGCATGCACTTTTTGGAGACTTCAGTCCTCCTGGAAGCGGTGGAAGGGATTAAAAGAAGGGATGCCATTTCCTGGCCGTAGACTGAAGACAAAGATTCACATAAATTAATTAATGAGAATCTTCCAATGCAATACTTTTTCAGTTTAAGAACAGAGGTAATTTTAAACATTCAGGCTCTACCTGTTGAGGAAGAGTCCGGTCTGGTGGCGTCGCTCCATATTCCTGTGGACTGTTTTTAACTTACGCCATGGCAATGTATCCTGAGTTGCTTGCAGCATCATAAAAGTGTTCCTGAAACAGAATTGTTTTCAATATCCTCAAAGAATCAAATTTCAGTGTCATAGAAACAGTCATAACATTGCAAGTATGACATGAAAGTGCGAAGCAAACAATGACTTACGGAGCCTTTCTTGAGAAAAATGGATCTCATTTTAGAGGGAAGGGAATTTCAGCATGGCACTATGCCAAGAGCATTCTGTTTGCATCTGAACTTGCTTTAGTAGGGAGTTGCCTAAGGGAAGATATCAAACTAGTTATCTTAATTTGCACAATGGCCATGCAGTTATTTTGGTTTAAAAAAATAAATGCGTATCAATCATGTGAGCCACCAGAATGTTATTAATTTGTCTTCTTGTGGCATCTGTAAGGGGTTCTGTTTCTTGATACTCCTGTAGTACTGCTTCACCGCCAGACTTTAACTTTAACACATCTTTAACCATCTAATAAAACACAAATAAAAACATGAGCATGGTGATTCACAAATTTCCACAGACCCAGAAGGGGGAAAAAAAGTGCTGCCCAGAAATTAAATTCTGTCATGTTTACTCACCCTTATTTCGTTCCAAACCCATAAGTCTTTATGTTCATCTTCAGAACACAAATGAAGATATTTTAATGAAATTTGACAGTTCTCTGACACTCCACTAACAGTCCACACAACTACCACTTTAAAGACTAGAAAAGGTAGTGAATATGTCATTAAAATACAGTGGTTCCATCTCAGTTTTTATGAAGCGACGCGAGTGCTTTGTTTGTGCAAAATATAACTCTCCAACCCATATTCACAAGAACACCTTGACATGTGTGTTGTGTTGCAACAATGCTTTTGGAGATCAATAGTTTGTAAATAAAGTGTTAAATGATGGTAAAATTATTTTTTTGCGCAAACAAAAGCACTTGTGAACAAAAGTTTTACAGATGTGGAATGACATACGTGAGTAATTAATGACATCATTTTCATTTATGGGTGAACAAACTCAGGGCAAGACTCATAAAAAGTTTGTTCTGACATGTTTAGGAGACAGGATACAGATGTCTCCTCAGTAATTTGTCTCTAGAGGGACTACAGTCGATGCACTTGAGCTGTTGCTTGACTCAGACGTCAAACTCAGATATGGAAGACAAGGAGTCTGAAAATTCTAAAGACATCAGGGTAAAGTATTAAAATAACACAATATTGTTTTGACAACACAAGGATCAGAAATATGAAATTGCTATTTGTTTATTTTGAGTGCTTGACAATACTTTCAAATATAATAAAACTCAAATTTCTGTGGAAACAGTCAGCACCACACTGCCAGCCGTGCCCAAATTATTTAATCGCTCTGAGCTTTTATAAAGTTATATGCAGCTTCAGTAGCTAGCTAGCTAATCACGTCAACAAATAACACCGCAGTTTAGTCCTGATATTAAACTATGTAAAGAACATTTGTTTCATCATTCTAATTAAATCGTGGCCACGCTGTAACAAATAGGTGTGTAACTTATATGTATGTGCATGCGTATGTGTTTGTGTTTGTGTTTGTGTGTGTGTCAGTGCATATGTATATAAAAGGATATATCCATGTTTATTTACATGGACATATGCATAGAGAGACAGATGATACCGCGGACCTCCAGAGCAATTTAAGATGACAAGTTGTAACGTTAACCACATTGTACTTCGTTCGCATCCACATTTTAATATATTATTACATTTGTCTGCATGTTCTGTGCAGTGCTCCGTACCACGTAATATTACTCTGTACATGCTTATATTGAATTTGCATATCATAAATCATAAATGTTTGAGTAAGCATGATTTCATTTTACTCACCGTTCGAACCCATGCGAGGATCAATGGCGGCGGTTTCTCCAGCGATGAACGGAAATGCGTGGGCAGGAGTCTAATTACATCTCTTTGGCAGTGGTTTTAACCTTGTGGCCATCAAACTCTGTCAAGTAACTCGGCCCGGCCCCTACCACCGGACACCATTTTACTCCGAATGTGTTAAAATTACTCTGGGGAAGTTGGGTGTTGAAATCAACTCGGAAATGTTTAACACTGAAATTTCAACACTTTAATTTTTGCTGTGATAAACAGAGAGATCACAAAAAATAATGGATACACGTTGATGTTGCTGTTCCCAGTCATTTTAAATATTTCACTTCTCATATGTCACTTTTGCTTTGCTCTTTATGATAGTAGATTAGATCAGATCACGCACCTTGAGTGCTGTGTTTAATTAGTGCTTAATTTGTGCTCTTAACGATCTGTCTTGCTCAGATTCGGTGTGATAAACGAGGAGAATATCTAGTGTGAGTCCTTCAGTCGGTCTTTCAATGCAGATGCTCGTCACACACATGTCCTGCTGCTCATCTGAAATCTTTGTAATCCTATAAGCTGGTGTGTACCGAGGCTTGTTTTTGAATCTTGTGTTCAGGCCCCTGGGTAAGCAGGTGAGGGCCCCGGAGGCCTGATTGATATTCATGCCAGCGGGTCTCCCGTGGCCCCAATCGGCTGCTATTTACTTGTGTGTTTTCTAGTTGAACTGGTGTTTTGTGAAGAATCTGTGACTTGTGTCATCGCTTTGTTGTGACTCACACACTTTGTAGCTGCAGTTTATTATCATTTCATCCAGTTCTTATCTCCTGAAGATTGTAGAAGAAAAGAGCACAGGCTTCTGAAGAGGAGATGATTCATGGACGTTAGTTATAGCTTACGGCGTTATTTGAGACACTATATACTTTTGAGCTTAACCCAGTTTAAACCAGCTACACAGTTCTTTGTGTATTTTCTAGCAGTGGTTTTGTATGTTAGTTACAAACACATGAAACTGCCCTAAGGGAATATATATATATACTGTATATGTGTGTGTGTGTGTGTGTGTGTGTGTGTGTGTGTGTGTGTGTGTGTGTGTGTGTGTGTGTGTGTGTGTGTGTGTGTGTGTGTGTGTGTGTGTATGAAGAGTTCAGATGCAAAAGCCTCTAAGTGCCATCTGAAATTTTCTTCCAAAATAAGCATTTTCTCAGGCTCTCGTGTGTGGGTTCAGTTATTTAACTTTAATGCAATTACTAGGTTCTGTTCATTATCATTAAAGTGGAATAACTGAACATAAATATAGGAGCCTGAGAAAAATGCTCATTTTAGAAGAAAATTTCAGATGGCACTTAGAGGCTTTTGCATCTGAACTCTTCATAAATATATATATATATATATAAACACACACTTACCTCATGTAGCGTTGCAACATGCCCCACTATTTAGAGTCTTTATGTAATCAGATGAAAAAAATTTAAGTACTTCAACTTGTAATCTGATTATATTACATTTTAAAATGCTCATAATCAGATTACTGTCACGGTGCACACACGAGGGAGGAACAAGGACACGCAGACTAGGACTTAAACTCAAATAATAGTCTTTAATAAAGACATCAGGGCAAGACAAGGCAAGGCTGACATGGACAGGATACACCGGGGAGTAACGAGTAGACCAGACGAAATCAAACTCAAAAGACAGGAACTAAATACACAGAATAATTATCACATAATCACATACACACAGCTGGACACAAATTAACTCATAATGACATGAAACAAGGACAAGAAAAAAACCAAATATGGACACAAGAGGCAGGAACACATGACACACACAACAGAACCCTGACATAACTCCCCCCTCCCGGAAGGCGTGTCCCACGCCGTAACAGTTCTACCGGGGAGGGGGGGTGGGCACTCTGGAGGCCCCTCAGGACAAACACGGACAGGAACACAGGACGGGGACCTCCAGAGCGGAACAGACAGACAGGGACCATGGCGGTGCAGGGAGCTCAGGAGGCCATGGCAGGTGGTCCTTGTGGCCATGGCCTCGGTCCCCTCGGCCCGGCCCCTACCACCGGAACCCTTTTACCCCCCCAAAAAAATTTCCCTGGGGAAGTTAGGGGGTATCAGGAGCCCTCCGGGGCTAGACACAGACAACAGGACAGGATAGCCATCCAGGGCTAAACACACCGAACAAGACAGCCCTCCGGGGCTAGACAAACAGGACAAGACAGGACCACCCACAGGAACAGGAAGCCCTCCAGGGCGAGCTAGGAAGCCAAGGCTTCTTCTGGGCATGAAGAGACATCAGGGGCCCTCCCAAGGTTCCCTCAGCACCGCTTCCAATCTGCGACAAGGGGCAGGCGGCTGAAGGCCTCCATGGCCACAACAAGAGGAGCCGCCTGCCCCAGACGAGTCTCCGTGGACAAGACAAGGTTCTTTAAAATGTTCCTGTGGGCACAACAAGACAGACACACGGCACTCCTGGCCGTGATGTGTGGACTCGATCCACGAGGCTAGGGATAGCGGCGGCCGGCGGGCATGAGTCAGCGGCGATCCGGCGGGCATGAGGGCTCGCGGCCAGTGGACTCGCGGCACTCGCGGCGATCCCGCCGAACTCCCACGCCGTCCTGCAGTGGGCTATGGCGGGAGGATGAGTGGCGACTTCCTTGCCGCGGGACAGACACAAACACAGGAACAAAACAAAAGACTTTTGAAAACAGGAAAACAAAACGGGGTGAAGGGGCGCCGCTTACGGTTAGGTCTGGTCTTCTGTCACGGTACACGCGAGGGAGGAACAGGAACACGCAGACGAGGACGTAAACTCAAATAATAGTCTTTAATGAAGACATCAGGGCAGGGCAGGGCAAGACAAGGCAAGGCTGACATAGACAGGATACACCGGGGAGTAACGAGTAGACCAGACAAAATCAAACTCAAAAGACAGGAACTAAATACACAGAGTAATTATCACATAATCACATACACACAGCTGGACACAAATTAACTCATAATGACATCAAACAAGGACAAGAAACAAACCAAATATGGACACAAGAGGCAGGAACACATGACACACACAACAGAACCCTGACAATTACAGTTACTTAGAGGATTACAAATTATTCATGCAAAAGTAGTGAATTATTCACAATTTGTTTCATTTCCTCAATATATATATTTTTTCCCCTTCATGAACCTCTTTGGGAAATTGTGATGTAATGTTTAATGCAGTTCATAAACAAAAATAATGACATTTAATGTCTTCCTCTTTGTGTTTGGTAACACTTTACAATAAGGTTCATTAGTTAACATGAACTAGAATTAACAATACTTCTACAGCATTTATTCATCTCAGTTAATGTTAATTTCAGCATTTACTGCATTATTAAAATCACAAGTTGTGTTTGTTAACATTAGTTAATGCACTGAACTAACAATGAACGACTGTGTTTTCATTAACTAACATTAACAAAGATTAATAAATAGTGTAATAAATGCATTGTTCATTGTTTGTTCATGTTAGTTAATAACATTAGTTAATGTAACAAATAACACCTTATTGTAAAGTGTTACCGTGTTTTTATATAAATATGGTGCAAGACTATCCTATTTAAATCTGTGTGATAACTGATTTAATAACCACAATTGTTGTCATGTAATTTGTAATCAGTAACAGACTACAATTTGTAAGTAATCTACCTTTTGATTACCTCGGCTCTTTATTAAGTCATTGGATACGTTTGGAGGAGTTTTCTAGTTTCTTTAGCTTCTGATGACATAATGACATATTCCCAGTTATAAACCACCATCAACCCTGCATCAGCTCCAGACCGAAGCACTGAACTTGTCTAATTAAAACTGAAGGGTTTGTGAGCACATAGGTGGAGTTGCTGCAGTTGTGTGTTGAAGCCCAGTTGTTTTATATGGCAGCAGGGCACCATCTGCATCAATTACAGAGAGCGTTGTCAGTGTCAGCCACCAGATTCTTGTTTGTTTGGTTGTAGCCGATGTTGTTTTTTCCCCCAGAATAGTCCTCTGTGTTCCTGTGATTGCAGCCCTTGTCAAAGGACGGACAGCGGAAGAGCATTGAGAGCGAAGCGCGCCTGCTGCATGCCAGCCTGAGCCATGTTAAGCTCTCTTTAGTGGCTCGGAGACATCAGCAGTGGCCCAAAACAGCAGCTCCTCAAAAGCATTCACATGCATTTCATGCCCGACTGCCTCAAAAGTGCTGCTCTGAAATCAACACCTTATTTGATGTCCTCCTGCCCGCTGTTAATTGAGAAGAGCATCTCTGACCCTTTTGATCGCCCGCACAATCCCCGAAATGCTCAAGTCTGCTAAATCGCTCCGTGGACGATGCTAAGCAGTCATATGAAGTGTCTCACTCATTTTTTTTCTCCTCCGCTCTCCTCCCCAACTCTCTTTTTCGGCTTTCTTGCTATTGGTTTACGTCCAGGCTCCACAGAAATAAGAGATGACAGTTGTTACAGATATGCTGGTTTAATTACTTGTCAGCTTATAGCCGATATCTTGGCTGGCCAACGTGGAAGCTTAACTTTTTTCCCTTCTAGTAGCTTAAAGCATGACCAGCCTCCAGTGCTTTAGTATTTAGCAATAAAACCCAGGAAATCTGAAAGATAAAAACATGAACAGCTTTTCTAATTTTATGGGGACGAGTGGGCAGTTTTCTGTCACCGCTGGAATTGGCTTTCTCTCCCTCTGTTCCTTCGGCGTGATAGCGAAAGAAAGAGGGGGAGAGCGGCTGAAAGCGAGCTCACGGTGCGAATGAAATTACATCATAAGTGGGGTGCATCGCTGGAGTACAGAGACGCAGACTATTTCTTTTGGTCGGTGCTGAAGGAGGCTCGCTGCTGCAGCCGTGCTAAGTGTGTGTTGCAAATTGATAGATTTTCTAAAGCCTGCTTTTGGACACACGCCACATTCCTCTCTCAAATCCCTTCAGAAGCATTCAGCAAAACACTACTGCTTCTATCGCTTGCTCAAAAGGCTTTGTGTGAACCGGTGAAAATGCTAGATGTGGCCCATACTCGTACAAATTCATTTTAAAGGTGCAAGTGTGTGATTTCTTTGGCTCTAGTGGCACTTAAAGGAACTGCAGTCCCTTTGTTTGAGTGGCCCTTGAGTCATACTATCGGTTTGACCGGAACAATAGCTGGTTGTTTGGTGCAGAATTTACTTATGTACTTGATCTTACTGATATTCAATGACATTTGTAGCATGTATACCTCAGCATCCTCACCTCAGCAGGTGTAGTAAGTCTTTGCATTGGATGTACATAATACATAAATGTATTACAATCTAGTTCATTTGTCTTCTGTTAATTATTAAAGCTGGTTTTAACAGCACAGTTCCAGGTAACAAGGAACATTCTCGGAACGTTCTGGCAAAGTTCTCTCAAAGTTATGAACAAACCTTCTTCTTATTCAGTAATATTAATAGAGCATTCATTCAAAGTTATCTGGTCTTTAATAGCATTCTCAAAAATACACTGTTATGTGTATACTGATACACTGATGCTCATCTAACATTTTAAATCGTACTACTCATTTTAATGTTTGCATGTTCCCTTAGAGAGAACGTTAAAAAATGACGTATTCATAACTTAATGAAACATTAGAAAAATGTTCTTATAACATATTTTTGTTAGCTGGGAAGTCATCTAGTCTAATAATCTTCTCAAAACATTAGCACAAGAATGTTATTTATACGCCATTCGCAAAACGTTTTATTTATTTTAACATTTTAGTTGGATATTCATCTGTTTTATTTTTTTTTAAATGTTACTAGTTTCAGAACATTCAGAAAACATTCAGAAGTAGCACTCCCATAATTTTTGCAAAACTATAAAATGGAATGTTCCTTTAACATTTGCATAATTCAAACGATTTTTAAAAGTTTTTCAGAAGTTGGCCTAACGTTTTCGTAACTTATCGGGAACGCTAGCAGAACAGGACAGTCCGTTTCAAAAGTAAAAATCCCATTCATTGTCTCTACAGAGATTTTTTTTTAAAATATCTACACCAATTTTATACATAACACATCAGTGTGATTTCAAAATGTGAAAAATTCTGGAGAAGAACTTCATTACCCAACATCCTGAAGTGACGATGCAGTTACCATGGAAATAGAAATTGCAGCAACCACCCGCTCCAGCATAGCAATTGAGTTAATTGAGCTGGTCTGAGTACACTGGTAAACTATGTAATATATTTGTAAATATCTGAATATTTTAATCTCTTCATGGCAGTGAAGAGGGCAGAACTGTTTCTGGAAGCAAGGCTGCTGTAGAAGCAGACGTTCAGCGTTCCTCTCTGTACCGTTCATGCTTCAGTTTTCTTCGGATGTGTTTGGTCTGAGGGAATTTTCTCTTGGTTTTCCCAAGTGTGCTAAGCTAGTGTGGCAGCGCTGGCTGCTTTAGCAATTAGCTCTGCAAATGTAAGTCCACAAATGTTGTGTCACCAAATGAGATTGTAATACAGCGAACAATGTCGTCCATTTGTTTTGGGTGTTTTCTGCAAGTGGCCAATCGCTTTATTTTGCATTAAGGCAGGCAGCAGGCAGCAGTTTAGTTAATTTTAGGAACAGCATGTCTGTACAGGCCCACACAACAGAGAGAGGAGGCGGCCAGCCGAGAGAGAGAGAGAGAGAGAGAGAGAGAGAGAGAGAGCGAGCGCATTGTTCATCTGTCCTTCTCTCTCTCTCTCTCTCCATTCCACACCATCATACATACTTTCCTTTCAGCTCCAGCAGATTATTGGTTACTATAGTTTCAGTGCTGCTCGATTTCATTTCATGCTGTCAGTGGGTTGTAGAGGTGCACTAAAATTAATTCTGTACTGGGAAACTTCACACTAAATGACTTAGTCTTTCATTATTTAGTCAGCCTCATGTGATCTATTTATCTGTCAAGCCACAAGAAGGACTGAACAAATCACAAAAGCACCACATATGGGGTCTGTACAGTATGTGCTACTGTTTTCTGAAGTCATAATAGCTGTATTTGAAGAACAGACCAAACTTTAGATCATAATTCAATTATAATCTTCTGTCTGATATATTTCATTTAAGAGCTACATCTGAGAGGAAGATTGTGTTTGAATAAAGGCTTAAATATGTTTCTGTTCTTTACACCAATATTAAGAAGACTTGCATTTGTGTCCTAAATTAGTTTAAATAAATAAATAAATGCTATATGCAGCAATAACTTAAACCAACAAAAATAATACAATTAAACCATATTGAATTCTTAGTTCACCAAAGGTTGCTTAATCAATGCTTACTAAAAATAAAAAACTAAATTATTATTATTATTATTATTATCATAAATGTGATATAAACGTGTGTGTTTTTTTATTTTATTTATTTATTATTATTTTTTTGGACATTTTTGAGCAAAGGTTTTCCGAAACACAATTTTCAGTTCCCTATCAGTCGGTCACTCCGAGTCACGTCGGGTGACCGACGAATTGGGATCTCGCTTAGAGAGACCAATCCACTTCGAGTGTAACTAAACGAGCCAATGCACATTGGCATGCGATTATTGCATCCAGCTGCTGCTGATCACAGCGTGAGTATAAGTAGGCAGCAGGTGCAGCGCATATTCAGCTTTTCGCTTCGGAGCCGAGCGGTTAGATCGTTCTGCTCCTGACTTCTGTTGACGAGTGAATTCAACGAGTTGAGCACGCTCTTCGGAAGACTCTCGTGCTGGCGGTACGGCGCTTCAGCGGCGGTGGTTCTTCCCGTGTCGAGTGGATTGCACACATCAGGTTGCACTACCCCCTGTTTGTGTTGCAGGTGACCATCTCCCCTGTGCGCTTCAGCACATTAAAAGAGCTTTTTCCCTAAAAGAGCATTCACGGGTGCGTCTTTTTAAAGACGACGTTGCATCTGGCAAACTTGACGTTACGTCTTTGTAAAGACGAGTTGGGTTTTGCTACAGACAACGTGTCACCCGTGCATTTCTGGATGCGGTCGTTACCTGGTGCCGGGTGATGGTCACGATCACTGCCTCACGTGCCTGGGCAGTAAGCATGCTGAGGTGGCGTTCGTGGATGAGACATCTTCTCATGGTGGGAAGATGATCATCTTGGAGTTGCGGCCAGGCTCCGCTACCTTGACAAGGGGGCGGAGCTCTGTTGCCTCTGCCTCGATCTAGTTCTCGTTCTGGCTGCAGACAGACGAGGACTACTTCAGGTGGTGGCACGGGTGGTCTGAGGATTACAGTGGTGGCAAACCCTCCAGGGAACCAACCCTCGAGGGACCATCACTCCTCTTGCACTCCAAAACCAGTTGAGCTGCCCGTGGAACGTGCTGGACCCTCTACAAGGGGCGTACCAGCAGTATCCCTGGTGCTCCTCCCGATGACCGGATGTCGATCGCTGCATCGGAGGGTGAGCTGGAGCTTTCTGGGGAAGAAGATTCGGCTGCGCTGCTGCTACGGCAGTAGCAATGCCTGAGTCGGATCCAGAATCACGGCTATGCTTTCCCGGGCCGCTGAGAGGGTAGGGCTCGAGTGGAGACTTCCACCGTGTCCCGAGCCCTCGAGGTTGGATGACTGGTTTCTCGAGGTAGTTTGTGCTGGTTCTCAGCACCCTGCCTCGGTGCCTCTCTTCCCGGAGGTGCATGGGGAGCTTACCAGGTTGTGGATGGCACATTTTACTGCCAGAGACTGACCTGTTAGCTCCTCCTCCCTCACCACCCTTGGTGGTGGTGCAGCTAGGGGGTATACGGGGCCCCCCGGTGGAGCAGTCGGTTGCGATGCTGTTGTGTCCTAATACCGCCTCCACCCGGCAGGGTAAACCGTGCTTCCTCTTCCGGGCCTGTAGGTACTATTCTGGTCTGTCCGGCGATGCTTATGTGACCCGTGGAGAAGCTGCCAACAGCTTGCGCTACGGCGTTACTGCAGGTTCTTCAGGCTAAAAGCACTGGGGGACATGCACGAGGGTGGTCACGATCCAGAAGTTCTGAAAGGGCTTTGTACCACTTCTGGCCTCGCGCTACGAGCGACGAAGGTCATTGCGTTGTCTTTGGGTCGTGCGATGTCCACACTTGTGGTCCAGGAGCGTCACCTGGCTGTGTCTGGTCGACATGGGGATGCCGACAAAGTTCGGTTCCTCAAGGGCCCTGTGTCCCAGACTGGCCTCTTCGGCGACGCAGTCGAGAGCATGGCCCAGCAGTTCTCGGCTGCTTAGGAGCAGACTGAGGCGATCCAACACATCCTGCCCAGTGGGCAGCTGCTGCCTCCACCCGTCCGCTGGCTGCAGCGCCCCAGCCTGCTCGTCGCCGAGGGCGGCCCCTGCGTCCGTCCCTGCTCCCGCATCCGCAGCAGCCTCCAGAAGCGGTGCCGTTGAGCTGGGCGTAGGCAGGCCGCCCCGCCCGTCCGGGCCCCCGTCAAACCTGGCGGAGAGCGGAAAAGCAAGAGGCCTCAGGACGGGCGACCCAGAGAGAAAGAGGACTGCTTCAGGAGATGGTGGATGCACCTCTCCCTCCCCCGGAGGAGGGCCGGGTGGAGAATCTTTTGGTTTAAAAAAAAAAAAAAAAATCTCGACAAGAAGCGGTTCTCTCTGCCTCTGGGTCCCAAGAGGGCATGGAGAGTCATGGACGGACCAACACCGGACCACACTCTTCTCCCTCTCTCGCCAGCAGGCAGCAGTGGGCGGTTCGAGAGCGTCATCAAAGGCCCTACTCACGCACCCTCTGCCAAACTGTGGAACCAGGTAAGTGTTGCACCGCACACTCAGACCCCTCTTTGGTCCGACACGGGCCGGGTCCCTGCATTTCACCTCGCTGCCCCACCGCGGGTACGTCGGTGGTCCCGCAGGTCCCGCTTGTATAGTGTCTGGGTGCCTGGAAAAAACGCTACCCAGCTCGTCTCGCTGGCTCCTGTGGACCACCTGACTCGGCTACGCGATTCAGTTCGCCCGGCGTTCTCCCAGGT
Organism: Schizothorax lantsangensis; assembly: GCA_027422415.1. Taxonomy (NCBI): domain Eukaryota; kingdom Metazoa; phylum Chordata; class Actinopteri; order Cypriniformes; family Cyprinidae; genus Schizothorax; species Schizothorax lantsangensis. Next base: position 7,906,098 of record CM049850.1, on the reverse strand, counting down.
TCCACCTCACAGCAGTAAAGGCTTGTGTGGGGAGATCACTGTCCTATTGGCGAGGGACGTGATGGAGCCGGTCCCTCCAGCCGATATGAAGACAGGGTTTTACAGCCCTAACTTCATTGTGCCCAAGAAAGGCGGTGGGTGGAGACCAATCTTGGATCTGCGCGTCCTGAACTGGGCAAGCTTCCGTTCAAGAGACTCACGCAGAAGTGCATCTTTGGGTGCATCCGTCCCTGAGATTGGCTTGCAGCGATTGACCTGAAGGACGTGTACTTCCTTGTCTCAATCCTTCCGCACCACAGGCCATTCCTGCGGTTTGCGTTTGAAGGACGGGCATATTAGTACAAGGTCCTGCCCTTCGAGCTGTCCCTGTCACCCCGTGTCTTCACGAAAGTTGTGGAGGCAGCCCTTGTTCCCCTGAGAGAACAGGGCATTCGCATTCTCAACTACCTCGACGACTGGCTCATGCTGCCTCAGTCTCAGGACCAGTTGTGCGAACACAGGGACTTGGTGCTCTTGCACCTCAGCCAGTTGGGCCTTCGGGTCAACTGGGAAAAGAGCAACCTCTCCCCGGCGCAGAGGATCTCTTTTCTCGGTATGGAATTGGATTCGGTCAATCAGACAGCACGCCTCACGCAGGAACGTGCTCAGTCGGTGTTGAACTGCTTGAATGCGTTCAAGAGCAGGTCCGCGGTCCCACTGAAACAATTTCAGAGGCTCCTGGGGCATATGGCAGCTGCGGCGGCAATGACGCCGCTGGGGCTGCTTCATTTGAGACCGCTTCAACACTGGCTCCATGGCCGAGTCCCGAGGTGGGCGTGGTAACGCAGCACTCACCGGGTCCAAGTCACACCGGCCTGCTGCCAAACCCTCACCCCGTGGTCAGACCTTTCGTTTCTCCGGGCAGGAGTGCCCCTGGAACAGGTCTCTAGGCATGCTGTGGTTTACACGGATGCCTCCACCACCGGCTGGGGCGCCACGTTCAACGGGCTTGCAGTGTCGGGGGTTTGGACGGGGCCCCCAACTGCACTGGCACATAAGTTGCCTAGAGTTGCTGCAGTACACCTGGCCCTGAACCGTCTCAAGAGGCGCTTACAGGGCAAGCATGTACTGGTCCGTACGGACACACTGTGACCGTTGCATACATCAACCGATAAGGTGGTCTAGGCTTCCGTCGCATGTCGCAACTCGCCCGCCACCTCCTCCTATGGAGTCAGAAGCATCTGAGGTCGCTTCGTGCCATTCACATTCCGGGCTTGCTCAACCGGGCAGCCGATGAGCTGTCACGAGCTGCGCTCCCTGGAGAGTGGAGACTCCATCCCCAGACGGCCCAGCTTATTGAGAGACTTCTCATTGCCAGTTGTTTACTCCCTGACCGAGGAAACACTCGGCACGGAATGCACTGGCACTCAGCTGGCCGCGGGGCCCCCGCAAGTATGCGTTCCCCCCCAGTGAGCATTCTCGCACAGACACTGTGCAAGATCAGGGAGGACGAGGAGCAGGTCTTGCTCGTGGCGCCGTACTGGCCCACTCGGACTTGGTTCCCAGAACTGATGCTCCTCGTGACAGCCCCTCCTTGGCAGATTCCTCTGAGGTAGGATCTACTGACTCAGAGACGGGGCACCTTATGGCACCCGCGTCCAGACCTCTGGAAACTTAAAACATGTCTGGTCCCAGGACGGGACGCGGAGGTTCTAGGTGACCTACCCCAGGAGGTAGTTGACACCATCACTTCGGCGAGAGCGCTGTCTACGAGACATGCTTACGCCTTGAAGTGGAACCTGTTTGTCGAGTGGTGCTCTTCTCACCGAGAAGACCCCCGGAAGTGCCCGATCAGAGGGTTGGAGCGAAGGCTGTCTCCTTTCACCCTTAAAGTCTATGTGGCTGCGATTGCTGCCAACCACGACCCCGTGGAAGGGAAGTGGGTGGGGAAGCATGACTTGGTCATCAGGTTCCTTAGGGGGGCAGGAAGGTTAAATCCTCCACGGCCCCCTCTATACCCTCTTGGGACCTGTCTCTAGTGCTCAGAGCACTACAGCAGGGCCCATTTGATCCGTTGCAGACAGTCGAGCTGAAGTTTCTTTCAGACTCCGCTCCTGCTTGCATTGGCCTCCATCAAGAGGGTAGGGGACCTGCACACATTTTCGGTCGGCGATTCGTGCCTAGAGTTTGGGCCGTCCCAGGTAATCCTGAGGCCCCGGCCTGGCTATGTGCCCAAGGTTCCCACTACTCCCTTCAGGGACCAGGTGGTGAGCCTGCAAGCGCTGCCCTCGGAGGAGGCAGACCCAGCCTTAGCTTTGCTTGTCCCGTCCGAGCATTGAAATGCTACGTTGACAGGACGCAAAGCTTCAGGACCTCAGACCAGCTCTTTATCTGTCACGGAGGCCGGCAGAAGGGAATGCCGTCTCCAAGCAGAGGATGGCCCACTGGATATAGTGGACGCCATCACCCTGGCTTATTAGGCACAGGGTGTGCCCTGCCTGTTCAGGTTGAGAGCCCACTCTACTAGAAGTGTTGCATCTTCCTGGGCATTGGCTCGTGGCGCCTCGCTGGCAGATAATTATAGAGCTGCGGGTTGGGCGACCCCTGACACATTCGCTAGATTCTATAGCCTTCGTGTGGAACCGGTCTCCTCCTGTGTTCTCACCTCAAACGGGTAGAAGCACTGAGAGGCTCCGGTTTCGGGTCGGCTTGCTAAAACTGCTCCAGAGAGTCCGTACTGTAGACCCTGTCGAGCTCCTCCGTCCCCTCGGCAGCCAGACATGGCGGAGCGTCTGGCGCCATGCCCTCACTCGATGAATCTGTGAGAACCGGTAGAGGGCTAGGGTCCATATGTAGAAACCTAATTGGATCTCATATGTGTAAAGTCCACGGTATAGCCTCAGAGCCCGTGTTTCCCCGGGCAGACATTCTGCCAAGAGGCTACAATCACCTCTAAATCTTCCATATGCACCTAAACGGTTGTTCATATGCGTAGGTGCTTCTGAACCTCCTTTGGGAAGGATGGGCTTCCGCAGCGTTCCTGTTCCAAGTGGAACGGGTACGTTTTCCCAGTGTGTTCCAGTCTTACTGAGTGGGTAGTGCCATAGCAACAGTAACTGGTCTTCTTGTGAAGCCCTGACCTGCGCCAAAAAATAGGGGCGCAGGAGGCTTCCACAGGACACTGGAAGGGGCAGTATCCGTGGCCTTTTGGTAGGGATCCCAATTCGTCGGTCACCCGACGTGACTCGGAGTGACCGACTGATAGGGAACGTCTCGGTTACGTATGTAACCCTCGTTCCCTGAAGGAGGGAACGGAGACGTCACGTCCCGTCGCCACGGCTACTGTACCACCGCTGAGCGGCCGGGTGACCGGCTCGGCTCCTCAGCGAAAACCTGAATATGCGCTGCACCTGCTGCCTACTTATACTCACGCTGTGATCAGCAGCAGCTGGATGCAATAATCGCATGCCAATGTGCATTGGCTCGTTTAGTTACACTCGAAGTGGATTGGTCTCTCTAAGCGAGATCCCAATTCGTCGGTCACCCGACGTGACGTCTCCGTTCCCTCCTTCAGGGAACGAGGGTTACATACGTAACCGAGACGTTCTTTTAGTGAATACATCAGCACCATTTCTGATGTTTGTGTTCACCGTGGAGTACTGAGACGATACAGATGGAGATATGAGTGACATCTGATAGACAACTAATATTTCATCAGACTTCTTTTGATAGGAAGTCCAGAGGAACGGTTTGGGAAAGCAATCCTCCTGGACTTGGGAAAACCATGCTCCAGTGACCAGACGATCATTGTCTCATCTCCCATAAAGAATCGAACAGATTTCAAACCCCATCATGAGATCCCAGCAGCTTCAGCATGAGTGTTATCGCTGAGCCGATCCACTCGTGACATGTTGTTTCACATCTTTTGTGTGATATTATAGTACTGAGGCCATAATTTGCCCACGTATGTCACACACACCAACACTGGAGTGGATTATGAACATAATGGAGCTGCTTCACTGAACAGTAAAGGGTTTTTCTAGTAATAATTGCTTTTCTTTACTGCTGCCATTTAAATGGGTTTAATATGGCCCATAAAGCAGGACAGTGTGTGTGTGTTTGCCCTCTAGTCCTCATAAAAAAAACCCCGCTCTGTGATCTTTCTATTTACATGAACTCATATATTAACACAGGAGCTGTTGTCAGAGTCAGTCATTCTGAAGAATTATATCCCAATAGGAGTGCACACAAAGACAGGTATATACAGATGTCACTTTTAAAATATTGAACGCCCTGTTGACATACAGTAGCTGGATCTTACTGTAATTGAATGATTGTGGTAAATTCAGAACAGAGGAACACTAGCATTATGTGTTGACTATATTAGACCATACCTAGACATTTTCAAAAGTTACAAATATGTACCATTTAGGCATCGATATAGACACTTTAAAAGGACAGTTCACCAAAAAATGAAAATTTGCTGTTAATTTACTCATACATAAGATGTAGGCAACTTTTTTCTTCAGTAAAGAAGATTTTTAGCTGAAACCGTCATCATTTGTGATTCATAAAATGCAAGTCAATGGCTACTGGCACTTTGAGATTAAATAAGAGCATATCAGGCAAGACAGAATTAATACCTGTGGCTCCTGATGATATATTGAGGTCTTATGAAGCAAAATGATCGGTCTGTGCAAGAAGCTGAACATTATTTACAACATTATAACCTGTAATCCAGGGCAAAAAAAAATGATTCATTTGTGAACTGGACATCACTCTGGACCGTTTGCCTGAGGCTCTGGATTACAGGTAATAATACTGTAAATAATGTTCAGTTTCTCACACAGATCGATCATTTTGCATCATATGGCATCAATATATCGCCAAGAGCCATGGGTATTGATTTTGTCCAGTGTATTATTTTATTAAATGTTGCTGTCTTATGTTCTCTTAGGAAATTATGTTACTTACAAATACTCTTGAATATTTTTTAACAGCCAACCCTTAATCAATTTTAGAGTTTTTATCTTAAACAAACTTTAAAACCTTTCTAAATTGGACTTGTAAACTATTTCAACTTGTTACTTGCACTGAAAATAGTCAAAGAGGCTAGAATGGTGTTTAAACACCAACTTTATTAAATATATTACATTTTCACTTTAAATGTGTACATTGATGAATATGAAGCACAAATATTAAGTGACAAACTACCCACATTACTTTAGCACCTGGTTGATTAGAAAAGATCAGAAAATCTTGATTAGAGAAAATCAGGTAATAGCACAAAAATGCACAGAAATATCAGTGTCTAATAGAATGTGCATATTGTAGTTCCTGGTCCGAATCACATATACTGTTTGATCATCATTTGCTTAATTACGTCTGCTCTTCTTCTTTCCTGGTGGGTGTCCCGTGTTTCACACAGGGCCCGCTGCTTGGCTTCATCTTTTCCACTTGGCTCGGTCTGTGAAGTCATCCGGGGTTAGGTCCACTGCCCGCATGTCTTCCCGTGATGCTGTTCATCCACCGTTTCTTAGGTCCTCCTCACAGTCGGCAGCCTCCCGGGTCAAACCGGATTGCTGTTCTTGCCACAAAGTCCTCGTTGTTGTGCATGACGTGGCCGTACCACCTATGACGGGCTTCTCTCAACTTCGCTGTGATTGTGGCAAGTCTTCGCCTGATATCCTTGTTCTTTACGTGATCGTGGAGGGTTAGCCCAAGCATGCATCGGAGCATCCTCATTTCCATCGCATGGAGGGCTAGCTCATGTTACTTGGGCCAACATCCAGCTCCATAGAGAGCAACTGGGCGCACGACGGTCTTATATACCTTTGCCTTGAGGTGATTTGGGATTTTCTTATCGCACAGGATCCCAGTGACCTGTCTCCACTTCATCCACAGCGCATTAATTCTTGCTCGTGCATCGGGAATGTGTCACCATCCGAGGCAACCAGGGACCCGAGGTATTTGAAATGGGCAGTTTTCTTCAATTCCTGGCCATTGATGCGTATAGTGCCGTTGGTTTGGGGGCCACATTCAAGGTACTCCGTCTTTGCAATATTTACTTTGAGCCTGTTTTCACTTAGCCAGCCGTACCATTGCTGCGCTTGATCCTCAAGGGCCTCGCGCTTTGAATCTGCTAGAGTGACATCATCAGCATAGAGGAGTGTCCAGGGATGTGGTCTTTGGGCCATCATGTACCCATGCAGAGGATGAACAGCAGGGGCGAAAGAGCTGAACTTTGATGGATGCCGACGGTGATGTCAAATGGTGGTGATCTTCCAGCTGGGCATCGGACCATGCTTGTGGTGTTACGATATAATAATTGAACCCAATTTACATGCTCTTCTGGAGCGCCATGGAATCTTAGCGCTCGCCAGATAAGGTCATGAGGAACATTTTTCTCCTGGTGTTCCTCCATCAGCAGCCAGACAGCATGGATGGCATCAGTGTTGCCGCATCTCTTAACGAAACCTCGCTGATTGGATGTGATGGTGACAATGCTTCGAAGGCGTCGGTCTAACACTCGCTCAAATATCTTCATTGTGTGGTACAGTAATCACATTGGCCAAAAGTTTGCATACATCCCCTTGCCTTTCCAGATTGGTACAGTTGTACTAGTTGTCCAGACGCGGGGAGGCTTGTTCTCAGCCACGATGACCAAGGATCTTCCAGACCTCGGCCGGTATGTCATCAGGGCCACTCCCCTTATCGCTTTTCATCTTCTCTACAGCTAGTTTCACCTCTGCGGTTGTAATTTGGGGTATAGGGCCGAGGATGGGGGGGGGGGGGGGGTGCTGATGTCTTGGGTGGAGCGGTGGCTGGACTTGGCAAGGCAGTAAATGTTGTTTGCCCCCTCCAGTGTATCCAGCTGTTCATACAATTCCTGGTAATAATGGCTCATTGCAGCGGCCACTGCCCGCTTCGCTGCTAATTTCAGCGCTCAATAACGGTTCAAGTCGGCTCTAAGCTGAATGTTCCTCCACGTCTTGAAATACTTTTTTTTTCTCTCGAATCACCCGTTGCACTTCTTCATTCCACCACCATGTTTACTTGTCAATGAATTTCCGGCCTGGTTTGGTCTTTCCCATGATTGATTCTGCCGCATGGTGAATATTGTCCACTGCCCATTTCCACATAGCTTCCACTGTTTGACCGGGGTCCACTGCGAAGTCAGCCTCTTAATTTTCCACCACTTAATTCGCTCAGAGCCTGTCGTTGACTTCCTTATCTGACATAGTTGGTCCATTTGTATGTCCAGCACCAGGAGATGGTGTTGGGATGCAACACTGTCAAATGGAATCACTTTTGTGTTGGTCACTAGCTTCAGGTCTCGCCGCTGAAACATCCTATAGTCGATCTGAGTCACATGGCCACCGCTAGTGTAGGTAGCCAGGTGGGTAGATCTTTTCTTGAAGTACATGTAGGTCACAGACAGGTCGTGGGTTTCCACACAGTCTAGTATATGACATCCATTGTCGTTCCATACACCGAGTCCATGTCCTCCGTGGCAGTGTGTGTACCCGTCGCTATCTGCTCCCACGTGCACATTCAAATCACCTCTGAGGAGATGGCTATTATATGGCTATGGTTGATTCTGATTCAATTTTGACAGAGATTGGACGATCCAATTATTTTGTTGTGGAAGTGTTGACTGATCACAACTGCCACCCCATTTCTAACCGAGCTAGTGCTATTGTAGATGATCTTATACCCTTCTCCGATTTCTTTTGCCTTTGATCCTTTCCACTTTGTTTTCTGTATGCGTGTGATGTCGACTCGTCTGGTCTTGAGAAAGTCAACTAACTCGCGGTGGTGGCCGGTGAGCGTTCCAATATTGATCGTGGCAAATCGTAGTGGGACTGGCTTCTTCATCCTACTCCGTCCTTGAGTAGGTAGGCATATTTCTCACACCGCTTGGGAAAGGGTGGTGTTCGTCGCCTCTGGGGGACACCCAAGGTTGGTGAGCCAAATTTCGAGACCGTTCCATAAATGCGTCGATTCTACAGTGGTGGCCAAAATTATTAGAACACTAGTATTTTCACCAGCTAAAAAATTGTTAAAATTTAAATGGTTTTAAAATTGGATTTTAAGTTTTGTGCTCCACACAGAGATCTGATCTGATCATCATCAGTCTGTCTGGAATGACATGAAGACACAGAACACACTGACACAGACTAAATCCAGAAGAACTGTGTCACCAAGACGCTTCAAGAAACCTCCTGCAAAGCTACAGTACTGTTAAAAGTTTTAGGCACTTGTGTAAAAATGCTGTAAAATGAGGATGCTGTCAAAAATAATGTCATAAATATATTTTTCTTTATCAATTAACTTCTATTAACTAAATTAAATCAACATTTGGTGTGAGCATGCTTTGTGTTTAAAGCAGCTTTTGTCCTCGGTGCACTTGAGCAGAGTTTCTCAGGAGCTTTGCAGGAGGTTTCTTGAGGCGTCTTGAGACACAGTTCTTCTGGATTTAGTCTGTCTCAGTGTGTTCTGTTTCTTCATGTCAGTCCAGACAGACTGATGATGATCAGATCAGATCTCTGTGTGGAGCACTGGCTGTCGTCAAACAAAAATCTCACTGGATTATTACAATTAATGGCAAAATGAATGTTTGGAAATGTAAACTGATATTTCCTACTGACACACTACAGCAAAATATAGAAATAACTGACTTAAAACCATTTTTTAGCTGCTGAAAATACTAGTGTTCTAATCATTTTGGGCACCACTGTATATCCCAACCGGCACGTCGCACCACCTGTCGTTGGGGACCCCCACCGTTGGCCAAGGACCATTAAAGTCCTTGTTACCAGCCGATACCACGAGGAGGTGGTGGAAGGGTTTCATAAGCCAATTACTGCTGCTCTGATCAATAGAAAAAGTATGCAGACATCTATTTAAAGAAAATGCTGTTTGCTTTGCATAAGATTAATTGCACAAGGCAAACAATGAGAATAAGTTTGCATGTAATAATAAGACTAGTTTATATTAAATGACAATGACTTAAACTTAAAATTACTTACTTAATTTAAATGCACACCGTGCAGCACTAAACCAGCGCTGATTAGGGCCTGGTTACACTGAATAATGTGTGGTTAGTGAATTTTTGTTTGTTTTTTCTGTGATATATACTGTGCACAAACTGTTTAGTGAAAATCAAAAGTCAGATATAATGAAATTATAAACACTGTTATCAGGAACTGGAGAACATGTGCTGTAGATTTTAATTTCACCAAATGTTTTCTCCAAGAATTGTATTAATTTAAGCATGCACATCAGTTCAGCAAGAAATGCAGTAAAGCAGTGGTCTATCCAGCTTAGACGCCATATTTCTTTTCTGTCTCTTTCTCTCTCAGATTAGCTTTCCCTTCCGGCCACGATTGCTATTTAGACACCCATCTCACAATTGTTTACAGTATTGATTTATTTAGTGAGTGATTGGGGTTGGAGGGTAAATTAAAACGGCCATCATCACAGCTGGCCCGAAGCCGGGAACTCTGTGACCGATCATGTCACAGACAGTGTTTATACGACACAGCCCTGCTGCTCCTCAGGAACACACCACAAAAATACCGTCTCTAAATTTCATTATATGTATGATTCATTTGCCTTACTGGGACATCCTCGTGAAAATCGATCATGCTTTTACATCAGTTATGATTATGGCACTGTATCAGTTCCTATTGTAAATGTGCTGAGGCCGAATGCAGTAGTAATCAGTCCTGTTGCTCTTACAGGGCAGTCAAACAAGGCAAACATGACTGTTGTGACATATGTTGAAACATCTTGTTATTTAGTATAATTGGGACACTATTATAGCTTTTGTTAATGTTTTGAAACAGTTTTTATATTAATATTTTCCATTTTCATTTTAGTTAATGTTTTAGTTTTTTTTTTGTGTGTGTTTTGCAATATGTCTATATATATATATATATATATATATATATATATATATATATATATATATATATATATATATATATATATAATATTAATTTTGCCTTGGAACAAGCTGACATCAGACATTTTTATATATTTTATTTGATTTCAGTTTATGTTTATTGCATTTCAAGTTATCATCATCATTATTATTATTATTAATTTTTATTTTATTATTATTATTATTATTATTATTATTAATAATAATATTTTAGTTAGCTATAATTACTCTCTCTTGATACTGACTATATTTTTTAGTTTTAATTATATTTAAATTAGATAAATGCAAGTATTAGTGTTGTCAATTTAACACAATTATTTAGACAGACAAACAAACTAACTAACTAAATAAATACAAATCCTCTTCATTTGAGGGCTTTTCTCAACAAATATTGATTTACTAAATGATTAATTTGATTTATTGATTATCAGTGTATTAGTTAATCAGTTAGATATATCTGAGCCCTAACAAAACCAGTACCTCTACATCTAATCGTATCCACTCACAGCTCTCCAAACCTAAATCAATGCACAATCATAATAACTTTCCACAAATGACAAAAATAGCAATAAAATGTGTCCATAGTGTCATATACGCTGTATTCCAAGCATTTTGAAGGCATTCAGTAGCATTGTGTGAGAAACAGAAATAAATTTAAGAGCATTTTAAGATGTATAATATGTATATTCAGCTGTTATACTCTCTAATCCACTCATTTAGATGGAAAAATCAGCTCTTAATTGATTTTGATACATTTCTGAGCATTTGCGTTCAATGGCCTCCATTGGTTCCCGCTGTTCCTCCAGCTTCCACCTCCAGCCTCTGAAGATCACGGCTCAATACGCCATGTGTCATTTGCCTTATTAAGGGCTTAGCCACTAATTGCATTAGGCATATTAGCATGTAAGCATTTGAGGCTTCTCAGTCACCCTAAAATGGGATTTTCCAGTCAGCGAAGAGCACATGAGCCTCATACTTAACCGTTTGGGCCAAAAAGCCATTTCATTTTGCTGCACACTGAAAGTGGACATTTAGAGTGCTGTTAACAACTAGAAACTCATTCAAGTTCAAGTTCAAGTTCAAGTTTTATTTGTCACATACACAACTATACAGAGATTGTATAACCAGCAGTGAAATGTGAGTAAAATATAGAAATGGTATGATAGAAATGGTCCTGCATCGGTCAATCATGATATCCACTATAAACAATGCTTACATTATGAACATGCTTGTGTTTTTTTGCAAGTTATTTATTTGTGTATTTTTATTTTTTTTAATTACTTTTATTTTGTATTTATTCTATGTATGTATGTATATAGTAGACTTTCAAAAATCTGTGCAGATCAAATTTTAACATTTATTATACTGTAAATTTTACAAAAGACAAACAGTAGTAACTGATATTTTGGAAACTGGAAAAAACATATAGAACAAAATATGGTTAAGTATTGCACTTTAGGGATTCACCAAATGTTCGGCAGCTGAAATTATTCAGCCCAAAAAAAAAAAAAAAATATTTACGTGTTAAGCCAAAAGTCTGAATAAATTTTACCGAACAATGGTGCAAACATGTTGGCAATGTGTCTGAGAAAGACACAAAAATCATTACAAGCACCGACAGCGAGAGACTGTTCAGCACTGCATCGCATGTCTTCGATGAGAAGAGGAAGAGCTGTTTTATTGCTGGTTACTGTCTGATAATTGAAATCGTGACATGGCCTTAAACACTTAGTAAATAAACTGCAGAATGCAATGTGTTCTAATACACGCACAACTTGCATGTATTCAAACGAGCTCATCCAAACGCGAGGAAAATCTGCTGAAACAATGTTACTCGTCAGCTGCTCAGTAACATTTTTATGACATTTTACAAGGCATGGATGTAACAATGTGATACGTGCGACAAACATCTTCCCAAATTCATAATGAGAATAATTTATAAATCCGCTTTTGTCAACAAAAAGAAGCACTGAGGTCTTCCTGCGGGTTTCCGCCAAAATAAAAGCTGAGAAAACACCATCAACATTCATAAACGTTAGCATTGTAATTTTACTGTTGTTCTGTAAAATAAAAAAAGTAAGACAATAATAATGATAATAATAATTACAAAAGCTCTATTAATACATTTGTTATAACATCACACATAGCGTTCAAATTGGAACCTGTAATTATTTCTAATGTTTAAAAATAATTATCTTCTGCTCAGCAAGGCTGCATTTATTTGTACAGTAAAAAGTGCATGCCAGATTCAAGAAGGGGTCTCAAAAAAGGCCAAACAAATATTATTTTACTAACTTATTAATTTTCAGTATGTAAAATGTAAAAAATGTAAAATGTAAAAAAATGTTCAGCATTAAATATTTTAAAATTTTTGTTTTGTAATTGATTTTTGTCTTTGAAAACAAGACAAAACAGTAAAAAGCACATTTTGGCTATTTCATTTATGCAATGGTGAAAAAAAGGCTAAATTAAATTTCATTGCATGCTTTTTAAGGCTTGTTGTTTGGATGCGTCCTAAATCAATAATTAAAAATTACCTAAATTAGTTAGTATATATTCCTGTGGCTCAGTGATAGAGCATTGTCTTAGCAGTGCAAAAGGTTATGGGTTCAATTCCCAGGGAACACACATACTGATAAAAAAAATAAAATAAAATTGTATAGCCTGAATGCACTGTAAGTCAGAGTCTGCTAAATGTAAATATGACACATGATGAACTTAAAAATGTTGCTAATCATATAAAAGAAATTTGCTGAATATACCATGCAAAGTGAGTCAACTTAGTATATGACGCATGATAGACTTAATATTACTAGTAGAATGCCTGTTTTCAAGTTAACTTACAAATGAGTACAGTTGACTTAGTTGTATGACATGTTTTTATGTACATTAACCATATGTAAAGTTTAGTTTAAAATAGTCTAGTTGATTTTGATTACAAAAAAGGGGGAAATTAAGAACCCCTGCATATTTCATGTAAACTATCAGTTATTTCATATTAGATCCAAATGATTTGATTGTTTATTTCATCATGATACTGTGATAAAAGAATACACTTTGTTTAAGTTGTGAGTTTAGTATTTAATCTATTCCTGCATGATGTGTATTGTACTCAACACGTTCTCTGCCTCATCCAGAAGCTGTCTCTGACATAAGTGCTCATTGTTCCCACAGGGGAACCGCTTCGATCTGAAACACACTGTGAAAGTTGCTAATTGGCAGTTGTTTTCTTAGCCTGCCATAACTAGTTAGTGTGAATCAGTAAACATGTGGCATTGGTAAACTCCTGCGCATCTGTGCCCTCTGCAGTCCTTCAGACGGCACACAGAGTTATCCTCATGAAATCAAACCCAGTGACTGAACTCTCCGCGGTCACGAGGTTAAGCTTTTGATCTAAGCAAACAGATTCTTTAAAGGCAGACGCAAAAAAGGGCAGATAGGACTAAATGAATGTGTGTTTGCATTCACTCTTACCTTATTTTTGTCGAGCGTGAGCTTTTGATGTTCTGTCTGTTCTCAAGCACTCTTAGAGCTGTAAGCTGAGAGAGATCCAGACTCCTGCATTCACACACGTGCTCTGATCCAGATCCTCTCCATCTGAAGACTGCTACAGCGTTCAACTGAATCATGGTGTCTCTTAAGATACTTTGTTTCAGTTCTAAGGCATTGCTGCACGACACGGCTCACTGGAATGAGTTGTTCTGATTGATCAGTCTCTGAATTCAGTGCTTTTGTATAATGATGCTACACCAGCGCTTCTCAACACTGTTTTGACCCCAAGTCCACCATTGACCAGTATTTGAAGGCCTTAGCCCTACTTTTTCAAAACATATTTTAATCTACGGGAATCCTAGTAAAATAAGTGATTAAAATAATTGCATTTTAGAATTCCAGAAATTTTAACAGCTACATGTTTTTGTCAGGGAACCACCTTTTTTTTTTTTACCAACATGACTTTCCAATTTGTGATAAAGATTAAAAATATGGATTACTAAAGCAAACAAATGCTAATAATTTCTAAGGCTAAACAAAAAATTGCTTGCAATAACTAGAAAAAAATTATATTCTTTGTAAAAAATACCCATGACATTTTATTTTGTATTTTATTTTTCCAAAAGTGTAGAAATTCTTATTTTTCTTCATCTTCTACCTCCTCATCCTCCTCTTATTCTTCTTATTCTTCTTCTTCAAAAAAAAGAGCTTATTTTATTTATTTATTTATTTTTGTTGCTTTGTTGTTGTTTTTTTGTCTAACTTTGAAAAATGTAAATAGGACTGCATGATTAATTGAAATAAAAACAAATATTGTGATATGGATTAGTGCAATTATCAAATCACAAAGTCTGTGTTTTAATTCAGTAAATATACAGTATGCACTGTGTTTCAGAGTGAACCGCGGCACCGTGTTCATTTACACGTGAGCAGCTCATGACTCGAGTGACTCCATCTGCATCTGAATTTTAGTTGCTTTAATGTGCATTTGGGAACACAACATGCACCTATCATCTTCACATACAATGAGAAGCTCTTATCACCAAAAGAGAAACTTTAAGAGCTTTAAGCAGTTTTCCATCAAAAAAAGTTTAAACTTTTAACGTTGAAAGTAAAGAACTAGTGTGTGTGTGTGTGTGTGTGTGTGTGTGTGTATATATATATATCTATATATACAGTACATATATATATATATATATACTAATAGTAATATTGTAATTTTGCAGTTACAAAGAAATAACATTTATTATTATACTTTTATTATTTAATTATTATTATTTAGATTTTTTATTTAGTAATAATAATAATTATAATAATAATAATTACAACTTTGGCTAAATTGTGCATCCATACAAACAAGGAAACCGCATTTTAAATCACAGTTGCAAATTTTATCAGAAAAATTGCCATTAGATTTCCCTCCCAAATTTTATGTCCTCCCTTGAAAGTTTGCTGAGGCCCCCTAGTGGGCCCCGGACCCCTGGTTGAAAACCCACTGAGCTACACTGTATAATAACTGACTGTTGTCCCAGTTATGCTTTGTCACGTCAGTGTTTATTTTTATTTTTTGCATTAATGACCGGCTGATTATTCCTTGCATAAACCTTGTTTATAATACACTCTTAAAAATAAAGGTGCTGAAAAGGTTCTTCACAGCGATGCCACAGAAGAACCATTTTTGGTTCCACAAAGAATCATTCAGTCAAAGAAGCATCTCTTTCTTACCTTTTTATAATCTGAAGAACCTTCTTTCATCACAAATAAACTTTTGTGAGACAGAAAGGTTCTTCAGATGTTAAAGGTTCTTTATGGAAACATTGAGACAAGAAAAGGTTCTTCTATGGCATCGTGAAGCACCTTTAATTATAAGAGTGTAAGCCACAACAACAAAAGAATGAGCGTGTGTTTTTCAGGCCTTGAGCGTCTTCGATTCCAAACAGAGTATGAGGTTAAACATTCTTCTGTTTATACATTTAACAAAGCGATGAGAACAGAAGCTGTATTTTTGTCTTGCCAAGGACGGATCCTTGCACTGCAGTATTGCTGGTTACTGTTTCAAGACGAGCAGAAAAAAAGCCACCCACGTGAAAATGTCCGAGACAGACTCTCATACGGACAGGAGGACTGACATGCGGCCCTGTCGGGCTCTGGCAGAGCGCAGAGGGCTCACGTTTCGCTTGTGGATGCTCACAGAGGACGATTCCAGATGAGTCCCCTCCCTGCCTCTGTCAGAGCCTGTGATAAATGAGGAGCGGGACCGGCCTCTCTGTTTATTTAGACCTCTTGTTTCTGACATAGTCCTGCTCAAATCCAGCGCTGAAGTGTCTGCTATTAAAACATAACCCGACCTGACAACAAGCGCTCCTCTGGGCATCGGCCCCCTCACAACCGGACTGGAAGGGGAACCGCGGCAGCCGACTGTAGCAGACTTTCCAGTACATTAGGAGTCCATGAAAGATCTGACCAGGGCTTCGTCCGCATCCAAACATATGGGAAAGCGCTAGACTCCACTCTCGCAAGATCCCGCTCTATTTTTCCAAGGGATTCGGTTCCTAAGAGAGACGAATGTGAGCCGGAGGGCCCGGGACGTCGCAGCTGCTTGGGCCTTTGGGCGTGCATGTCTTATAAATAATTGTTTCCTGTATGTCAAATCCACTTTTCGCTGAACACAGGAGAGGCCTGGCCATGGTTTGGGCTTGTAAAACATCTCAATTCTCCAGTCTGGCGAGGAAAAGCACCGCCAGTTGTTGCGCTCAAGTCAAGCCGGTCCACTTACAGTCAAACCAAAATATATTCAGACACCTTCAACATTTCTCACATTATCATTAGCTATAGTTGAGAAAATGGTAATAAAATATAACAAGAACTGTGTCAGAACAAATTCATCTTAATGTGAAATATGTAATATGTAATGAATTCGGCTGAATAGCTGTCAGCTGTTAAATTTAAGTGCACAATTAGATAAAACCAATTTAGCTCAACCAATTACCATGCAATGCTTAATTATGTTCACTCTGTGGTGTAAAAAGATCACATTAGCAATTAAAGAAAAAGGTTACTCTTTATTTTGATAGTCCACTTTAGACATGCTACTAACTATAAGTAACTTTGCAAATACATGTCAACTAATTCTCATTCATTTGTGTACTCTCAGAGTAGACTGTTAGGTTTAGGGTTAGTAGAATACGTTGACATATACTTGCAAAGTTTCTCATAGTATGTTGTATGTTGTGCACCCCACATTTGAAGATATTAATCAGAGAGTCTACTAATACTCTAATGACTTCTAGTTGGCATGTAGTTGCAAAACTGTTAGTAGAATGTCTAAAGTGGACTACCAAAATAAAGTGTTACCAAGAAGAAAACACTTAAGCAAAACATGGTCAGGTTAAAGTGTCTGATTAATTTTTGGTCCCAAATCTTTATCAATTTTACTGCTAGTCCACTGTATGAAGAATTTTTGGGTATAATATGTCACAGTTTACTTTATTTTGCTATCCTCACTTACACAAATGAACTATAGTGTGCTGCACCCACTAGTACAAAGATATCAAAAATGATATCTGGTGTGTGAATAATTTTTGGTTTGATTGTTGGACCATTGTCAGGCGTCTCACATGCTTGCCTGGCATGTGCGCTTGAGACCGTAGATCTAGGACTCAGGGTGCAATGGTGAGAAAATCTCGACTCGACAGGGGGCCTGTGAAACGTGAGCCAGCTCTTACTTAGCGTTATGTTTTTACAAATGTTCAGAGCAGACAAGCATTGACGCAGGCCATCAAACCTTAATACCTCATCAGAAGAGAGGAAGTCGGAAAGTACCGCGGGGGGAGCGGTTTGGCAGGCCATCCTCGCTCGGAGGACATGTGGTGACAACTGCTTCTCTCGCGCAAAACAAACAAGCTTCGCGGGACCATTAATATGCACGTTCACAGACACGGTAATTGAAAGTCGGCTTCACGTGTGAGCGGAGGGGAGATAATTGTGTGTTTTGTCAAATGTGTTGGGATGGAATTGGAAGCGGACTGTGTGTTTTTGTTTGTGGACCCCAGGCGTGTTATTCGGCTGCGGTGTCCTGGATTCAGATCCGCCGGTCTCGAGTGGGCACATCTGAAAACCGAGGGGGTTTGGCAGGGAGATGGCAGCCTGCGCTTATATGAGGCCCCAAATTTAATGAGCATGAATAATGAATAATGCACTCGACATGCTGATCTCTGAATGAGATGCCAATTTATTAGGCCAAACCCTTCCTACTCTGCTCTCCCTCTCAATATCTGGGCTCTTTATTTTGACTTACCAGGAAAAGAGCTTTATGAACTTGCTCTGTTTTTTGCAGAATGCATTATGTATACTCAGCATATGCATCATTTCTGTATGCGTGGAATTCCTGCATTGCATACGGTGTCTGTTAAAGTGTGCAGGATTCGTGAGAGTCCACAGCAGTTGGTCGCTCCTAAAAGCCTCTCAAACTACTTATTGCTTATATTTGCTACATTGTGATGATTACATATACATATGCACAGTATTTATTTACTGAGATGAACTCATTTACATGAGAAGTTGCTATACAGCTATACAGGAACACTGCATTTATGTTCATGCATTTGGCAGATGCTTTTATGTGAAGCAACTTTCAAGCAATGCATTTGATCAGTTCATGCATTCACTGGAAAACAAACCAATGACATTGGCTTTACTAGAGCCGTGTTCTGCTATTTGAGCTACAGGAATGCTTTATAATGTCATATCCCACAATGCAATGCACTTGGCTTGAGCAGTCCATGTCTTTCTTGACTTAAATATTTAATCAAACATTTATAATGCTACAAAAGATTTATAATTAAATGCTGTCCTTTTGAACTTATCATCTGTGAATCCTGAAAAATTAAACATATCACGGTTTCCGCAACAATACTGTGCAGCACAACTGTTTTCAACATTGATAATAATCAGAAATGTTTATTAAGCAGTAAATCAGCATATTATTATGATTTCTGAAGATCATGTGACACTGAAGACTGGAGTAATGATGCTGAAAATACAGCTTTGATCACAGAAATAAATTACAGTTTAACAGATTCACATAGAAAATTGTTATTTTAAATTGTTATAATATTTCACTTTTTTACTGTATTTGTAATCAAATAAATGCAACCTTGGTGAGCAGAACATACTTTTTTTTTTTTTTTTTTCATTTTTAAAATATTACCAACCAAAAAACATCATTTGAACAGTAGAGTATATATTTTCATTCAAAGGTCTGTAAATTTACCACACACACATATATACACAGAGAAACAGAAATACACTGAGAGTCGTTGACTGATGAAAGACAGGCCGTGTGTGAGCGTTTGCTAGTGTTTCCTGACTGAATTATTGATGCAGCTAATCAATACGTCTCCAGTCCTTAATACACCGATCGATTCCTCCATTATCTCCATCTTTATAAACTGTTTTGAATGTTGAGAAACAGAAGGCTAAACAGTGTGTATTTTTAAAGTCCCGCTGGCTGCTGCTCTCGGCGTGAATGATGCCTGGAGAACTCCAGCCAGACTCCCACTTCTCACCCCAAACCTTCAAACGCTCCAGATCTGTCCGTCAGGGCCTGTCCTTCCTCAGGACCGCCGCGTTGTGACGCAAAGGGGTCGTTTAATTATTGATTCAACTGTCTTTATTGTTTTGGAGTGATCTCCGGTGCGTTGCTTTCGAACGGATCACAGATCCATCCAGTCTTTTCAGATCGCGGATGCATTTGTTTCGATTCTCAGATTTTAGAAAGGGTTTTCTCTTTAGCTGGACGTGCCAGATGCTTCATATCGCTCTGTCTGCTGACGAGCTCTACCTGTCCCTTTCTCAGTTCAGATGAGAAGCCTCCCGTGAATCGTCTCCTCAGTCTGTTATCTGTAAAGAGGGCTGATCTCTTGGCACAAATCGTGGAGTGAGCTGTAGGAGACGTGGCAGGGTTAAGGAGCGAGCGTCGAGTCTCGAGATGAGAAATCGAGTGTGTGTGTGTGTGTGTGTGTTGAGTCGGGGAAAAGGTGAAATATCAGACAGGGAGCGTTTCAGACATACCCAGCCTTACCTGTAAACGGCAAAGAGAAATTTCGTATAAACCGTGTGGAAATTAAATGCAACTGTCTGGGTGTTTTTAGCATGTTCTCATGCAGTTGCTAAGGTGTTCTGGTTGCTAGGTTCATGTGAAAATAAATCTAGACGTGGCCTGGGTGTCCGTGGGATTTTTTTCAGCTGTTTTATCACCCAGCAGATGGAAATCCTGCTTGAAGTAACAGCTTTCCTACAGTAAATGCTGGGAATGCTACAAATCCACTTTAACTTTGTATGTTCTGTCATTTGAAGGATTGATGGACAGACTGATTAACTAATTGATTGTCTTTGTTTATTTCCATATCATGGCAGACACTGACCAAAAAAAAAAAGCCTTTGAAACTATTTTCACTCAGAAAATGCTAGAAAATTCAAATGACACACTGATTACAAAGAGTAACACATTAAAGACTGAAATAGTATTGTATTGTAAAAAGTACTGATAAACCAAAAAATTAATACAGATTGACTGATTAAGTGATTGATTATTTGATTTTATTGCCATTATAAAAAAAAAATTAAATCTTCATTTAGATACTGCTTATAAATTTAACAAATAATTATAAACAAACCTCAAGTAACGCATTAATTTGATCTTGTAAAACTCTTTGATTTATTTTCATCTTTTAGTATTGATAAACCAACTAATTGCATTTTATTTTATTGCCATAAAACAAACAAACACATAAATAAATAAATAAATAAATAAATGCAGGTAGAAACAATCTTCATTTAGAAGATGCTAGTCAATTTCACAAGTAATTGGCAGAAGAAGAAAAAATGCAAATAACACATTTATTTAAATGTCATTGTATTTTCTTGGAAAACATACTCCAATAATCCTTGATTGATTAGCTGCTTTGACAACTGATAAACCAGAATTTGAGAACTGATTGATTGATTAATTGATTAACTGATTGATTTTATTTGTGTTTATTGCCATAAGACAGCATAGAGACAATCTTTATTTAGAAATGTCACAAATACTTACAAAGCAACTGCATGTAACACATTGAATTGAACATGAAAGACTAAAATATTATTGTCTTGTAATGCTACAAAAATATCTGTTTTTCAGAAATGTGAGAAACCATAAGTTAAGGACATTATACCAGTGAGATGTAGTATCTGCTATGCTTTCTGAAATCCCTTTCTTGTATTCACACTTGTTTGCAAACTTTCTAATAAATATTGACGGCTGCAGCACTAATTATAACGGCCATGCTCTGCGTCTCCCTTCTTAAAGATGAAATACAAAGACAAACACACCTGTTGTCCCATCGGTGCAGTAAATCTGGGCTGGAGTCTGAGCGATGGTACAAACACAAGCAGCAGTCAAACATTCCCAGCGAGACTTGCACAGAGAAAGCCTCAGAAACTGCGCCAGCAACACTGCCGTATAGCTTTTCAACAGTGATCCCTGTCAAACAACTGTATCCTTGCATGAAGCCAAAAGAATGTGCGAGGCTCTCAGAAGAAGCCTATATAACGTGATATACGCTCGCCATGTTTCCTCGCAGGCCCTGTCAGCCCGCTTAAGCGTCCTCACTTCTTTTAAAGAGGCGATGCAGAATTTGTTTGCATGGGCGTTTTTCGCCGGTCAGAGTCGGAGCTGTCAGGTAACTCATGAAAAAGTCATCGGGCTCGCTCCTCGCGTCTTTCACTGTCAGTCTGCATCACGTCAAGGGAGCGAGAGCGGCCGGGCCTGGCACAGGTACGTGGATCTGACCATATGTTTCACCTATTTCTGACAGTAAAAATGGCATTTACATGGCCGCCGTGTGCTGTTTACAGAGGTTTAAACTCCTGCGTCCTGTGTCGCGTGCTTTTAGCCCCATAGATAATACATGAGCTTGTTGGTTTTTAAGGGACGCCGCCATATGCATGAGAGCATTAAATGAAGAGCTAAACTGACAGCTCCATCTGCCAAATACGCTCTTCGTCAAGAAGACGCTCCTCCTCCTGCATCTCTGTCTCTCCAGAGGACACCGCGCTGTCGTCAGTGCTAATACTAAATATTAATAATTTGTTGACCTCAAAGTGTTTGTGAAGTCGCCGAGGGCCGGCTGAACACCAGGCGCTCTGAATGGCATATGCAGATGTCAGGTGAGCGCTGATTTCCCACTCTCCGCTCTCTTTGTTTCAGTTTAGCCGCCTCTCTGAAAACAGACAAGTTGCAGCAGAATTCGTCATGAATATTGCATCGCGGGCGCACGTCAACACAAACACACACACACGTTTGCACGCATGCGCGGCCGTCCCGAAGGGTGGCAACAAAACAAGCCCAGCACTTCTGTCAGGCTTTTGTGTAAAATGAGCATTACATGCCTCCCATCAGACTCAGAGGAATCCTAAAGACGCGTACGCTCACCTCTGTGCAATCCACTCGTGTTGTAAATAAATTGCATAATGTTTTCTGGATGTTGTCGTGATTTAGCAAGAGCGTTTCAAACTTTAATGGCTGGTGTATCTCTGGTCGTGTTTGGATCCTGCTGTAACACAACACTGCTGCTCACAATCACATGCTCTGAGTCCCAGTGCATTAGAAACACACAAACCACAACAGCATGGCACTGAGTCTTTAGGAGTAGAAACATGTTTAAATTTACATATAAATTGTGCCTTATTTTTTATGTCTAAAGAACTAAATAGTGAAATTGAATGTATCATAATCCTTAAAGACGATAATAATAATAAAAATAAATTAAGAAAGCATAAATAATAAGTAAAACTGAATTACAAAATGTAAATAAATGGACAAGTTTAAATCATTTTTAAAAAATTGTGCAGAAGTATTAAGCCTATTTTCAATTAAATGTTTGCAATATTACATCATGATAATATTATTTTGGAATATTCATTTGAGGATTTACCATGTTCATATCACTCATACTGCGCTGGTTTGCATGTTCTCATATTGTTTATATATTTGTATATTTGCATATTTATTCTGGTGCTGGGTGTTACTCCATACTAGGGATATTGTAGTTAACTAAAACTGAAAGTAAAATTAAAACCATTATACAAAAATTAAAAAAAAAAACAGAAAAGAAAGAAATTAACTGTTGCTTGAAATATAAAACAGAAATAAAACTATTATAAAATGTAAATAAAAAAATCTAATAAAAAAATCAAATAAAATTTCAGCCAGCTGCCAAAAAAAATTAAAAATGACCCAAAAACACAACAAATAAATAAAACTGAAGAAAAAAAATAAAAACTGCTTTAAAATATTAATGCAAACTATAATAGTATCTCAGTGATGCTAAAACAACACTGTTGCTTACACATTATTCTACATCAAGGACATTCAACTAAATGAGCAAGAACAGAAAACTACATAGAACCTGATTCATGTTGTTTTACTCCACTGTAAATGTAAAAATATAACGAAATATATTTACATAATTTAAATTTAATTAAAAATATTTGAAATGTGATTATTAAATGCTCTCTCTTTCTTTGAATATTGATGCATGTTAAATAGACTTGGAAACTCAATTTCCAGTTCTGCGTGTCCTCAGTTCAATGCTGTTCAGAGCGGCACACAGCCCTGGTTCTCTCTCTCTCTCTTAATGTGTCTAACCCTTTATTTAAAGACGCCGTCTGTCCTGAAACCTGACTGCTGTGTCTGAGAGTAGAAGTGTATTTACGGCGTGTCTCGGGATCTACGGACGGCGCTGCTGTGTTTTCACACAGCTTTATTGGATCTTAACTGATGGAGGCTTGATGAGTGTCAGGGTGTCAGCGAGACTGATTTACTGCTCTTCACTGCTGCGTCTGATGCTGCCGGTGTCTTCCTTCAGTGCTGAGAATAGAGCGGCTGGTGTTGGGTTTCTCTGAGAGAGAAGTGTCGGGGAGAACCGACTCACTTTTTGGACGGTAAATGAACCAGTCGGAAATAAAAATATTTGCCAGTTCAGTTCGTCCCAGCAACGCAAACAGTGCAGCTTCATTATGTTTTCAACTCAGTGTTTGTCTAGTTTTATTTTGTTTAGAGTTATTTCACCCCAAAATTAAAACTGTCATCATTTACTCCCCATCATGTTGTTCGAAACCCTAACGAGTCATGTTTGGAACAAAAATTAAGATATTTTTAATCAAATCTTAGAGATTCATCTTCATAATGAGATAAAAAAAATAACTCTGTATGAATCAAGCTGTTGAATCCAGGTCTTGTGAAGAGACACGGTCACTTTATATGATGAACAGATTCAATTTAAGCATTTATTTACATAAAAACATTAATAAGCGAACATAAATTTCAACCATACTTACTTGATGTGCAAGACTGAACCTCATTGGTTCTTGCAGAAGTTCAAATGTGCAAGATTGAACCTCATTGGTTGAGACTGATCAATGTTTATATGTGAATAAAAGCCTAAATTAAACCTGTCCATCATATAAATCAAATGTGTCTCCTCAGAAGACTTGAATTAAACCACTCTATTAATATGAATGAACTAAAGATCACATTTCTGATGGGTTTGGAGGGTGAGTAAATCATGAGATATGTATTTGTTTATTTAGTTATTATTATTATTATTATTAATACTAATAAATAATACTGTGTACATGTGTTTTTTGTTGTTTGTTAATTACCGCTTTAATGCTGTAACTCAAACTTATATACATTCATATTGACATTCTTATTGTTAAATTCCTGTAATTGTACAGTAAATGCAATCATGTGATATACATTCAGTATAGACATCTACCTTAAAAGAGAGTTGTTTGACTGCATTACCTCGCTTAGCTAATCAAAATGTAGTTGGCAGCTAATTTGAAACTAACTTGCCAAGCTACGAGATCAGCAAGCATGAACCTCCTGTATCAGCGAATGAATGATGTGTATGATCTAATTTTAAGACCTAGCGAAACATTTCCATCATGACACCCTGCCTCCGGAGCGCCTCGTCCTTGCAGCAGATTGCGTAATGTGGGACTAATTCTTTCCTTGAGCTTTCGTTACTTCACTACTTTGAGTACGCAGGATTCTCCGCACTAATCAGTGTTTAATTGCTAAGAGGGGAGACTGGAGCAGGCAGGCCCAAACGGACGGATGGATGGATGGATGGGAGGAAAGTGAGCAGGAATATGCCGCATGTCGCCGCAGAACCCAGAACAGCTCAATTATCCCGCTGCCAGTCTCCCAGCCAACGTTTTGTGCTCCGCCATTGATTGGAGCGACTTTGAGCAAGCCAGCGATGCATTTGTGGGCATGCTGCCGAAACCAGCACAAAGGGGGCGGGTGTCAGCTTTTAATTGTAACTGTCTTGCAGAATGGTGTTGTTTTAATATCCTGTATAGATTTTTATGTAATACACTTACTTGCAGGCAGCCCCGAGCAAGAATCAATTCGGCACAGGAATCTCCTTTTGTTAAAAGCCAATCTTGTTTTAATGATGCATGAAGAAATATTCAAGCATTGACATTTTCCTGTCAGGTTCCTTTAGAAAAATCAATTAAGATGATTCTGCTTTGACCCAGTTATCCAGTTAATGCTTATTAGGAATGTAATATGATTTACTGTCAGCATAATATGTATTTTTTTGGATCTCATCTCATTAGCTTGTGCATGTTTCAAAGAGCAGCGTTGCATCAGATCCTGTTTACAAGCGTCTGTGTGTAAAATGGAGACGGTGGAGCGTTTGTGTTGAATGGAGGTATGAGACAGGTTACACACACGGCCCCGGGGCATCACTATCATCTCTGTCTGTCTGTCTGTCTGTCTGTCTTTAATTTTATATTATTCAAATGTGATAGGTCTTTCTTCCGTTTCTATTATATATATATATCATGGACTGTGATTAATCATGATTAATCACAAATTTAAAATACTAGGATTTACCTGTAAATGTGTTGAAATAAAGAAATGCATGACAAACTAGTTTAAGGAAACATAACCTTTCACACCTCCGCCAGGTATGAGACATAATCCTTATTATTCTTTTATCATTATTCATTTGTTTTTATTCAGCCATAAAAACATTTACCAAGCCACATCGCTTCAATCCCAGGATACATTTACCCAACTATTATCAAACGTATTTCTGAATAAATACAACAAAACATTTTCCTGCGACCTTACGTGAAGTATTATGACAAAATGCATTATGAAGAAGAATGCACCTGTTCTGCAGGTGCATTAGAGCTTACATTAGCATCATGCTATATAAGACAATATGAGATAAATAGCACACTTTTACTCAGAACTCACTTCAAACCACCATCGAGTGTTTGTAATAACCTCCTTTTGCGATCACATGTGGAATTTGGTTGTTTACTGTTGTTAAAATATGCTTTTTATAGCCTTTTATATCACTGCAAAAATGAGCATTTCAGATGAACATTCATTATTGTTATGAAAATACCCAAATCTCAAGACAATCACATAGAAACCATATCCTTTCGTAATCGTGTGTTTATTATCTTATATAATCTATAGTGGCTGTTGTCATGTTTATTTCTGCTGTGTTGTATGCTGTGGCTGAAACTCACGTTGTTTGTGATGATGTTAGACCGTCTCTCAATTCTGAAGTTGCAGGTATACATTCCAAGTATGATACACATTAGTAAAAGGATCTATTTTAATTTTTATTTGTCTATATACACTTTGGGCGGCCGCGGTAGATTATAAAAGTAGCCCAAAAAACCGCAACCCTCGGCTCTGTAATTTTTCCCGCGACTGTATCTTCAAAATAGCCCAACTGCGCGGAAAACCACGACCCTGGCAACAATGCTGTAACATTACCTATATATATATACATATATGTACATTATATGTATAAACATAAGCAATAAAAAAATATTGATTAAAAAGCAGAACTTCATATTATATACATTTCTGCACATAACACATATGTCACATTCTCTATCCACCTGCAGTTTGGTTTAACCAGTCTGCTTCCATGATTATTCAGCACAAACACACCTCCTATCTCTGTGCATGAGGTTAAATATAGATTGTACCCTTTGTAGCACTCAGAACTATTTGTTTGTTGACACGGTGATATTACCAACCAAGCAGGCAGTAAACTGAATTGTATTAGAGACCTTTGATGTGTAGATTTCTTATTGATTAAGGCAGCAGTAATGAATTAAATGATGATCAAATGCTTGAGACAACCCAGCAAATACCCAGACATAGTAGTAGTGTAAGCAACTGCACTTTCAGCTCTTTAAACAGTAGATTCATGCGTCTGGATTTCAGAGGTTCGATCTGAAGCTTCAGTCCCAATATGCCAGATCGTGTTAGTGCTGCATGTTCCCTCAAACTCAGAGCCAAACCACAAGAACGGCAAGATGTGTTCAGCACAGAATCTGTAGGAACTCTTACCTGATTTGCTTAACCTCTTAAGACCCTCATATGAGGACATTATATTTTAGTGTATTTCTCTGAGACGTCACATGCCACAGATGTAAGTCTGGATGTCCTGTACAGAACACATTCAGGGCTTTACAGAGATACCAAATGATTGGATGTTTCACCATAACCACTCCTTCTCTTTGGTCTTCAGAAATGTCTGAAATTAATTTAGTGACACTCTTATGGAAATGTGATAATATTGTGTATTTATTATTACTTAAATATGTCTTATTTTTAAATTGTGTGTCATAAATCAACATCTCAGGAAAATGTTATGGGGTTTCAAATCAAAATATGACCTTCTGTTACGAAACAGGATGTTGATTTCATACACGTCCTCATATGAGGACACCGGGACTAAAAGCATGTTTATTACGCATTTTGGGAGACATAACAAATGAATAGGGAAATAAATTATATTTCAATATTCTATGAAATATTATATATCATTATGAAAATCTGGTCAATTGTTACTCCCATTATTACACTTCTTTTTTCATTACATGTTTCCCCAAAACACATTAATATGCAAATTAGATTTAGTTTATAGATACATTGTATATAATGAGAAAACCCGTTTATTATTTTGCATAAAGAAAAAAGGTATATTGAATCATTCTGTTATAACATAGTTGAGAATCATCTTTATACAAAGTTTGGTAAAAAAAAAATAATAATCTTAAACTAAAAATGTATTGGTGATTTAAAAAATCAGTTGTTTTTGCCCATGCATGTTCATTCATGTCTTTTTAGTTTTTCAAAGAAATTGAGTCCCGATGACATAGCATAACTTATGAATGAAATATTATTATTATTATTTTTTATTCTAAATGCTCTAAACAATTTAAAGACATGAAAAAAACCTTTTTCTCAGTCTTAAGAGGTTAATTATTTTAGTGATTTAGATGTTATAACACTGTGGACAGCAGGTCTTAAAAGCCTTAATTAAGCCTTAATCACAAACGAAGGCCTCAAAAAGGTCTTAAATTATAGCAGAAAGTCTTAAATTAATAAAGTCCTACCATTAAATGTTGCATGCTCTGCTAAAAATGAATTCCTTTCTCAGTATTTTTGTTTTGTTTTCCAGCAATCCAATAATACAAATATGAAATATCATTAAATCAAGATGCAAGCTGAAGATATTAAGTCTGGTTTTCTGATAAATGTTACATAATTAAATTGGTTTATGCTTAAAAGAAGAGCAAATATCTGTCAGTGGAGTATTAAAACCCATTTTTCGCTTGAATTAAGTTGATTTTTCTGAGCCTATTGGATATTTGTTCGTGTTTCAATCATAAGCACTTCATTTGAATCACTTCTCATAAACAAGACTTATCTTATGTTGAATGTATCTTGAATTAAGAATCTTCTGGAAAACAGAACAAACATATTGAGGGCAAACATCATTTTTGCAGTGTGATCAGAAGGTAGAGTAAAATTAATTTGATATTTTAGTATATTAGGAGCTATTCAAGCCATAAGCTATTTTTGTAAAATTAATTAAAAAGTAATGGAAATTTGTTGGAAGTTGTGTTTTCAAACTTTGACATGTTTGACATTATTTAGAGACCATATTGATGTATTGCATTGAATGCATCACTTAAATTTTCTTTTTTGTTGTTGTAATGACATTCGCAATTATAATTTCAATGCCTCGTATTGAAGAGTTCTTCAATGTTGACTTATGTCATCAGATGAAATTGATAGAATTCATGGAAGGGATGTTATGAGACAGACGTCTCATTAGATGTCATCCAACGATAAGATTGCCAACGAAGCAGAAACAGGCTCTGACGAAACGGTAGATTCTCTGACACGAAGAAGAGCAAAAGAGAGAGAGAGAGGGAAAAATGACAAAATTAGTCATCCCAAAGCATCACTCGTACAAAGTCCTCTGTCCCAGGGGCTTGAGGATCACTGCTGTCTTTATAATGGGAAATGTTAAACCTGTTTTACGCTGTTTAATGCCTTTTCTTTCTTAAGTCCTATGACAGTCTTTGTTTTACTCCTAATGATCTCGTCTGAATGTGAACAGTCAGCTAAGATGATATAAAGCTCTCTCTCTCTCTTTCTCTCTGTCTCCCGCTCTCTTTCTGCTGGCACAGCCTGAACCCATAGACGCTCACTGGTATTTGATGCTGACAGTATTGTCCTTACAGATTGGGTGACTCAGACAGCCAGAACGGAAAATATCGTAGAAACGGGAGACATAAAGACTGAGATCTCAGTTTTCCTCAAGTACACTTCCTTCTCCTTAACACATGCACATACATTTGCCAAATTCTACCAAAATACCATCGCATCTCGGGGTTTTCATTCAAAATCAGCGTAGAGTGTTTTTAACTTTGATCGGTGGAGGTGTTTATGAAACCGATCTCCTCTCTTTGACACACAATCCAAGCTTTGCGTCATCTGCACAAAAGGAAACAGTGTCTCCAGCAAGGCAGAAGTCTGTCATTTGTGCTCGCTTTGAAATCACTGACAGAAAGCCACCCGAGGGTCAGGACGTCCACCGAGAGAAGGATGCTCCACCTGGGGGGCAATATGCCCAGAGATTCTCCAGATCGCCTTTCAGGAAGGTCAGAGGTCAAATGCTACGGAACCTGACACCACTTTAGCCCTCTGAAATGTTGAGTAACATATTGAGTGAGATGATAGCTCATCTGGGAGCCTTAGAGGTCAACATTAATAAGAGGAATATTAGTTAAGAAATTACTACTGTCTAGTATGCAAACCTGGTGAATTGCCTACATTCTTCAAAACAAAGCTTTTAAAAGAAGGTTCCATTTTTAAATTCAATTTTAGAACCTTTACGTTTTTTATCATTGTTTCTTAGTGTGAAGTGCATTCTCCAATAATTTAAATAAACTTCAGGTTGCATGGATATTAAAGGTGTTTCATGGAACCATCAATGGCAATAAAGAACCTTTAGTTGTAAGAGACAGTATATTTTAAGAATCTTGATGCAAAAAGAAAGATCCACATTCTTGGTAGTGTGCATCCTTTGCAGAATAGGTATTGCAACAAGCTAAGAGCGGGGGATACATAAATAATAAAGAATAAATACATCCAAAGATGGCAAGAGAAGTGTTGATAATACATTTCTAATCAAAGCCACTGGTTAAAAAATTGCTAGTTAAAAAGATACTGTGTTATCAAATAATAGAGCATGACATTGTGAATGTAGCAACATGCTAACATCAAACTATTGCTGTTTTTATTGTCACGTTTGCACAATGGAATTACAGTCTATGTGAAGTGTGAGGCTCGATTTTGGTGTAGAAAGGCAGTAGAAAGCAAAGCTAGTGTATATACTAAAGGGAAAGGATATCCAAAAACACGAGTCGCTGTGTTTCAAAATAAAATATTAACGCCTAGGCATTGATTCGGTGCGTTTATGCTGATCCTTGCAAAGATGAGTGAAATCCGAAATATATTAATGAGATTGATATATTAATGAGGCGTAAACAGACAAACATGGAGAAAGGAAGAATTTAATTTTGTTAAAATAGCATCTACGGCCACACAAATGAATGGGCCAGTTGTCTCTGTCTCTGTCTATCTGTCTAGCTATCTAAGCAGCAGCTATTTTAGATAGTGAATCTCAGAGGGCTCATCGTGTGACCAGGACCCATCTGTTCTACAGCAGGAGTTAGGCAGCTAAGCGGCGTACTTTGATCCCAATGTAGATTTCTCCAAACCCACCAGGATTTGCTGTCCTCTCCAGCTATTGTATAGCTGCCCCTGAGTACAAATGCTAGCTTCATTATAAGTGTGGGCTGTAAAGCTTGTATTCCCTTAAGTGCATGTGAATGCATCATATTGATATTCGGTAGCTTAAAAGCACAAGCATTGCGATATTGTCATGAGCAAGCAGATAAAAAGGTAGGTCACGGATATGATGCTTTTTAATAAATATATATGCATTTTTTAAGTAAAAAAATTAAACCCCCTGGACCCCAGTGTAATTTCTTTGAAATAGCAGGTGTGTTTGATGCATTGAAGCAATATATCGTATATTCGTGTTAAATAGTCATTTCCGCCACAGGTTTGATTAATCCGCCAAATGAGGAATTAAGAAATATACGTTTACCGTACAGTTTACTCATTATTAGAAAGGGACGCGGCGCTCAAGCGGCATCATCCCTGCTTCTCAATGCCATTCATCTTTGTCAGTCGGCGGCGGTGGGCCGAGGGGGACTGACAGGCAAGAATTAATTCTCTAACATATAATTATGGAGCAAAATGTTGACTGGCTTGCAGAAAGTGCGCGCTGACACTTCTACAGTTTCTGTGAGACATGGCAGCAACATTAGCATTGGTCATTAGCGGCAGACATTTCCACGTCTGTGTCGGATACGGGCTCGTGTGCAGACCTATTTGGTTACCTGCATGACAGCCTTGTTCAGGACACAAGAAACAGCTGTCTTGGCCTGTGTGAGTCGAAATAATTAGGCCTGTCATCTTCTGGCTCTGATTTTCCCCTCAGCCCGCTCCACAAAATGCAAATATTTTGCTTTCATTGTCACATTCACCTTGACACGGATATTGCTCGGGTGCCTAACTGGATGAGATGACTTCTAAATTTGCATTGTTCGTTCTAATAAATTTGCTTCCCTCTATAGCCGCTGGCAGGGGCCCATCAGATAAACTCTCTCCGAGCGTCATCAATCACAGGCGCCCTGACAGACGGCTTTCGCCTTCATTTGTTACATACGCGAACACGCTTAATTATTTGTACTGTAATTAGTTGGGAAAATGTCAGGAAATGTCAGCTCTCTGTTCGCCGTGGAAGGGCCCCTGCTTGAAAGCTGCGGTGACTGAAGTGTCATTAATGCCAGCGAACAAGATGAGGATCAGCTGGGGAGGAGAGCGGGGCCTTTACGCTGTAATCATGGAGACTTAGAGGGGGAGCGCTGCAAATCAGCCCGCCGAGCATGATGGGCATCTTATTAGCGAGCAGCAGCATTTCTGCTGCATGTCTTGTGTTTTTTGTCTTTCTTTTCCTCGCCCTCTTCACTTTTCCTCCCAGCGCTGAGAAATAAAGGCAGCGAGCAGCAAAAATAAAGTCGGGTAAACAATTGCTGGAGCTGCTGTCAAACTGGGCGCATTTTACCGGGCTGCGCGGCCTGTCACAAACAGACATTATGCTAAAAGCCGAGCGGAATGGGGAAGCTCTGTGTCAAAACTGTTCAAGTTTGCCTTTTTAAATAGACTGCATTAAATCCGCAGCTCGAATGCGGCTGGAAAAACAACGAGAAGTCGGAGCCGGATTGGCGAGCAAGCCAGGAGCGTCCTTCGTCGCGGTCATGGCTCTCGGGAGGCTTCGCTTGCCGCTCCTCTTCCAGGGCCTCGTTCGGGGCCACCTTAGCCGGAGACACCACTGATGGTCATCCAAGAGCTCCTTAATTAGCCTGCAATCTGGCAACGGTGCGTGTTCCTGGCCTGTTTGAATAGCACGCCAGATGCAAGACCACCTTCAGTGTGTCATTTCATTGTGTAGGCAGCAGGGACGGGGCATCAGCCGGCCGTCCGCCGCTCTCTTCTCTGGCACAACAGCTGAGAAAGAGGACAGCAGAGGTGACCCTGACCAACCTCGACCTTCAGTCGCAGACTAATGGCTTGGCGGGGGACGTTAACCTCTTGTGTGCCGTGCTGCGGTTTGAAAGCCAGCAGCCTATTGTTTCCTGACTTATTATCTCTCGAGTCATCATTGATCTATAGAGAAGGTCTGTCTGTGTTCGTCACTCACGTCGGAATTGTTCTCCCAGTGTTTTGCGCTGGTTTTCATCCGTAGACAGTTTGTCTGAGCGTCAGTGTGTTGTAGTCTTCCACCCGTCTGTTAGGATTTTCAGTTCATTAACAGAGAAGATGTCCGCGCTCTTGGCAGCTCGGCGCTGGAAAGCTTTGCTTGGCTGTGTGAAGACGCTCCTGTTATGCTAGAGAAAAATTCATGCCGCAAATAACGTCTTTGCAAGGTTTTCCTCCACGCATCCCAGATTAAACCCGAGCCTAAACCCAATGACCACAGATTCCCAATCGAGTATCCATGTAAAATTAAATTCATGGAACTGGTTCGGGGCAAACTCAAAAGACATATCATTCAACATTAAGCTAATCTGTGGTTCGATTTGCAGTCTTAAGCTACACAAGCATAAAAGCCTGTGTAAGCATTCTCAAATCTGCCCTGCGAAGCTTATAATAGTCTTATTTTTTGCTGTGTAGTTGTGGCCAGAGTGCAAAGAGTTTTCCAATGATGAGAACTCAGCTTAACGTTATTATTCGTTTTTTTTTGCAAGGACTTTATGAAAGCTGAGAGTTGTCGGTTCTCTAAAAACAGCAGAATTGCACGACAGCATTAACAGATGGTCCGTTTCCAAGAAAATGCTTCCTTGATTTATAATGCTGAAAAACCTCAATGTTTTTTCAGTAGTTATAAATCGATAAAATATTTAAGTTATCTTTATTAGTAGGTCAAACTCTATCTAAAATTTGAACATGTTTGGTTGTTTAGAGCATACTAGTACACTCCAGCTAAACATAGATTCATGCACCGTTTTATTTTACTACTTCATATAGGCCTACTTTATAATTAGACAGTTGTGAACATGATTTGCTATTTACTTTTATTAGGGGAGGGACTTTCTAATTCTAGAGCGTGTTTGATTGGATGAAATGAGCGGGATGAGTCATACGTATTTTGCAGAGTAGGGAGAGAGTGTAAAATTAAAGTGCATAATGTATCTATTACAAGTATATTTCGTCAACTGTTCAGAGTAGAACACTATGTTGTTTTAATGCTTTGGCAAAACAAAATATACATTTGTTATGCCATTAAAGCCATATGAATCTAACCGAGTACACTAGCACGTAGCGAACAAACCACAAAACTACATTCTGAATTAAACACGAAGTAATGAACAAAGCCCAGTTTGTGGCTTTGAAGTAATGATAGTGTTTCTGCAACGAGGACGTTCTCATCCATCCCTTTTCAAGAATCCGCTATCAAACCAGCGCATAAAAGTCTCCCATGTATCTGCGAGAATCCGAGAGGGTTGAAAATCTAATGAAATAAAGGAACAGACCCAGGAAACAAAAGACAGAGGACTAATCGATTAGCACATTAAGGCGCTCTCAGAAATACCCGCCGACAAACGGCTGGAAGCTCCACAGGCTCTCAGAACGCCGTGCATCATTATTCACAACAAAATTATCACGCACATTTCATAGCGAAGATGACTGAAACAGAACGACGCGTGTCGTTTGTGTCGTACGTCTTTATAATTACACCTTAAAGCCATAACTGGATCCCCCCCCCTCTCATACTACATATTCATGAAAAACAGAGTTGTAATTTGATAAAGGGACGCTTGTGTTGTGGTCCTGAGCGAGGCGTCAGCGTGGTGGAGGGGGTATTAGAGTGGGCATCTGTGTTCTCACAACATTAATCTCCTAAAGCAGATTTCAGCCGCTATGATGTGCGGCAAGGAGATAAGTCTTAAACAGTCTAAAGCTAAGCAAACCCGACAACTCTATTATTGCCTTCATAATTGCTTAATTAAACTTTTGTCACTAATCATTATGGGGGCAATAGAGCTGTTATACAGGCCTCTGTTGAGCAAAAAAATCAATAAACCGGTGGAGTTAATTTCAGCGTGTTTTTTCCCCCCGTTTTCTCTTTTCTCCCTTTAGTATTTTTTTTTTTGTTCTGCAAATGAAATTCATTGCTGGTGGTTAGTGATGTGTGGGGCTGCACTGAGGCTGATATGAGCTGCCATCACCATTTGAATTGAGGGTATTCAGTAGCACATGAATATGAACAAATGGCAAACATAAATCTCCTGCATGAAGTACACCTTCCATCCTTTTATTACAGAACAATTGACCCATCTAAAATGAATTCTAATGCCAGGAAAGCATTTAGATTTAAATTACACCGTGCTCTCCCGGACCTGAAAGATGACGGCATAAAAAAGATTAATATGCTAATTATTTTCCCCCCTTATTCCTCTTTTCGACATTTGCGGCGGGTTATTGTGGAGCGTGTAAATAAGATGACTGTTTTGTCAACGAATGACTGCGAGGCTCGCGGCCCGTGCCTCAGATCAGCGAAATGCATCTGCCCGGGACATTATCTTTATTATTTTTATTAGTGGCTTTTCAAAAGGCACTTCATAAAAGGGACATTTATATGCGTATAATTCTTCTTTCGCCTCCGTGACCCAGGAAGCACATCAGATGGAGGCGGAGGGAGGGAGGAAAGCACAACACTTCCCCAGATGAAATAGACGGAGCACCGCGGACCGTTCGGAGGAGCGAGCGGTTCAGCCACTTACTCAAAGAACAAATTAATCTGTTTAATGCTGTTTAATTAGCCAGGCTTTGAGATTAACGCTCCACTTTTGAGATATTACCAAACGTGGCCAACTGGCAGGCGCGCAAAGGTACCGATAGAAGCGTTTTAGATTTTAAAGGCACTTTATACTTGGCTTCGGATCAGTATTAACTGAAAAATATCCAACACATGAGGCCAACGTGGACTTCCCTCATCAGATCTCTGTCAGGGTCGGCCATTTTTGACTAGAGCTTTGTCAAGCTACAAGATATTTCCATGTATTTAACACAGATACTGTGTCAAAGGAGCTGGAATCTTTGCATTCACCTCTCATTCTCTTCTAGGGAATACACATTCAGTATATCTTCATGAATGCTCAATAATCATTATGTTGTGTGATTAATTGTAATTGCAGTCTAAACCCTCATGTTTGTATTCCGGAGAGGATTTTATTTTTGCCAAAATGCTAGTTAATTTTATTGCATTCAGCTAAAACTTACTGACTTGACTCACACAGGGTATATTAACCCAAAAATAGTTTTTTTGTCTTATTTTATTTATTTATTGGGGGGAGGGGGACTTGTCCCCATCTTGTTACACTTGTGGTGTTTCCAGTCAAAAATGACCTACACAAAATTGCTTATAAATCAGTCATTATTCTATATTATTATTACCAAATCTTTAATTCAGTCTTATGATCAACTTGTATTTATTTTTGGAGCTGAGTGATTGTACACCTTATTGATCTCAGCTTATACACAGCTGTTTTTCATGAACATTGCCAAAATTATCCACAAATAATGCTTTTTTTCACTCAAAAATCGAAGCTCATAAGCACATATCAATGAGGCCTACAACCAATCAGTTCCAAAAATAAATATAAAACCAGTGCTTACTGAAAGAAAATACGTTGATAAAAAGATTGAACACAATATTTGGTGATGATAAAGCATAATGAGAGATTTATAAGCAATTTTTAAAAGGCCACTCGTTTTTGACCAGGTTTTCAGCACACAACAAGGCTTAAACATTAAGGTTTGATTCAGAACTACTATGTATGCATGCTTCTAATAGTTGATTAAAAATGTCTTCAGGAATGCATCGCTCCCTGTAGGGTGCTAGTTAGTGACCTCCTTTGGGAGATTATTGAGTCCTGAACAATTCATCATTTCGGCGCTTTCCAACTTCAGTTCAATTAGAGACCAAAGGGAATTGAAACATTCCCATTTCCAAACTTTCCCCTCACAACTCTCCACCGCTGTGTTTGCGGGTTTGAAGCGCGGTCAGTTTTCTGACATGTGAAATTAAGTTTCCTTGAGCTTCATTAAAAATAAAAAATGAAAAAATGATCTTTTTTGAAGAAAATGGAGGCCGTGGTTTTGATTTCCGGGCATGAGATGCATCACATCAGGAACATTCCAAGGTTTGTTTACTTCATCACTTTATATGACAACAAATCTAATCGACACAATCTGAAGTTGGGCTAAAACTTGAAGAGCAATTTTGAAGAAGACCCTCTCGGGAAGACTTTCCATATAAGTTCTAAGGTATTGATAATACCAGAGGTGTCAAGTAACGAAGTACAAATACTTTGTTACCTTATTTAAGTAGAAATTTTGGGTATCTATACTTTACTGGAGTAATTATTTTTCAGCCGACTTTTTACTTCTACTCCTTACATTTTCACGCAATTATCTGTACTTTCTACTCCTTACTTTTTAAAAATAGCCTCGTTACTCCTATTTCATTTCGGCTTGTTTTCATTCCGGCTTGTCATCGTTCAAAAAAAAAAAAAAACTATCCAGATAAATCACGTCATCCGGATCGAGTGAATTTGATTGTGGTTGGATGAGAAGAATAAACACCATTCCGACACCCTATTGGTTTGTACGCGATCCATCGCACCTGCACATGACACAAATCACGTCACACTCCAGCAAGGACATAGCCAGTGTTGAGGTCGTTACTCAAAATAGATTATTTCTTAAAAGTTATTATTTCTCCACTACTGGCTCATTTATGAAACGGGTGCTTTCTCTTCGTCCTCCGCAAATTAAGCTACAGTAGTTTGGTAGAGAGATGTTTGAATAAATTAGCGTTGGCGATTGACAATGCGATTGACAATGTTGTGATAAGTAGGCTATACTAACTTTGTTACTCGTTACCCTCAACACTGGACATAGCAGACGTATCTAGCCAAGTACGAAGATGTCCGTGGCAGATACTCAAGAAGAGAACTCGAGTGAATTGTCCCAACCAAGCACCAGCGAGGAGGTTTGTAGCCAGGATCATCTTCCGCTCCATGAAACACGTTAATGCTCAGTAGTACATGTTTTTTTAATGTATTTGCATTGTACTAAAATGCGTTCATTTTCAATGGGCATATATGCGGCTGAAACAGGTAGCCTAGTGCATCCCAAATTTTTCAACATTAACATTTTAATATAACATTAGTCATTATGGCCTTCAGAAAAATGTTTTTTTTGAGGAGGTGGGGTAGTGCACAATAGGACCCTGTGGCGCGGCATAAGCTTTTGTCCTTAATGGCATTTTTTTCCTTACATTACTTTTACTTTTATACTTTAAGTAGTTTTGAAACCAGTACTTTTACACTTTTACATGAGTAAAAAGCTTGAGTTGATACTTCAACTTCTACAGAAGTCTTTTTAAACCCTAGTATCTATACTTCTACCTGAGGAATGGATGTGAATACTTTTGACACCAGTGGATAATACCAATTCCATCAAGTGCATGAGAAATATTGTCAAAGGTTCAAATAAAGTTTGCATTTTTAATACATTTGCTAATTATTGCTTTTATAAAAAATAAAAAAACGGTGTAATTTCTAAACAGTTTTATTTTATGCTCAATATTACAGTCAATTTGTAGCGTGCCCAATGACATTCATTAGGAACAGAGAAGCAGCAGTCAGAACTTCTTAAGACATAGGAGCAGAGAAGTGTTCATTTAAAACTATTGTTTCTAATGACTCTCAATAGCAAAGCAATTAAAAATCTCACATCAGCAAGAGACTAATGAGAAAGCATAATTACACTGTAATACGTAACAAAGTTCTTCAGGATTCCTCAAAAAAAGTTGAGCTCTTTAATACACAAACTTCTCCAGTAATTACTGATCTGTTTTAACACATTTAGCAGGAGTGTGTTGAGTTAATGAATTGCTTGGAAAGCATCTGAAGACAGACTTAATTGCAAAGCTGACAGTTCTCGCAGCATCATTATGCCGCAGTCCCAGTTGAATAGCGTTCTGCAGCTAGATAAACAATTTTCATGGCAGCTTCTATGCTGCTACTTTCTGGCCAGCCATTGATACCACTGTTTATTCTTTCAGATACATGGAGCGTGGCAAGCATGAAAATGCAGCATTACGGGAGGAATCCTTTATTTTCATCTCATTAATAAAACCTGAGTAGAATGCAAAATAGCACTGTGGGATTGTATAATGCACAACACTAATCTCGAACCTGAGGTCCAAATATGACCAGAACGAACAGAGAAAGATTCAATACTCAAATCTTCAAGAGCTTGTAGATTAAGATAGTTAATGAAGGTGAAGTGTGTGTTTTCTTTCTTGTGGTTATGGCCAGGAGTGAGTTCAGTCATCTCAGAGTATATTTGCAGTGAACACACAAAGACATTCTCAACACAGCGTCAAATCCTCGAGTCACCATGGAAACAGATGCTTAGACTAATTACGCCAAACTACTTTCTTCTCGTTAAATGTCGATTCACATTCTTAGTGCATTTCCCCACCTAAGGGTGGCTGTGCAGTCATTTTTAATCTTTTAATCTATAACCAGTTAACCATTTTTTTTATACTGTGAACAAGAATATTGTTTGTTTGATTTTAAATACATAAATTAGTATAACACTTAATTGTGATGGTCCCTTTTGAGCATTCTGTTGACTCTGAGTAACGCTGCACCTACAGTACATGTCTACTAACTTTCATTAGAGTATTAGATAGTGTGCTTAATATCTGATAACTCTTTATTATAAGCGTCTCCCATCAAGTACATGTCAACTTATTCTAACCCTAACCCTACCAGTCTACTAAAGCCTCTTTCACACAGCCATTCCGGAAAATACATGGAAAATGTGTCCCGTGATTTGTCCCGGGATGGTCTGATTTTGGCTCATTCACACTGCCAGTGATTTTCTGGAATCTGTGCGTGCGTTCACACACAACCCGTAAAGATCCCGTAAAGACACGTGACCTTTCATGTGACGTGTATAATGCGCCGCGCACCATTTCACTAAACTGAATGATTTCAGCTTCAGCGCTGATAGTGAGGAGCTCCCTGATCGCTGCTTCATTCCAGTTTACACATTTTTCGTCGTGTGAACGTTGATCTGCCTTCAAAACACCCGGTAAAACAGTCGAACGATAAAGTGCGTCATCACTACGACACACCCTTTACGGCATTGATCCGGCTTTTGTTCACACAGCGCTCGTTCCGGGACTGAACCCGGCAATGTTACTAGGTCCCCAACCCGGGATCAATCCCGGAATTAATCCCGGGACGTGTTTGCGTTCACACAGAAGGCACTCCGGCAATTTTCTGGCAATTTTCCGGGACTAACGTGCAGTGTGAAAGGGGCTAAACACTCTACTGAGAGCTAGTAGATATGTATGTGCAATGTTACTTATGGTCAACAAAATGTGTTAAAGGGACCAATACAAAGAAAGAAAGATTGATTTAACTTAAATAATTTTATGGATACAAGATTGAATAGATAATATTGATTTTATTTATTATTATTATTTATTTATTTTATTGCATTTTAATTTTTTTATTTCCACATTTGTTGTAAGGTATCTATTTACCATATATGTGTTTTATTATAGATATTAATTCAATATAGAAATATAGAAAATGTCCTTTAAAAAAATTAATATAGTTCTGTGGTGTGTGAAATGAGAATAAAACAAATACATTAGTGTAAAAAAAAAAAAAAAATCATGTTCATGTTATAATAATGCTTTTAATAGCCTTATGCTATTAAATAAATATGGCAAAATCGATAACATTAAAACCTCAGTCGTTCTTGCACATGATTACATCACAATGTTGATGTGACACAAGAAGCAGATGTTATTGACTTAGACTCTGTATACAAAAGTTAATTTGAGAGTATATTACCACTAATTTGACTCAGTTCATAAGTGATTATATCGCTTCAGAAGACTGTTACATCACCTTTATGTCATATTAGCTTCTTGAAACTGATGGACCCATGACCTTCACTGTATGAACACAAACAGATGAAAGATTATTCAAATATCTTCTTTTGTGTTTTGCAGAATAACAAAAATCATACGAGTTCAGAACGACATGACGGTGAGTCAGTGATGACAGTTTTTCTCTTTAACTTATGAGTGATCATAAACAATTAAAACATTTTACACCAAACATATTAGCTTAAATATTTGTGAGGAACATTTATATTCTCTGCTTCAGCTGCACACTGCAGTAATTTACCAGACTGTATCTGTACGATGAGACAAGAAGCACATCCATATGTGTGTCTCCATGTGTGCTTCAAGAGTCAAGAGAGCAAAAGGCAGAGAGGGAACACCTGGCCCACAATGCCCTTCACTGAGCAGCTCTGAGCACTTCCTGTGTAGGTCGGTTCTTTCATGTGTC
The DNA here is from genome assembly GCA_027422415.1 of Schizothorax lantsangensis. Lineage (NCBI taxonomy): Eukaryota > Metazoa > Chordata > Actinopteri > Cypriniformes > Cyprinidae > Schizothorax > Schizothorax lantsangensis. The sequence continues at coordinate 7,865,201 of CM049850.1, read as the reverse complement.
TGCTATGCATGTTTAGCAAGCTGCCAACATTTCCTCCCTCAGCCACTGATGAACTCTGAACCCTGACTGCTACAATGAGGTCAGAGGTCATGCTCTACGCCCTTAACACCACATGACCTCAACATTTCAGAAGGCACTGACTTCAGACTGGTGTTTTGATATTTATTTTAATAATAAACTGATTGCGAGAATATCTGAATATCTAAAAAAAAATCAGACTTCAAGTCAGAATACTACTCAATGTTTCAGGTATTATGGGATGGCATACTGGTGCCTGTACAGCTTATACCCATGTATTTAGTGAAGTGTTTTAATATTAATGTACCAAATGGCTTGAACTGCCAAAATCTGCTTTCTACCTAAATATGCACGGATAAACATGAAAACACAGGCAGTAAAGCCACATCATGAAGCAGACGTTATCATAAGTGGCCTGTTCATAAAACACTGCTGATCCTGGTAAATACTGTAGATGATGCAGAAAATTATTCACAAAGACAAAACTCCATCAGAGTAACACACGTACAGAATCGTGTTTCTGCAATGCAATTAAAACAATTAATAAATAGCAATAATAATAAATAAGAGTAATTGCAATTTTTTATCTCACAATTTATCTCACATTTTAGACTGTTTCTTGCAATTCAAAGTTGCAAAATATACTATATCGCAAGTTGAAATTACCCACTGTTTGTTTGTTTGTTTGTTTGTTTGATCCTTTATTCATTCATTTATCCATTTATTTATTTATGTTTTATTTATTTACTTTTTGTTTTTTATTCTGTGGCAGATATGGGCTTCGAATATTATTACTTTATTTTTTCCCACTGTGTAATAATAATAATAATAATAATAATAATAAATCAATTGTAATACTTACAATTTCAGACTTTTCTTCTCAGAATTGCGCAGCTGTTTTTATATCTTAAAAAAGGAACTGTGAGATGAAAAGGGTTTTTTTTCTTTTCTTTTCTTTTCTTTTCTTTTCTTTTCTTTTCTTTTCTTGCTTGGAGGGCATAACTCAGAATAATGAAATAAACGTTTAACTATATAACAGAAAATATAACACAAATCACCCTAATACACATTACTGAAAACAAAATAATCGTAAAATATAATATAGCAGGAACTTCTGGGAATGTCCCTTTACAGTTTTTTCACTATAAATTATATGGTAATTGATATTTTATTCGTATACTTGCAAACAAAAACAATTGACACTTTTGCAAAAAAAATGTATAAAGAAAAAGAAGAAAAAAAACAACAACAATGTGATTTTAAACCATTTACATTGTGTTCACTGTATATAGTAAGGTACATTACAATTAACCAATTAACAGATGTTTACAATAGCAGCCTTTTTTTTGGTAAAAATGACAAACATTTTTTAAAGGTTGAAACATGATTTTATAGCTACTTCTGCGGTTTAAAGCCTTTTGAAATATGATATATTCAGACAGAGATTTGTTTTTGGTGCATGAATTGTTTTACATTTCTCTAAATGCTGTTAAAACTAAGGTAATACCCAATATTGTTCCTGCCATTGCTTTACTAGAGAAAATGACTGCTGCATATGAAGCCATGGGTCATGCTGATGAACGCTAGAAGCACTTGTTCCTCTCCCATGTCCCTGTCCCTCGACTGACCTCCTCACAGAACGGGCTCGGTGTGAGCATGCATCAGGGATCTGGTGACCCATCATTTGTTGCGTGCTTCATCTCCGGCAGCGTCGCATTCCACGACAGCACGGCTCTCCGGCCTCAGCCAGCGAGCAAATAGTTGGAGAGATAAAGCGGGTCAGCGGATCAACCGTACCGCTAAGATGATTGTTCTGCCAGCCTTCTGTTGGAGCTGATGCGGCTGGAGCGCGAGGCCTGGGCCAAAGCTGCTTTGCTAGAGGCGGCTCTGGCTCCAAACACCTCTATTGTCTCTGGGCTCGTCCCCCACTAGCCCTGCGCCTGCCTGGGACGAGGGAAGCCTGATGGCTGATGGAGAAGCCAGCCAAACCCACAGCCAGTCTATGATTGTTCAGGCCTGGTCTTTGGCAGCGGCGCCTCCGCTGCAACATTTCGACACAACAGTGAGGAATCCTCGGTGTTAAAGAGGACGTGTTTGGGGGCATCTCTCCTGGCTCCTCATACAGGGGCTGACAGGGGATTTGCGGTTGCTGTCGACAAACTGTTTCGGTTGATTTTTGGTGCACTGATAAACTTGTGTATTTTCCTTTTTATAATGGATGAACAACAACTGCAAACTAAGTACTAAAACTAAACTATAAGTACTGCGTTAGGCTGAGACTTGTCATAGCACTTGCTTATTATTGCTCTTTTGTTGATTCTGATTGCTTCTATTGTCCTCATTTGTAAGTCTCTTTGGATAAAAGCATCTGTTAAATGACTAAATATAACAATATTTTTTGTACATTTAAGCATACTTGTATCCACTTACAGTGCATGTTACAGTCCTACTTGGTCTCATAATGAAAATGTACCTCTGGTCACCTTTTTGCAAGACGCAAAATACGTACCAATAAGAACATATCACTGCAGTTTCCAACAGAAATGAACACTAGAGGCAGTGAAACAGCGAGCACTCGTTATGATTATAGCTCCATATGTTTTGCTTTCTGGATGTAACAAGCTTGCTCGCTAGCTCAGACGGCACGGAGTTACACTTACGATGCAGAATCCTTGGGTACGAATCCTGTCAAAAACATGAGTCACGATGAAAGAGCTCAAAGATGAGAGATCAAAAAACAAGCTAAAACGGCATGCTTGTGTATTTCAACACATTCACTTTTGTTCGTACTATCGGTAGTTATAGTTTATATAAATGTGATTTCCTTAAACTGTATTTAAAAATGAGGCATCTAGGAGCACATTTAAAAAAAAAAATTATATAAAATAAAAATAAATTAAATTAAAAATAAATAAAAAAAAATAAAATAAAATCCTCTCATAACTCAGCATACATGGTTCTTTAATATTAGACATGCACTCAGCACCACAAATCCATTATAAGGGTAGAGTTGACACAGAAAACACCAGTAAATACAGGATTTTCTTTTTTTTATTTAATATTTTATTTTTATTATATACATTTTTATTTTTTATGTACAATTTATAAGTTGTATAAGCTGTTGTGGAGGAATGTCGCAGTAGAAATTGAGACTCATCAGAACATTGTCCAGTTTTGCAAACTGTAGACATGCCATGTTCAAAGTCACTTAAATCATCTTTCTTCCCTATTCTGTTGCTGAGTTTGTTCTTCAGCAGATTGTCTTGACCAGGGCTGCGTTCAGCCCCGAAAAAACAGTGCAAAACGTTTATTAAACAGAAACGGTGTTGTGTTGAACACTGTTCTGATGATGCAAGAGCTGCAGCTATGGCAGCTGAGAAGGACATTCTTTGTGTTCTTTTTGAAGAATGTTCAGAGCCTGATGAAATCGGTATAAATATGTGTTTAATACTGAAAAATACACTCGATGTTACAGTCAATGCCCTTGTGTCCAGAATAAAAGAGAACATCCCAATCGAGTGAAGGGATGTGTGGAAACTGTGGTTCCTGATTATTGTGATCCAACATTTGCCTCACATTTCAGGATGAAAACACAAACATTTCAGGTAAAGGATAATCCACTTCTTACCTCCGAGACAGTGTTATATGATCTATATGACCGTATACATTATTTTTGTGAGTATTAGGCTTATCATTATTGCTGATAACTGTTGTTGTGCCATGATATTGTAATATTTACCATTATATAATCAGAGGAGTATAGAAAGGTTTATGAAAGTGTCACTCCACAATACAATAGCAAAATATATAAATATGTATAGTATTTTTATGTTACATTAAGATGACCAAACACCTGAGAAGAGATGATGCCAACCCCTCAGACAATATACAGAATTACCAAATTTTGCCATAAGTTAAATATATTAAGTTTCTACAGTATATAAATATATTGTAGAAACTTAATTTCCTGTAAAGCTGCTTTGCAACGATTGTATCGTAAAAGACGCTATACAAATAAACTTGAATTGAATTGAATTGAAAATGAATCAGTGTGCGAGCTGTCTCTTTAATACCGCGTGGTTTATACACACGTTGATGCTGATTGGGCTGATATTTTTGACACACCCACCAAACAAGAGAAAACGTATCTCAAACCCCGTTGCACACCGTTTCCAGGAAACATGTCGTTCAACCTGGAAACCGTAGCAAAACGTTGTGAGCTTGAACATGCCCCAGGTCTACATGCCTAAATCTGAACTCTGACACTACGACCCCCCCCCCAGCTCCCCACATCCCCAGGACCTTCCACCCCCTTACAATCTGTGACCCGCACCAGTCACTTTGTGCAGCACTGGACTGATCTCTAGCTCATCCAGCATTGTCTGTAAACTACCTCTTCTGACAGTCTGATAAAAGACTGCTCTTTTTTTGCACTACACATATATCTGCACAGTTTTGTTTTATTTAACTGGTTTGCACTCTATCTGCCATGTGCGTTATGCCACTTTATCTATCTCTTTTTTAATTTTCTACAATGTCCTCATTTGTATATCTGTATAGTTTGTATGTACATATGTTTAAACTGTATTTATCTGTATTTGAACGTCTACTGTCAGTGTTTAATGTTAACTGTATGCACCAAGGGTCTGAGAGTAACGCAATTTCAATTCTCTGTATGTATGTACTGTACATGTGGAAGAATTGACAATAAAGCTGACTTGACTTGACTTGACTAAATGCACCGAGTTGCTGCCATGTGATTGGCTGGTTAGTTATTTCTCTTAATGAGCAGTTGAACAGGTGTACCTAATTAAAGTGGCTGGTGACTGTGCATGTACAAATATTAAACAAAACAAATACAATGTATATAAACAAATATAAATGCCAAAAATATTGATTTCACACCAAAACAAACAAGGAAATAATACAATAAATACATGAGCTACAAAAATTCAGAAAAACAGCTGCAAGGCTGCAATTAAATAGTCTTTTAATCATCCTGTATCAAACATATTATTGGATTTTTTTTTTTTTTTTTTTTGTGGAAACATCTTTCTATTATTTGATACCCATAAATCCTATAGAGAATCGACCTGGACAAGTGATAAATCTATGAAGATGAAAATCTAAAGAATGACAAGTTGAGTTAGATCAAGTTTGTAGCAGATCAACAACGAGCCATGAATGTTTCCCTGACAAACAGTTCTAATTTCAACCTTACAAAATAAAAGTTTGGTGTAACTTTAAGAAATTATGACAGGATTATATTACTGTTGTATACTAAAATGCATGATTAAATTAATAATAAAACTAATATATAATAAAATATATAATAGCATACCAAAATATTTACATCCATGTTTAATTTATACAGTTCTGTTGTGGAGGATCTTACTTGACACAAACTGAAATGCAATTAAAATTAATTTTTATATTTTCATTTGATTAGATAAAAAAATAACAACAATTCAATTGATAAAGTTTTATTATTTAATTTCATTAGACACAATTTTTGATGACAAACATGTAAAATACAAACAAACTAACAAATAAATAAATAAAAATGGAAAACAGACTTTAGGGAAGAATTAAATGGCTTTCGTGTATGGGTCGCTAAATTAAAACGTAGCTATTCTGTGGAGTTCAATTGTGAAGAAACAATTTATGTCTACATTCATTCTCAAAGATAAACATGCAAAAAGCATGTGCTTCCCTATTATGGTAAATTAATATCGTGCTAAATATCGATATCGTACGATACGGGAGAAAACATGGTGATAATATCGGCCCAGCCCTGGGCGGCGGGTCAGAATCCAGCACGGTCTATTGTTCGGTCAGCGTTATTCCACAGACCTCTTAGCGCTTATATAAACCCATCCCTCCCTCTTTGTCAGACAGTGATACGATTGCAGGCCCAGGGTAGTTAACCCTTTCAAACAGCTGAGTCTGAACACACCCCGTCACCTCCCCCTCGCTCCAGCACTCGCGGCGGCACAAAGAGGTTTTGATTGCCCAAATATTAGCCCGCCTGTGCTCGGAGAAGCCTCATTTAGGGCTCTCTTCCTCATCTGCTCCCGCTCTCCCCAGTAATTAGCCCAGTCGCTGCAGTCACCTCATGCAGCTCCAGCCGGAGAGAGACACTTGACACGGCAGACATCAGAGGGATTTGGAGGAGCCTCTCACAGCGGCCCAACGCTTCTTAATTAACCACTTAGGTATCGGTGCGCTCGCTGCCTTCCAAACGCCGGGCCGAGGGAGGGGGCTCTTCTAAACGCCAGGGGAAGTGCACTATCAAAAGATCTTGTAAATGAAGGCTTGTGTAAATTATTTTTAATGATTCCCTCCTGGCACGTCATTATGTGCGCAGGAGCTTCAGAGACGCCTCATCCTTGGCGAGGTCAGCCGCGCAACCGCTGTAACTAGCTGCAGCCTGTAAACGGCTTATTAATTAGTACTGTGGTTTTACATCGCTGTGAGCTCTGATGTATGGAGATGGAATTGTAATTGTGTGGGATCGGAAATGATAACCCATCTCTGGGCTACTTATGCAAATTGGCATATTAGAAAATCATTACCTATCCAAACACCATGGCACAATGTGCATTACAATGATGGATTTTATGATAATTGTGGTTTAATTTCTTCTGTCTGGATTTTGGAAAATAATTTGGGCGTTTTGAGTGCGATTAATTCCGTATTAGTCGGAGCTGGGCGGAGGGTCTGTAATTAATTCACTCGAGGAGGTTACAATGGTTTTAGGAAATGGGAGATGGACTTGTTGAGCGTAGAGTCCCATTCAGAATGGACAATGAGGCGTGAGCTCGGCTTCTGCTGATGCTGGGAAATAGCCTGCGGTTAAATGATCATGAGTTATGAGAGCACATGCAGCTCTCTGGTCAAACAGGGTCTGTTTGTGACTAAAAGTTATTCATGCAGCGGTTTGGGGGATGCAAGGTGAAATATGGATATGATGCAGCTTTCTTTTTCCTTTCAGATTTGGAGTGTCAGTCTGATGATAGTGACCAAAATGTGTGATTGGGATTACTGGCCTATGGATAAAGAAGCAAATCTCTTAACTATGTCACTTCATTTTAATATAGAGAAAACAGCCAACAAATATACACAAGATGGAAAAAGTAACCACCCAACCAAAAAATAAATAAAAATAATTAAAATGTAATCATTAAAAAAATTAAAAAGTCATTCAAATGAAAATAAATCAACATTTAAAAAAAAACAAAAAAACTTTTTAATATAATTTTAAAAAGTTTACCTGCATGTCATGTGACCATTAACCGGCATCAGATAACTGATAACATGAGAATGAGCTCTGAAATTATTGAAATATGAATTTTAATATCTCAGGAGGACTTCAGATAAATACTTTGTCAAAGAGGTTCAGCTGATAAAAAGGTTTGGGGATCCCTATTCTCAGCCTCAGACGTCACGCTCACTGGCTAAACGTCTGATGCATATTGCACACTATCTGGGGACACTTCAGGAGTTTCTAAGTCTTCATCGGATTGGTTGAATTATACAGGATTTCCGGGAGACGCGTGTGTCTCGTTCTTTAATGTTCCGCATGGAAACAAAGATGCCGTGGCGCCGAACTCCTCACGAAAGAAGAAAGCTGTCTTGTTTACAACTGTGACGACGAGCGCTTATCATGATCAAATAAACGCTGGATTTTCAAAAGTATGTGAAATATTTAAAGTTTGTGGCATAGAATCTTTAAAATACGTCCTAGAGTTTCACACACCGGTCTGTTATTGTGGCAACATTTCCACGCCCTGAAACGTGACGCTGAACGAAACGAACTGTGATTGGTTCTTTGACATGTCGGTCAAACGGCCTCATGGGCGGGCCTTGGCCAATGAAAGCTGCCATACATTCCAGACCTTCAGCCGTCAGTCTGAAGGTCTGGCTACGCGATACTAGGGGATCCCGGAAATAGACTATTCAATAATACAGCATTAAAATAGTATAAACTTTCCTGTAGCTCAAATAGTAGAGCATGGCGCTAGCAACGCCAATATCATGGGTTCGATTCCCAGGGAAAGCAAGAGCTGATAAAATGTAAAACTGTAACTTGAATGCAATGTAATTCACTTTGGATAAAAGCGTTTGCTAAATCCATAAATGTAGTGAAATAGTGGGGAAAAAAGTCATTATTTACTCAACATCATAATGTTTTATGTGTGATGTTATTTTCATATTCCATATTAGATTTGAGAGCCGCATAATGACTTCAGGAATTATTATTTTGAAGTGAATTAAAAAAATTCAACATAAGGAAGGTACAACAACAATATCAACCAATGTATCAACTAAGCAACTAAGAAAATGTCAATAAATATTAATTTATTAATTATTACAAACATTGTTTAAAAAAAAAATAATCACTCAAGTCTTCTGATTTCATATGATATATCTTTCAGAAACACATGGATCATTTTGTCACACATGTGTTTTGTTCTTTCTCTGAAACTTGACCATTACAAATCAGGTGATGGATCAATGCATCATACATATCGACCGACTCCGTCAATGCATCTTACTGCAATATGTATTTTTGATTTGATATAACTGTTGATCTGTTACAAAGAGGAGATCACATCTCACCATTTCACAGATCAAGACTTTCACCATTAATTGATATCAAAATGTGTCATTAACTTGGAAAAGTTTGCACTCTGTTTCAGCAGCATTAATACAGATTGGTGTGGATGTAATTAGCTTCCAGCCCGCCGCTCAGACAAGTGCTTTGTAGTGCAAGTCTTCCGAGAATCATTACCAACTTTATATTCATGTGGAGAACAAATGGAGCAGCTACCCGCTGTAACCTTGATGAATTTCACCCCAGGCTAGAAGAGGATCATGAAAAGCTCTGGCGTTCGACAGGTTGAAAGACAAGACGTTCGTCCGACACCTTTGAAACAGTGCCGTCGCAGATCAAACGTGATGCAGCTCCTGTGCGAACCGCAGACAGTCCTGCCAGGCCACTTCATGGTGGGCATCCTCAGAAGAACGGAAAGCAACGCTTGATACGCTACAGCAGAAGAAGGGCAGGACAGGGCTGTGTTTTTGTTCATGCCGGGGGCAATTTGTCCAGCCAGTGCTCAGCCGCTCCTCCAAAGTGTACAGACATATTCACTAAATGACTTCTGTGTGTGCACTTTAAAAAAAATCTGTAAAAGTTACAGTAAAAAAACGTCAGGTTGCCAGAATTTTACCGTAAAAAAATACGGTAACAACATTTTAGGTTTTACCTTAAATTTACATTTAAATACCGTAATTTCATCAACTGATATAATGTTAATATACCAACCTATTGAAGTACTGAAATCTGTTTTGTATCTTTGTAATACACTGATAACCACCAAAAGCAGGAGGTGATGAGAGTCACATGATGAACCAAAGCAGCTTTTAAATAATAACATATATAGAAGAAGCACAGCGTCATTCACACAAACACTAATCACCATCATGATGATCTCAATAAACTGAAATATGCTATAAACATTAATTTAACAACATTAGATATAACATGCAACCCTAGTGTACAAAACTGATAAGAAAAAAATAAGAAACAGTTATTTCAACAACAACAACATCAAAAACCATCAAATTTGAAATGTAATGCAGGGAATTATGGGAATGCCAATTTACGGTTATTCACTGTAAATTATACATTCTTTTTCACTTCCAAAATGACGGTAATGTGCAATACAGTTTTTCACCGTATATAATAGGGGAACTTACCGTTAGCCATTTTACAGTCATTTTACAGCGTTTTTACAGTATTTTACTGTTACATTCATGGTCATTTTTTACAGTGTGGGATTTCAGCACAAACCAAATAACACAATCCATTTAATGTGAAATATACTGTACTTAAACTAAGTAACATGCAAACACGATTCTGTAAATTAGGTTCATTAATTAGGATTTTGTTTAATCAATGCTGTTTGCCTGCAATAGTTAATGATGTGGAAACAATTTTCACTCAGAAATCTTTCACAATTGAAGGAATAATTCACCCAAAAATGAACACTTTCTAATAATCTTCCCACCTTCAGACTAAGATTAGGATGAGTTTGTTTCTTCATCAGGTTTGTAGAAATGTGTCTCTGCATCAGTGTCTCAGCAATGGATGCTCTGCAGTGAATGGGTGCCGTCAGAATGAGAGTCCAAACAGCTGATAAAAACATCACAATAATCCACACCAATCCAGTCCACCAGTTAACATCTGGAGAAGACAAAAGCTGAAACAAATCCAGCATTAAGACGTTTTTAAACTAAAATATGAGTCCATAATCCATAATAACGCTTCCTCCAGTGAAAAAGTGCATCTCCTGTTGTCTCTCACATCAAAATCCAGCCATATATTAGTTTAGAGCTGTTTTGGACTGTTTTGGCTTGTAAACAGTGCTTGATCCGTGCAGATTTCTCTCCTGATTCAGAACAGAACACTTTTTTGGACCATTTGGACTCCCATTCTGACGGCACCCATTCACTGCAGAGCATCCATTGCTGAGACACTGATGCAGAGACACATTTCTCCAAACCTGATGAAGAAACAAACTCATCTACATCTCGGATGAACTGAGGGTGTGCGCATTTTAATTTTTGTATAAACTATTCCTTCAATCACAAAGAAAGGGCAAGTGACACATTGAATTAGACATGAAATTTTGAAGTAGAAAGACTGAAATAGTATTTTTTTGTAAAATGTACTCCGATAATCTGTACTACTCTTCAGTTTATTGCTATATGTTAAAAGCAGGCGCTAAATTGATTTCATAGAAGTTGTGTACATTTTCTATTAATCTATTAATCATGCAAGCAGTTATTCATCAAATCATGGAGAAAAAAAAAAGTAATGAGTGCAACCTTGGTATTTTCAGCTTTGTAAAGAATTCAGTTTTGCCTTCAGTGAATCAGGCACTAAAGCAGTGCAGAAAGCAGCGGGCACCCTTTGCTTTACTGTCTGAAATGTAATGCAGTCAGCATCTGTTGATTTCTCAGTGATATACACTGATAACTCACGATCAATGTTTTATTTGCATGCTCGGACTGACCCTAATACATCATATTCCTGTCATAATTTTACGCGTTGCCTAAGCGCATTACAAGGCCTGGTGTAAGTTATTAAGCAGCTGCTCCTGTGCCCGGCTGAAGAGGTCATTGTGTGTTTTTTTCTTGGACTTGCTCTGCTCTCTGAAAATCACACTGTTGCTCACTCACAGCCAAGCATAATACAAACCGTATGTCCCGAGAAGCTATCAGTTGCATTAAGCATGTCTGACTGTTTTAACAGGCTTCACCCCACGAAACAAACACACACACACACGTTTGTTTTTATGAATTGTGGGGACTCTCCATAGGCGTAATGGTTTTTATACTGTACAAACCGTATTTTCTATCACCCTACACCTAAACCTATCCCTTACAGGAAACTTTGTGCATTTTTACTTTCTTAAAAAAACCTAATTCTGTATGATTTATAAGCCTTTTGAAAAATTGGGACATGGGGTAATGTCCTCATAACTAAGTCACCTTCTCCTTGTAATACCTATGTCATACCCATGTCATTATACAAATTTGTGTCCTCATATGTCACAAAAACGCACACACACACACACACACACACACACACACACACACACACACACACACACACACACACACACACACACACACACACACACACACATGTTGTGTTTCCATGTTTTACAGGGACTCTCCATAGGTGTAATGGTTTTGATATTGTACAATGTGTATTTTCTATCGCCCTACACCTAAACCTACCCCTTACAGGAAACTTTCTGCATTTTTAGATTCTCAAAAAACTTTATTCTGCATGATTTATACGTTTGTTTCCTCATGGGGACCTAAAAAAATGTCCCCACGAGGTCAAAATTGACTGGTATTACTATCCTTGTGGGGATTTGTTGGTCCCCATAACGTGATAAATACCAGTTACATGTCTCTCTCTCTCTCTCTCTCGCTTTCTCTCTCTCTCTCTCTCTCTCTCTCTCTCTCTCTCTCTCTCTCTCTCACACACACACACACAGACACACACACACACTCTCTTACACCCTGGTTCAGCACTTGCTGTTGTCAAGCGCAGTGGATGAGTCGTTTCATAGTTCTGTATTTTATGCCCTGCATGACACATTACAGATTTCATCTGAAGCAAACAGTTGGCAAATATATGATGAATGTGTAGACAGCTGCTGGTCACAAATACCTGGGGATCAACAATAAACATGTTTATCTCGATTCCCGTTTTAATGTCTGTCAGGCTGCGGGGCGATTCGTGCCAGAGTGACGGGAACAAAAGAAGAGCGCGAGCGATTGCGTATATTGTGTTTATTAATGCTAATGATGTGAGTTTTAAAATGAGGACAAGCAATAATTCCTATCAGAACGTCATAATGTTTTTGGGTTACACTTTATTTTGATAGTCCACTTTAGACATTCTACTAACTATACAGTATGTAACTTTGCAAATACACTGCCCTCCAAAAGTTTGAAAACACTCCTGGCAAAGTGTGGTTTTGGACGATATCAGCATAAATCCTTATCATTTTTTGGTGCAAATACTGTACATTAAAGTAACTTGACATTATCATTGTAGACCAGCAATAATATTTTCATTTTGATTACATAATAATGCCAATATATAGATGTCAAAGTCAGACATGATGCCTGGTTACTGGTTTAAACTTGGCTCAGGTTTTTAACAGATTTTTGGCTCAGCACACCTTAATAGCTTCAACAATTGATGGGCAATTAAGTTTAGAATACAATGAACCAATTAGAACACAATTTAAGTCAGATAGTTTACAAATTTTAAATTTAAAATGTAATTTTTTCTATGTATAAACTGTTTATGTAATAAAATATGTTTTCGTAGTGTGTGTTGTCCCTTATCAGTGCAAAATTATCACAAATTAAAAAGGATTCATGCCAATATTGTCCAAAACCCCACTTTTCTAGAGCGTTTCCAAACTTTTGGAGGACAGTGTAAATGTCTACTAACTCTCAGTAGGGTAGGTTTAGGGTTAGTAGAATAAGTTGACATGTACTTGTAAAGTTTCTCATAGTCAGTATGTTGTGAACCCATCAAAATAAAGTGTTAGAAGATATTAATCAGACAATCTACTAATAATCTAATGACTGCTAGTTGACATGTAGTTGCAAAGTTACTCACTGTTAGTAGAATGTCTAAAGTGCACTATCAAAATAAAGTGTTACCTGCATTTGTTTGTGTTGTGAGAAGAGCTATGACTCTTCTTTGTCAGAGTGAGTGAAATACTGTGGTGCGGTGGTTTGACCTTCCGAGGACAGTTCGGTGGAGACTTGCACACAGTCCCGTGCTGACGGACACACACCGCAGCCGCTGTTTTTTCAGGGGAAGCTCTGTTTATTCTACAGGTAACGATCCAAATCCGACAGACGCCGAGCCCTCAGGAGGTGAGGTGCTCACTCACTTTTGTCATTTCATCTCCTCTGTGAAATCCATTAGGTCAGACGCGTGTTCTGTGTTCACTGCAGATTTTGAGCGATGGCATTTCCCACCGGTTGAGAAAGGAAACGTGGCCACGTGGAGATTTGCATGCCTGCTCTAATGTCTCTGTCAGGAAATCTGATGAGACTGTTAACAGTGTGATTGCAACAGTGTTGGCCATTTGCTTTCTTTTAAGTTTAATTTTAAATTTTGCAACATTTATATTATTTGGGATAAGAAAGGAAATGATTTGGGGAATGCTATCAAGGAACGATTGAAAGCCAGATTCAAAATACCACATAAGCTCAATATGTTATTATTCATTCATTCATTTTCTTTGTTTGTTTGTTTTTTTATAATAGCAACAATGGAGAAAACAAAATGTTGCAAGCCGAATTTGAACTCACATCACCCACATTAGCACCATAGCTCAATATGTCAGAGCATTTTTTTTTTCTGACAGTACAGAAAGAAAAAAATATTATTTGGGTTATCAGGGAAATTACACTCTTTTTTGCCACTTGATTATTAGTTATAGTGAAAGGAGGGAATGCTGCAAGCTGGAATTGAACTCACATGAGCAACAAAACTCAATATGCCAGAGCACACATTTTACACTTATTTCCGGTCCATTTTCATCTTCTTCTTTTTTTTTTGGCCTTTTGTTTCTTGATCATGAGAAAGGAAACTGGATTCGGGTATTGTTGCAAGCTGGGTTTAAACTCGTATTGACCACATGAGCACTACAGGAAAAAT
>CM049850.1:7743411-7845911 GCA_027422415.1 Schizothorax lantsangensis | reverse complement strand
TATTTAAATTTTTTTAGCACACCAGGGTGACTAGGAGCATGGAATTGTCCAGCCATGACTTTCTGTTCCACAGGATTATAAATATGAGGAACATAAAGGCCAAATTCCCTTAATCATCCATCACAATGAGAAAAAACAAAAAATATATTTCTGATGTGCAGCAAAAGATAATTGAGCTTCACAAATTAGTGAAGTGGCTTTAAGAAAAGAGCTAGAGCAGTGAAAATCCCATTTCCACCATCAGGGCAATAATTAAGAATTTCCAATCAACAGAAAATGTTACGAATCTGTCTGGAAGAGGACGTGTGTCTATATCATCCTAATGTACGGCGAGGAGGAGAGTTTGAGTGGCTAAAGACTCTCCAAGGAACACAGCTGGAGAATTGTAGAAAATAGTTGAGTCTAGGGGGCAGAAAACCAAAAAAAAAAATTGTCAAACAGCCCCTACATCAGCACATGTTGTTTGGGAGGGTTTCAAGAAAAATTCTCCTCACTCATCCAAAAATAATCTCCAGCATATTCAGATATCAGACACGACTGGAACTTCAAATGGGACTGGATTCTATGGTCAGATGAAACTAAAAAATGAGCTTTTTAGCAGCAAACACTCAAGATGGGTTTGGTGAACACAGGGATAAAAAGTACCCCATGTGTACAATGAAATATACTGCTGTATTTTTAATGTTGTGGGCCTATATTTCTGCTGGAGGTCCTGGACATTGGTTTAGACACATGGCATCATGGATTCTATCAAATACAAACAGATAAAAAAATCAATAAGTGACTGACTCTGTTAGAAATCTTATAATGGGCCATGTTTGGATCTTCCAACCGTACAATAATCCAAATACAAACCTCAAAAACAACACAAAAATGGGTCACTGAGCACAAAACCAAGCTTCTGCTATGATCATTCCCGTCCTCTGACCTGAACCCTGTAGAAAATGAGTGAGGTGAACTGAAGAGAAGAAGTACTAACATGGAGCTGTGAATCTGAAGGATCTGGAGAGATTATGGATGAAGAAAATGGTCTCTGATCTCTTATCAGGTGTTCTCCAAACTCTTCAGGCATTATAGGAGAAAAATCAGAGCTGTTGTGCTGGGAAAATGACGTTGCAATAATTGGGTGCCAATAATTGTGGCCAACATGAACTAGAGAAAGCATTTATTTCACAATGAGATTTTCTCCCCACTTTCAATTGTTTTACTTCAATGATAGGTTGGAATTTTGTGAATTTTTTGAATGAAAGATAAAAAGGATAAACAATGCAGATTTATTTTCACAGCCGCCTTTGCTCATATTTACCAAGGGTGCCAATATTAGTGGAGGACACTGTATATATATACAACAAAATTGTCTGACTTTAATGATAATTACAATTTACATATGATTTATATAATTATAATATGATTTATATTATTATTACTCCATTACACACAAGCAATTTTAGTTTAACCACTCTTATAAAGCATTCATATTAAATGAATAATAATATATACAGATCATATGTAATATAAATAAGTGGTAGAATCAATAGATAACGCTTTAAAAATGGCTACATGTGACCTTACATGTTTGAGTCTCTATCACTATATATTATCAACTATATAAACAAACTTCACGAGTTTCACTGATAGAGCAAGATAATTTCCTTTATTTGTCCTCTTTCATGGACAAGTACTTCAGTGGAAATGTGTTTAAATTCCTCGTATTCTTTAATCTCTTAACCTTTAACAAAATAGTTTTGAATCTCGCTGGCTCTCTCGCGAGAAGTGAGTCACACTTGCTCTGTGTTGTGATTGGCTGTTCGCCGCTGATGTCACACATTCATGTGCACGTGCTCCATTAACTCAGGATCAAGCCTGAGTTGACAGAGAAAGTTGATGATCAGCTTCATGGTACCAACAAAGCCAGATTGGAGTGGTTTGGTTTTGTCAACTCAAAACTTATCCTATAACTCTGAATTTGTTCATCTACCATCATGGTACAGGCCCCTGGTGGTGTGGCAGTGTTTTTTATTTATTTTTATTTTAACTTCCTCTCAAGTTCACAATAATAATAATAATAATAATAATAATAATAATAACAAACTCAGTGGTATTGTTTAATGGCAGAATTGCTGGGAGACACGGCTCTCTTGTCTGTGATTAATTCAGCCTGTTAGTAATTGGAGACTTTCCAGCAGAGCACTTCAGTCATCGCAGTGTATTACATGCAACAATTAATATAAAATCCAATAAACCTGCATCGACACGAGAGTCCCGCTACACTAAAAAGAGCTATAAATGCCTGCAACTTTTAAGGCTAAATGAAATGGCTCAGATGTGTGTTCCCACTTTACTGTCCCAAGAGCCAAATAATCTACACGCACAATAGAGTGAAAAACTCTTAAATTACAGTTTGACATGAACATTAATCATAACAGCTTTGCTGAAACATTTAGATCAACTTCAGTAGCGTTTATTTTAAACCTCATCACCTGATGCATTAAACCTTCACAGAGCATCAAGAGCCTCCTTTAAGACGGAGTCGTTCATCTAAATATACACAAACTATATTTCATGATCTATATTTCAATTCACTCCCAGTGTTGTTCATTTCACAATAACTCACAACTTTATCAACTTAAACACAATTGCAGTCAATCCATTATTCTCTAACTTTACAATTAACTTAAATGCAATATATTTTTGTTATTTTTTATATATATATATATTTTCTGTTTTAATTTTCATTTTAGTTAGTTTTTGTAATTTATTAAGTATTTTTTTATTAAAATATTAAAATTAATTGTTAAAAAGTTAAACAAAAGAAGTCAGTTTTTTGTTATTTTATCAGTTATTTTGAATGTCTATATAGTTTTTATTAATTATTTTTATTTCAGTTTTAGTTAATTTAGTATATCAGTAATGAAAATTGAAAAATGTAACTAAAGGTGTTTTATGTATGTATGTATTTATTTATTTATTTTTATTCATGCAGTTTAGTTAACTGTAATATTCCTGAGTTGAGCTGTGTTCGTAGGACATGAGTATTTGTATTGTTCATGTCAGATTGACCAGTTTAGCACATTTTTATCAAGTTAGGTTGTCACATATGTTTAGAAATTGTAATTCTATACAGCTGTACCATTTCTGTAGGCCAAACCAGTGGTTTGATATTTCTGTGTATTTCATGTTATGTACACTGCCCTCCAAAAGTTTGGAAACGCTCTAGAAAAGTGGGGTTTTGGACAATATTGCCATGAATCCTTTTTAATGTGTGATAATTTTGCACTGATAACACAAACTATGAAAACATATTTTATTATATAAACAGTTTATACATAGAAAAAATTTTTGGATTCATCAAAATATCCACCATTAGCAGCTATTACAGCTCTGCATAAATTGTGTTCTAATTGGTTCATTGTATTCTAAACTTAATTGGCAATCAATTGTTGAAGCTATTAAGGTGTGCTGAGCCAAAAATCTGTTATAAACCTGGACCAAGTGTAAACCAGTAACCAGGCATCACAGCATGTCTGACTTTGACATGTATATATTGACATTATTATGTTTTATTGCTGGTCTTCAATGATAATGTCAAGTTACTTTAATGTATTTGCACCAAAAAATGATAAGGATTTATGCTGATATCGTCCAAAACCACACTTTGCCAGTGTTTCCAAACTTTTGGAGGGCAGTGTATATATTTTTTTAAATAATAATTTTGTACTTCCTAATCGCTTTACTGTTTCACATTTACATTGTTCTGAAAGCCATGAACAGAATATCTTACTGGAGGTCTTCATAGTGACAGCTCACCCTAAAAACAACCAGACCAGCTCATATGCATTTATTAATAAATATACTTAGATACAGATAAATATATTGATGGATCAGAGAAAACGGCCTAAATAACATTTAAAATTCAGCATCAGAAAGTGTGAATGCACTGTCCCAGATTAGTTTGTTGACCCGTGTTTTGGAGGGCGACGCTATGATCACATTCAGGTTTTATGTGCAAATGAAGGTGCTTTGAAGCGTCTCTGTAGCCTCGATTGCTGGTTTCATCTCCAGCGCTCTGATTTAAAGCCACAAAGCAAGAGGAGCTGAGGTGAGCTGCGTTAATTAACGCTCGTTTACAGCAAAACTCTCCCTCGTATGGAGAAGTTCAGCAGATCTCACGGTTTCTGAGTGGCACCACAGAGCGTATCACGTCCCGTAACCGGATCCATTGAGAGAATGAGGAACAAATTAAAAAAAGAAAGAGGGAAAACTCTTGTGGGAAAGAGAGCGACTCGAGACGGCATTCCAGTGCTGTTCACATGAAACTGATAAGTGTGCTGAAAGTCTCTGTGTGTGTGTGTGTGTGTGTGTGTGAGTGTGTGTGAGAGAGAGAGAGAGAGAGAGTGTGTGTGTGTGTGTGTGTGTGTGTGAGTGTGTGTGAGAGAGAGAGAGAGAGAGAGAGTGTGTGTGTGTGTGTGTGTGTGTGTGTGTGTGTGTGTAGTTGTGTAATTGTGTAAACAAAAATGGTGTGTTATTAAACAGTTAATAAAAAATTATCAGTTAATCACAAAGAAACAGCAAGTAACACATTGAATTCAACATGCAATTTTGACGTAGAAAGACTGAAATACTATTTTCTTGCAAAACATGCTCCAATAATCTGTTTTATTTACAACTTTGAAAATATTTTTTACAGTGTACACTGAAATATTGCTTGTGATCTGAATATGTTTTTTTTAGCATTTAGTGTAATTTTTTTTCAAGTGAGAAAATATTATATAATCATGTAATAATTATTAGAAGAGCATGGGTCTTATTTTAATATCAATGAGATACTATTAGATATTATTGGAGTTTTCATTAATCACTTTAATTAGTTTTCATTTTTATGCCTTTTTTATTTTTTTATTTATTTTGTTAAGTTTTAGTATTTTTTGTGTGTTTTTGTCATTTTTATTAGTTTTTTAAATGTCTATATATAGCATTTATGTTATTTTAATATTTTACTGCTTATTAATAGTTAGTGTGGTAGTTGTTAGTTTAGGTATTGGGTTGGATTAGAGATGTAGAATAAGGTCGTGTAGAATAAGGCATTAATATATGCTTAATTACTACTAATAAATGGCTAATATTCTAGTAATATGCATGCTAATAAGCAACTAGTTAAGAGACCCTAAAATAAAGTGTTACCTATTTTTTTATTATTATTTTTTTCCCAAGATTCAGTTTATTTTATATACATCATGTTAAATTAAATTAATTTTTTTGTGTTTTTTTTTAGTTAACATTTATTTTAATTGAATTAACACCTTTTTAGTTTAGTTTTAGTTAACTACTGTAACCCTGTGTGTAGTGCTAGTCAGATCTAGCAGTCTGATTGGCTCAGTCTGATTGGCTCCGTCTGGTTGGCTCCGTCTGATTGGCTCCGTCTGGTTGGCTCAGTCTGATTGGCTCCGTCTGGTTGGCTCCGTCTGATTGGCTCCGTCTGGTTGGCTCCGTCTGATTGGCTCCGTCTGATTGGCTCCGTCTGGTTGGCTCCGTCTGATTGGCTCCGTCTGGTTGGCTCCGTCTGATTGGCTCCGTCTGATTGGCTGGCCTGATCATGAGCTGATCCTCGCTCCGCTGTTTAAACGTGAAACACAGTTGACCATCAAGCAGATCTGTGAGGATCTGGTCTGTCTGCGGTGACAGCGCTCTGGGAGACAGCGTGTAGCTAACAGAGGCGGAGCGCGTCTCAGTGTGTCTCCCGTGTCAAGCGTTATTCCAGTCGGGATGAACAGGTTTCTCCTGACACCCTGTGTTCGTCAGCGCACCTGCTGTGACAGCGTCGCCCCGCAGCCATCTGTCACACCGCACCTCTGCACGAGTCTGTCAGTCTGCACCTGGACCCCGCGACCTGACATCTGTCCGTCTGCATCCACATTACCCGGACAAACTACAGCCCTGGATCTGCTGACCCGACCGCAGCCCAGTGAAGACTTCATCAGCAGAGCATCATACCCTTCCTTACTGTGTCCATGCTCAAATACTTTCTCCCGTCACACATTAATATGTAAGGGATAATGTACCGCTAGCTGTGCATTAAATGATTTTAATGCACGACGTGGAGGCCAAGAACCACACGACGCTAAGCAGAGTGCTTTAAAATCATTTAATGCACAGCTAGCCGTGCATTATCCCGCTTATACCATGGCCATTTGCCAGCATTGACAAGTTAAAGCTGTTAATGATGTTCGCAGCGAAATATTTGACCAGAAGGGTAAAAATGGTGGTTATTTTCAGTTATGTAAGTTACGCTAGCATTCTGCCCACTTCAAATCAGACTCGGAGATGAAATAGTGCGGTAAGATCACATTTATTTGAATTAATTATAGCATTTATTTGAATAAATTATCAATCAAGAGAGAGAGAAAGATGATAGTTGAGTGTGCGTTACTGTGTTACTTCAAAAACAGTGATTTTTACACCTCGCTGAGGAATACAATTTAGCAATCTAGTATCTAGGCTATTTTCTTAATAAAAGTTGCAGGGAAGCATTGACAAGTTTATGTGTGTGTGCAGTGCAATCTGCGATCTCTGACTCTCTCTCTCTTTCTCTCTCTGTGTGTGTGTGTGTGTGTGTGTGTGTGTGTGTGTGTGTGTGTGTGTGTGTGTGTGTGGGTGTGTGTGTGTGTGTGTGTGTGTGTGTGTGTGTGTGTGTGTGTGTGTGTGTGTGTGTGTGTGTGTGTGTGTGGGTTTGTGTGCATCAATTAAAGCAGCGCATTAATATGGAACGGTGATTAAAGGTGGGGTAAGTGATTTCTGGTAGCCAATGTTGACATTTGAAATCACCAAAACAAACACACCCCTACCCCAAAAGGGTCTCGCCCCTATTTTGATAGCTCCGCCCCAAACATAAGTACGGCAACGATTAGTTCTGTGAAAAAAAGCAAAATCAATGTCACTCACCTATCGAGAAGAATCAAAGCAACCTCGGCGCCGATCGCAGGCCTTCCGCTCCTTGAGTTCTCTCCAGCGCTGGAAATATTGACACAAATTTCAAATGATTTTCAACGGTCGTTATTTGTCTGGTGTAGACACGGTATAAGCCTTCTTTTGTTCCGCAGACGTTTTTATGGTGGCTGAGAAGTGCAAAACAAATCACGATTCTGAAAACAAAATAACAAATTACAAACGCTAATGCAAATCTAAAAAACAAAATAACAATTCAGAAGACACAACAACAATCCCGAAAACATTATAACAAGTCAGAAAGCACAATGACAAATCAGACAAACCGGAAGAGGTAGGTATAGTTTGAGACATCGCCATTGGTTTGGGAATAGATTACTCACTGCTGACTGGACGAGACATCTGTCAATCAAGGTGTACAGAACCAGAAGAAGCTCAGATGGTAAATCTTGTGTTTTTGTCTTTTTGATGCGATCGACCAGTGGTTCGATCCCACCTTTTGCCAAACTTTTTTTTTCTCCCTTTTCAAATCTCGTATTGCATCGTAAAGGCATTTATTTTCAATAAAAAATAAGGAAATAATCAAAAAGTTGAAATTGTCCGTCATGTGCACTGATGAGCGCTCTCTCCTCGCAACATGATTAGACACGCCCCTTACTGCTGATTGGCTACAAGTTTGTTTTGGTACTCGGCCCTGACTCGTTTTCGAAAGCGTTTTTGAAAAAATGCATACCCCACCTTTAAACTGACTTGGAACTACCTGTGCATTAAATGGTTTTACTGCATACCTGCCAGCCAATCAGAATCCAGTATTCAGACAGACCATGGTATAATCAGAGTGAACTAGAAGTCATGAAGTAATAGCAATTTTTTCACCACATCTTAAATACACATGATTGTGTAATATTTTCTGTGATGTACAATACTGTACTTCAAATGCTGCTGGTATTTAATTACATAACTTATTACATACACTTAAATCACACATTCATGTGCATACAGCCCTGTATACACTTTATACATATGTTTATTGCATTCAGTCTGTCTGTTGTCTGTTTTGTGATTTGTACTGTTTTGCTCTGCAAAAAGCATGGATTTCATTTGACTTAGTATGCTGTACTCTACATGTTATTTTAGTATCCTTGAGATACTGTTGCTTTTTATTAATAATTTAAATCTTTTTTATGTATATTTATTTAAGTATATTTTTAGCAAATTTGTTGTGAGGTTGTGTCATTTTTAGTTGTTTTTTTATATGCTTATATATAAGTTACTTTAGTACATAAAGTTAAACTAAAATAAATTAGAAAAGTTGTAGAAACATTAACTATAATAACCCTATGGAAGTCTGTTTCTGCCACTGAATAAAAAAATAAAAAAGCAACTGTGACTGTTTATCTCAGCATCGCATGATAAAATCTTGCAATTTCCAATTTTTAAAGTCAGAATTGTGTGATAGAAACTCACAATTGTAAGAAATAAAGTTTTTTTTTATTTTTTATTCAGTATAGGCTTCCATATAACCCTGCATAGGCCAAAAAATAAAAAAAAATAATACTAATATTAATATTAATATAAAAAATGTATATTGACTTTGTATATTGCATGTATATATACATCATATTTTGTATATTTTTTATATTTTATGTCATATTTCAGTGTACTGACTTTGTTATTGTGGGGGATTTTATTTAATGGTGCATGATGCCACAGTTATGGGACAGCATTTCTACACATTAAATACTTAAATGCTTTATTTTACTATTTATTTGGAACATTCTACTTTTAAATATGTGACAAATGTTTATGATGGATTGAATGTCTGGGGTGAAACCATAAAACATAATCAGAGTAGGCATTTGAAAAGTAATACATGCTAAAAATATGCATGATGAAAAATAAATGATGAAGACATGGTACAAAGTTTCTAATGTGAACTTAAAGAAAAAGATCTATGTTAATAAAGATCGGTCACTGTATGGGAAAGTGCTGGAGTTGCAGAGACACTTTCAGTTTTCAGAAACAATTTGTAATTATTTGTCTTGATTATTAGAGGAAGTCTCCGTTCCTCTCTGAGTAAGTGCAGTGTTTCAGCGGCTCGTTTCGCTCTGACGGACGCGTGATGATGATGATGTACCCCTGACCTTAATGACAGCCTCTCGTCAGGAGCGTCCCGGACGAGCCCTAATGACTCTTTAATCCCAGACTGACCGAGTCCCACCGACCTCCGCATTACTCCGTCCCGACTCGCCCTGAAACCGAATCAGGGGGAAAATACGGCTGCGGGCCACTCTACTGTATAGGCGTTACACCGCAACAATGGCATGCTTTCTCTGGGACCGGGCTTCGACGGGCTCCTCCGGCTCTCAATGCCGTCTCTGTCTGCCCTGTTTGTTTCCAGCTAATTGCCTGGAGCTCTAATAAGTTGGTGATGATGTACGGGCAGCGCCGATGACCCCTGCCAGAAGAAATATTATGTCACCCTAAACTTGCAGAGGGGCAGGTCTTTATCAAACTAAACATTTCTGAGCCCCTCTGGTTTCAAATGTGTGGGTCAGTGTGTGCTAAAGACGGGTCATGGGAGCCCTGTAATTACTAGATCACTCCGGAGCGGAGGAACTTTAGATCTGGAGACGGGAGCCACCCGACGCTCTTGTGTCTGGGGTTTTTGGGTGAATTGAGCTCTCGGTGAGTTATCAAACAGCCGGGATTACCGAGTCATTGAAGGCTAATTGTTAGTGTTCTCTGGTTATTTTCAGAGTCGCCGTGGTTTGGGTCACCGTGACTCGTCTGTCTGCACTAGCAGGGCGAGACACTGCAGGCAAAAACATTGATTTTTCATGCATCGGTCAGTTTTGTGATTTTTGGCTTTTCATAAACTGTTGTTTCAAACTAGTGGAAATAAAACATGCAAAATACACTTTTAAGTGTTGCTTATTGCACTTGATTTATTTGCACCTGTACATTTAAAATATAATGCACATCTTTAAAGAGGTTTTTTTGTCAAATATCCATTTAAGCAGCACTTACATCACAATGTACAGTTTTATTTCTTTAGTTTATATTCTGTTTTATAGAGGGGTTTATTCATACATATTTTGCGTGTTTTTATGTTATTTATAAATTTTAAATTGATTGACTGACTGATTGATTGACTGACTGACTGACTGATCGATCGATTAATTGAGTGACTGATTGATTGACTAATTGACTGTTGACACTATTTTCAGATGTGTGGAAAATGCCGTCTGTAAAAACCTCGAATTTGAAGAAAAAAAAAGAAAAAGAAAAAGAGAGAAATAAAAGAATCTGGTCTAATCCAGTCTTCAGACTTTTGTTCTGTAAATGAATACAATGAGTGGATATGTAATCATGCCTCATTTGCATATTTAAACATAACATTTCTGAAAATATGTAATACAAAAAAAGTTAGCAATGCTTAATTAATCAATCACAAATGTTTTTTTTTTTTTTTTTTTTACTTATTTTTCTGGTGTGCCTTACTTAAACTAAACTAAACTAAAATATATATATATATATATAAGATATAGATTAGACAAAGACAACAGGGGAGGACAATCCAGGGCAGCAGATGTATCAGAAAGCAGAGGAAAGGAAAAACTGCATCTTGACTGTCAGATGTGACCTTCTGCTTCTCTTTATGGGTTAAGCAGCCTTAATGTGTTCTCTATGCCTTCTGTCACAGTCTTTGCATATATGATACCAAATAATTGGGATTTATACATTATTCATTGTGTACTAATGCAGGTGAAATGACTTTGTGGCTCGCAGTGCTGTCTGTCGTTCAACGAAATAAAAGACAGAGAAATCACACATACTTCAGTGTGAAAGAATAAATACCCTGCAAGAACACATGCAATAAAAATGTATGAGCCACGGGAGGCCAGTCGACTGTTTTAACTGTTAACGTGGCATATCTCTGAAAACAACAGAGCAGAGGTGCTTCTCAACCGCTTGTGCTCTGATTTAACATCGGACATCAAGAGACGACCCGATACAGAAGAATTAACAATGATGCTTATGACCTTTGTGTCCATTGAACCAATCCACTGGACAAACGGTGCTTTATAGTGGAAAAAAAGTTATTTATTCAAATGCTCTTCACATTAAGAAAAGAGAGAGAGAGAAAACATTTAAAAAAATCTCTCTCTATATATATTTATATATGTGTGTGTGTGTGGGAGTGTGTGTGTGTGTGTGTGTGTGTGTGTAAATGTGTGTGTGTGTATGTATATATATACAACACACACACACACACACACACACACACACTCCCACACACATATATAAATACAACATAATGAAATGAAATAAATATTAACTGTAAAATATATAAAATAAAACCCTTAAAAAATATTTTTTTCCACTAGTTTCCAAGGCAACATTTCTAACTTATGTCTACTTTAACTGGATGTACTAAAATAACTACACTGGAATAAATAATAACAATAATAATAATATATATAGATATATTTAACTATAGACATATTTAAATTCAACAAAAAAATTATAAAAATAAAAAACGTAAAAAAATACTAAAACTTAACTTAAATTAACATGAAAATATAGAAAAATATAAAAGAAAATATAAAAATTTACAAACAGTGCAAGAATATTTAATAATTATTATTTTATTTTGTTTAGTTTTGTTTTGTTTAGCAGGGGTGTCAACTGCAGAGTTTAGATATAACCCTAATTAATCAGGTGTGTTTGATTAGGGCTGGAGCTAAACTGTGCAGAGCTGTGGCCCTCCAGGAATTGAGTTTGAGACCAATGCTTTAGGTGGTGTTATTTATTTATTTATTTGCATTATTTTCACAGCTTCATAGTACTACAGTAGTATTGTATGACACTGGGTTGCCATCATATACTACACATATCCAGTCGTCTGTTTTCACTCAGTTCCAGTCATATTATAAATGTGGTCTAAAGCAGATTTTCTGATTCTTGGTGTGTTTGAAGCACAGTAAGTGAGGCTGGTGTTTGTGTGCCGTCCCCAGGGACGGAGCGTCCGTCGTGCTAGTCACCATCTCGCTACTAATCCTGTCTTAGAAGGTTTTCTGTTAACATGGATAAGCATTGGCTTGCTATCGCAGGCTAGTAAGCTAAGCTTATGTACAGAATGCC
This sequence comes from Schizothorax lantsangensis, assembly GCA_027422415.1. Classification (NCBI taxonomy): domain Eukaryota; kingdom Metazoa; phylum Chordata; class Actinopteri; order Cypriniformes; family Cyprinidae; genus Schizothorax; species Schizothorax lantsangensis. The sequence goes on along the minus strand of CM049850.1, from coordinate 7,833,821 downwards.
ATTGAGGACGGCGCCGCCTCCAGCTATTGGCTGCTGCAAATGTCCATATAATTTAGCAGCTGAATACTGAGGAATCTGCAGCGGCTAAATCTGGTGACTGACATGGCCGTGTGTCCTGATAAGAGAGGCCGTGCAGTCTTATTTGGATCAAAACTCATGCATTATTGCTGTGGAGCTGTGATCTGCTTTTGCTTCTGACAAATCCATCAAGCAATCCATGCACAACCCTGGATTACAGGCCTGAGAACAGCACTGGCCTTGTTTTTATATGTGTATGCTTCAAAACTCACACCAACAAAGGTAAATACTTATTTTATTCAATATTTACCAGAGTTACCAACTCTACAGAGGCAGTATTTTCCAGTAAAAGTAAATATGCTAAGCTAGTATCATATAGCATTAGTTGTCAAAGCCTGGACTATATGTTATTGAGCATGACTATGTCCAGAAATAATTATAAAAAGTGAACAGAATGAGGCTTATATATATATATACACACACACACACACACACACACACACACACACACACACACATATATATATATATATACACATATACTGTAGATACATTTTGTTATATGCAAGTAACATTAAAACCAAACACTATTTATGTACTTCTGTCTATCTCTCTATCTATGTACAGTATTTATTTATTATTTTTCAATTGCTTATACATTATTAAGCTTTTTGCAGACCCAGTCTATAAATCTTAAATGTAAAAAAAAACACACTGTACTGTGTGTCAATACAGTATATATTCAAATATATAGAGTCAAAATGATTATATCAGGTTTCACAGAAAGTATGACTCTCTCATTTGAAGTGTAATATTGATCACAGCAAACTATTTTGCCATTAATGTTTTTTTTTTTTTTTTTTATGTTAATACTTGTTTACCAAGGGGGGGTGGGGGATGTGCATAAAGAGCTTGAGATGAAATGAGAAATCTTTTGAACAGATTTTTTTTTTTGTATCTTATAACTGTAACTGTATGACGATCACTTTAGACATAAAAAGTATGAAAATATTTTATGTCATTTCTGCCACAAAATGTTATTAAACACAATTCATCATTGGAAATATTGTGGAAATATTCATGACTTTCAAAGACAAATCAAACAAACACAAATTCTGTTGTGAAATCATGCACTGAGAAATGAACTGAGCTTGTGAGATTGTGAAAAGTGTGTTTTCTGAGTTTATCTTCTAAAAGCTCACAGAGTCAGAAGTTGCCTGTAGCTGAAGAAACACCCGTGTGGATATGAAACATGTCTCCTCTTATTTACTGTTCATCCAGAAACGTCCTGACACGGCAGAGGTGAAGGAGGAGGACACGCTCTGTAGATTGATGAAGTGTGTGTGTGTGTGAGAGCACTTCACACCCGCCGCTCTGCCGTTTAACTCTGATGGTGTGAACACATTTCAGCAGGACTTCACACATGCAGGTGACGCTTTTATCAGCTTGTGGTTTTCTCCGTTTCCTCGCAGACAGTTTCAGGGACATTTACTCTGTTTAAAAACTGCTGAAGTGCTTTTATTGGAGAGTGAGGAATTTCAAAACCTCACAGCCTTTGGTGAAAAAGTGAGAGGGATGAAAGTAAGGAAATGATTGGTGCGAGAGCAGAGCTTTGAGGTTTACTTTACCTGAACACAGTGTTTTAAAACACATACATCTGCCAGCGTCGACAGACGTTTGGTTATTGATTTTTTCCGCAATTTGTGTTTTCCCAAAGTGTTCAAATTTCTTGCATATCACTAATTTTAACATGTTCCTCAGCAGGGAAGCCGTTTCCACCGGATAATTCAGATGCTGTCAAATTAACTGTAAAACTAGTCTGACAAAACATGGGCAGTATAGCGAAGGCTGGTGGTTTTAAATGACTGTGATAATATTGGACGCGCTCTCATGTTAAATGATGAACACACTCGATCACGGCAGACTCGCTGCACTCTGGCTGACTCTCACATCTCCAGCAGATCTGAGCATCATTCAGACTCGTGTCCTCTCAAAACCTCAGTCATTTCCCTTTGTCGTGTCTAACTCTTTAAAATTCATTATTCAGTCCATATGATAAACAATTAAGACCAGTTAACACAGTTAAGGTGAAGCACATGAGATTTGTATTTAAAGCTTTGTAAGATCATAATTAGGCTTTGTTGGCATTTAGTCCATGTCTGTAGCTTTCAGACACTCCTGAATGTTGAAAAAAATAACACCTCTTGGCAAAACAGACCCAAAATATGGATGTCTCTTCCTGTACTCACTCATTTTGTCCAATCAAATGCTCTCAGGTTAAAGTCATGAGCTCATGTTGACACAAAAATTCTAGTTAATATTATTGCATTGGACTAAAACACACTGACTTTTTCTCACACGCGATATAACAACTTCCCAAAACTTTTTGGGGATTTTTTCCTCACCATGTTACTCTGTGCTGTTCCTGGTCAAAAATGACCGGCCTACAAAAAAACTTCTCATTATACTGTATTACCAAATATTGTATTCAATCTATTTATCAACTTGTTTTTTACTTTTTTCAATTAGCACAGGTTTGTATTTCTTTTTGGATCTGACTGATGATACGCCTCATTGATCTGAGCTTATGCACCCCTTTTCTTTTTCTGCTTTTGCTTAAAGGATCCTTTAAACGTGTCCCACACGTTTCAAAAATAAAATTCAAAATTGCATTGATTCTTTAATATTTCTAATATAATAGTATATTGGAGATCTTTAGCTATTTAAACCAGGGGTGTCCAAACTCGGTCCTGGAGGGCCGGTGTTGTGCAGAGTTTAGCTCCAACCCTAATTAAACACACTTGAACCAGCTAATCAAGCTCTTACTAGGCACACTAGAAGTTTCCATGCAGGTGTGTTAAGGCAAGTTGGAGCTAAACTACCCCTCCAGGATCGAGTTTGGACAGCCCTGATTTAAACTGTCATTAGATGAAAAGCTGAGACATTTGGTATCATATTTTAACACAATGACATGATTAGGCTACATATCCAACTTTAACTGTATTAATCTTAAATGCTGTGATTTGAAAGGAAGCAAACTTTTAACCTAAAGCAAATGGCTTTTTTTTCTTTTCTTCTGTAGATTATGAGTATAAAGCTGCAGACAGTAATACTGTCTGGGGTTTGTTTACATGACTCTTCCTCTAAACTGAAATCATGTGGTTCTCTCTCACAGACATTGAAAATGTTTGTTCAGAGCTCAAACATCTGGATAACTTGTTACACACACTATTAGCAAGAAAAAGTGTGTAAAACAGCTTCTGACCGGATGTACATGCTGAGCTGCTCTGAACCAACAGGAGCACGATTTTGCAGTTTTACATTATACATATAATATTTCTCAGCCACTTTTAAGACAAAAGTCTTTGTCCTTAATATGTGTCTTCATAAAACAACACTTTCTGGCAAGACACTGACTAGTTTTGTCATAAAAAAATAAAAAATAAAAAACTTTGTAATGCCTCAAAAACATGATCTGTCTTTACAATGAATGGCGCTTGCATTGATATCCCATACACAAATGTATATACTGTATATATATATATATAAAATGTCCACATGCGAAATATGTTGTCATACACAGTAAAAAAAATACATGAAGCTATTAAAATCAGAGCAATTTCATATATTAACAAATATATCTAGCGTTAACAAATATGTTTATGTATGTGTAATACATTTATGTCATATGTATATCCATCCTAAAACCTGTTAAAACATTAATCGTGATTAATCGTTTGACACCACTAATATACATACATTTCTATACATGTTGTTTTAATAAAGTTGCATATAAATAGCATACATATATTGTTGACATAAATGTTTGCTACATATAATAGCATATAAAAATCATCATATAGATATCATTAACCTATTTACATATACAGACATCACAATGGGGATTTCATTTATGTTATAAACTTATATGTATATCTACCCTAGTAAAAAAGTAATATATTTAAAATACATTTATTTCATATTAAGTATAGTTAAAATCTATTAACATACAGTATTTACTGACAGATAACTCAAGACTTACTGATATAAAAATTGTAATAAAACTTTATTTGGAGTACTACTTGTGCACTATGTACATTTTTTAATATCAAGTCTAAAATGTGTTTTAATGTCACTATTGATGAGAATTGTACGATCTTTGAATAATATCGGTCTTTAAATGCAAGATATTTAAAATGTGCCTGAAGTATACTTGCAATAGTTCCACTTTAGCACAATCACATATACTAAGTATATATTTAATTGTATTTTAGCACTACTTCTGCACAATTAAAGTTTATTAAGTACAAAATTAGTTGTTCCAATTTAGCAGACTTTAGGTATACCAGTTTAGTAGACTAAAAGTACAATTGCAGGGCATTTTATTAAGTACATCAATATGAAAATGTATTTGTAGTATGCTTAGCATGAAATAAATGTATGTCAAGTGCATTTAAGTATATTTATTTTTCACTAGGGTACCCAGAGAATGTACGTATGTGAAAATTATATATGGCCTTATAGGTAGCATATGTCAATATCAGTCGATATATGTCATATATCACATTTCCGTACATTTGTACGTGTGACTCGGGTGCCCAAATCCATTTTGGGGCCGGTGCATTTGTTTCAAAAACATTGAAGGACAGTGTTTAGTCTGGGATTGATTTTCCTCTCATAAATAGTTTCATGACTTAATCTTGTGTGTTGCTCTTCTGTTGGCCGCTCTCTCCCTTCAATCTACAAATAAATACTAAGAGATGCTATTTGCATTGTGTCGCCGGCATGCGGCTTGCCAAAACATTTCACATTAGTTTCAGCTGACTGTGTAAATTATTTCTCAAATTGATGAGCTCTGTAATATAAATAAAGGTCAAATCAGAGTTTCCAGATGTGCGGCGAGCTCGGATGCAGCCAGCTCATTTGGAAATGAAAATAAAACTCACAGCGCTGTTGATTCAGGCAACACGCTCAAAGACACGAGCGCCATTCAACCTTCAGCCGCCGCTAAAGAGACTCCTGCCCGACGCATTGGGATAGGCGATAACAATTATTTTGTTATCGATACGATACCGATACTTTTAAAGGTCAGTACCGTCGATATCAATACTGATAGGCCTAGGGCTTCCTTCTAAACTGAACTTAAAGGGATAGTTCACCCAAAAATGAAAATTGTGTCATCATTTACTCTCCCTCAAGTAGTTACAAACCTGTATGAATGTGTTTGTTCTGCTGAACACAAAGGAAGATATTCTGAAGAATGAGGGAAACAGAGCAGTTCTGGATCATAGTATTTTTTCTCCTACTATGGAAGTCAATGGTGCCCCAAAACCTGGTTACAAATTTTCTTCACAATATCTTCCTTAGTGTTCGGCAGAACAAAGATATTCAAACAGGTTTGAAACTACTTGAGGGTGAGTAAATGATGACAGAATTTTCATTTTTGGGTGAACTATACCTTTAAGTATGAAATGTATTACATTATTAAATTACTAAGAGTTAAATAGGTAATGATACTCACTTAACTTTATATTTGAAATGCATTTTAACATTCAATATGCCTTAATTGCAACTTATTAGGTTATTTTTTTGTTGACACATGGGTGAAATATGTTTACTGTAGTGGTAACCATGGAAATCTACAAATACTATAGTTTAACTACAGTCACTTTAGTTAAACCATGGTTTTACAACAAATTGAAATTGCACAAACTTTGTAGGCTACAATTTCAATTTGTTTATTGTGAAATAACTCAAACATATGTTTATTTCTGTCCTCTGATAAGGATTGTTCTGGGCAGCTGTTCCCGAAAGCTTCAATGCTTTCTTATGATACTTTTGGGAAACTGTCAGAAGTGAGTGAACGCTCTCTGTGATTGGTTGATTCTGTCTTGCAACATTTGCATGTGTTCAGATGAGCAGGAAAATAGTTCTATCCTACACAATTATTTGTCCAATTCAATGCATGTTGTATGCATTACATTTTTGTTGTTAAATAAACAAAATCACTGGTAAATAAAACACACCTTAGTATTGATTCTTTCGATACACGCATCAGTATCGATATACAGTGGTGGCCAAAATGATTATAACACTAGTATTTCCAGCAGCTAAAAATTGGTTTAAGTCCGTTATTTCTATCTTTTGCTGTAGTGTGTCAGTAGTAAATATCAGTTTACATTTCCAAACATTCATTTTGCCATTAATTATAATAATCTCCACACAGAGATCTGATCTGATCATCATCAGTCTGTCTGGAGTCACATGAAGAAACAGAACACACTGACACAGACTAAATCCAGAAGAACTGTGTCTCCAAGACGCTTCAAGAAACCTCCTGCAAAGCTACAGTACTGTTAAAAGTTTTAGGCACTTGTTTAAAAATGCTGTAAAATGAGGATGCTGTCAAAAATAATGTCATAAATACATTTTATTTATCAATTAACTTATATTAACTAAATTAAATCAACATTTGTTGTGAGCATCTTTGTGTTTAAAGCAGCTTTTGTCCTCGGTGCTCTTGAGCAGAGTTTCTCAGGAGCTTTGCAGGAGGTTTCTTGAAGCGTCTTGAGACACAGTTCTTCTGGATTTAGTCTCAGTTTGTTCTATTTCTGATCAGATCCGATCTCTGTGTGGAGCACTGGCTGTTCTCAGACAAAAATCTCACTGGATTATTACAATTAATGGCAAAATGAATGTTTGGAAATGTAAACTGATATTTCCAACTGACACACTACAGCAAAAGATAGAAATAACTGACTTAAAACCATTTTTTTAGTTGGTGAAAATACTAGTGTTCTAATAATTTTGGCCACCACTGTATCAATACTTCAGGATCGATACGCCCATCCCTACAGACGCACCGAGTTCAACGACGCCAGCGTCCGGAGCGTTTGAGCGCTCGAGGGCCTGAGGAGGAGGAGGAGGAGGCGCAGAAATCTGCATTTGGCAAGAAACAAGATGGACATGAAAGATGGTGTGAATGGCGGTGAGGAATGTTCTTGTCGCGGGGCTAATGGAACGGTTTGTGAGAGGGAGGGCGGCTGCACTATCAGAGCCCAGCAGATGTGGCCAGCAGCCATTCGGCTCGGAGAGAGAGCGATGAACCCAGCACTCCCTCCGGGGAGATCCACCTGCATAATCTGTGTCAACAGGTTCCAAACGGCCCCGAGAACCAAGGAGGGAGAGAAGAAAGAGCGGAGAAAACACTTACAAAGTAATTGTCTCTGCGGTTTTAACTCACAGCTCCAATTAACAGAAGTCTAGGCCGACCTCTGCCACCTCCTCATTCCTGCAGTGCAGGATAATTTGTTGTGCCTGCGAGGATCAGAGCCTTCAATCAAATAGAAAAGAGTGAAGGCAAAAGAAACAGAGAGAGGAGGAGGAACAGTGTGGCGAGAGTGAGCCGCTTCGGTCACGAGCGTCTGATGTGGTGACGAGGTCTTGTTTGTTTCTCCACAAGAGTAGGTTGAGAAGATCAAATGCCATTTAAGTTTCTTTATTTCTCTCTCTCTCTTTATTTCTTCTTCATCTCGAGCAACTGTGTATTTGATATGGCAAAAGACTGCTTGACTCTCACAACTATATCTATCTGTCAGTAATCCGAATAATACCTCAATCAGAATAAAATGTAAACATCTCAATTTTAATTGGAAAATCAAATAAAGAAACAATGTATCCATTAGATCTCGACCTGAAATACATTTTCTATCCAATTGAAAGAGGAAACTCTTTGTCTTTTTTTTTTTTATCTTGAGAAATGTACAAAATCTGAAGCAACTTGATGAATATATATTTTTTTAGTTCTCTTAAATATTCTCTTAAGAACTGCAGTAAGTAACACCACTTTGTCCAGAATTTGTTCATTCAGTAAATGCAAAATGCCCCATGCAGCCAATACAATTGTCTTGAATTTATCAGCTGAATGAGATATTTTGCATTTAACAGATTTCTTGTTCAGCAAATTTTAATTTAGTAATTCAATAAATTAATTTGTTTTGATAGCCATAACTAACAATAACAACAACAACAAAAGTCAGCAAACAGCTGAACAATAATCAGAGCAATTTAGGCTGCAATGCATGCTGAGAACTCAAAAATATATTCCAGCATATTTTAACAACCGTGTTTGACTAGTTGGAACGACATTTGTGGAATTTTGTTGATCTGACATGACATTTTTTATGTGGAAAATTGCATTTCTTATTATTTGAGACTCAAATAATTTCGGAAACTGGAAAATATGTAGTTGCCTTTTTTACAGTGTGAATTTTACTGATTAATTATGTTAAAACTTCTGAGCATTAAATCTAAAAATTCTCACCATTATTGTACATGCATACGTATATAGTTATTTTTTTTGCAATACATGTGATGCTCAAGTTAGACACATTTAAGAGCACATTCTGGACTGGTCTGGATTGACTGCAATCTGCATTTTTAAGCATAGAATATGATGATATTAACCTGATTGCAATAAGGAGTTTAAGCCAGTAAAGGCTTCTAAAAACCTGAATTGGACAGCTACGCATATGCCTGAATTAATCAGGAATAATTTTTACAAACATTAACCTCATGGATTTGTAGGAGTATACTGTATTGTACAGTTAATCATGCACAGTTGTTATTGAGGACATGCATGAGAATTAATGTGGATTAATGAAGAATATATGTGACCCTGGACCACAAAACCAGTCATAAGGGTCAATTTAGTGAAATTGAGATTTATACATAATCTGAAAGCTGAATATATAAGCTTCCCATTGATGTATGGTTTGTTAGGATAGGACAATATTTGGTCGAGATACAACTATTTGAAAATCTGGAATCTGTGAAAAAAAATCTAAATATAGAGAAAATCATCTTTAAAGTTGTTCAAATGAAGTTCTTAGCAATGCATATTACTAATCAAAAATTAAGTTTTGATATTTACAGTAGGAAATTTATAAAATACATTCATGGAACATGATCTTTACTTAATATCCTAATGATTTTTGGCATAAAGGAAAAATTTATCATTTTGACCCATACAATGCTGGCTATTGCTACAAATATACCTGTGTGACTTATGACTGCTTTTGTGCTTCAAAATGTATCATAATCTCCAGTATTCACACAAGACAATGCTCTTTTGTTCTATACAGGAATATTCTGATAGCTGTGGAGCAAACGTCTGTTCAGAATAAAGGCTGAACCAGAATATGGAGCTTAAAGGGAAAGTCATGTTCATGTACAGATGCTCACAGTCGCTGCTGAGTTCTGTTCGTTTGCATCACATTTCTCAGCCAGCGATGATGGTCGTGGTCTTTCCCTGAGTTTCTGAGGATGATCTTTTTCTGTTCTCCATGACTATGAGGGTTTGCATCTGACATCTCCAGGCCTGCAAGCTCTGTGGTCCGGATCAGTTGGGTGCGAGATGTTTCCGGCGGGCAGATGTCGAAGCACACGCGTGTGCTGGCCTGCATGCTGCTGCAATGCCTTCAGGATAACAAAGCAAAGCCAAGCACATTTTCATACGTCAGACTGTGAGATAACATCCACGGAAAGGCACATGCACTTGTGTGGCCAATCATCCTGTATTTGTCGTTTAATCAAAAAACAGGCGTGATGAAACAAGACAAGTCTTGATGAGGTTCATAGAAAGACACAAACAACAAACTTGGAGCAACAAAGCAAGCGAGATAGCAAATAAACTGACCTATTCATCTGTGCCTGCTGTCTTTACCAAAGTCATCTATTTATAATAAGTCTGGCTGATAAATGTTTTAATAAACGTGCTGCATAATTCATCGTCGTCAGCCTAGTTTTAATTGACTTATACGAGTGTTGTAGAGAAGATCAAAGCGCTGATTAAAGCGATGTATACATCGCTGTCCGATGCTCTTCTTAGAGATCAGAGAGGAAGTCTGGACTGAGACCTTCAATTATTCACCAAGACTAATTAATTAACTGATTGATTATTTGATTATTCCAAACATTGTTGATGCGGGGATCTCACTTCTCCAAGGACACACACGGAAATCACTTCATGTTTGGCTGCTTTAAAGGAATCATTCAGCCAGAACTGAACATGTTTTCATCATTTACTCGCCCTCGTGTCATTCTGGTTATTTTCTTTGTCCCGTGAAACACACAAAAAAGATTTTAAGCAGAACTTCACAGCCTCGTTTTTTTTTTTTTTTTCTTCCTCCAGATAAATTGATAATTTGTACTGCCAAAAAGGACAAAATGCAACAAATAATAATAATAAAAAAATAACACTTCATATCAATCATCCATATGACACACATTATTTCCTTGTCTTCTAAGGTCATACTGTAGTTTCCCAAATCTAAGACATTAATCATTGTTTTATGGTGTTTTTTTAATTAATTTTTTTATTTTAATTTTTTTTGTGGCTTGGCAGTATAAAGTGTCATTGATTTTTAATGCATAAAAAACTGAATATTTACATTATTCCATTCTGCCTGATGTTTTTTTTTTTTTTCACTGATTGTTAAATTAAATATTTATGTTTTTATATTTATATTTACTGAACCCTGAACGTATGTATATGTTTTAGTATCATTGACATACTATTATAGATTTTATTAATATTCTGAATCAAGTTTTATTTTTGTATTGTCTGTTTTCATTTTAATTTTAGGTAATGGTATATACAGTATATATTACATTGTCCCTAACTTCTGAAACAGAGGGATGTAGATGAGAGAGATTTAGTCAGGAACAATGATCGTTTCTAGAAGAGTCTTAATGAGGTTAAAGTTAACAACGGCTCTCATTATTCGACAGCCCATTAGTGAACCTAAATAAAAGCTGTTCTCACTCCACTGTGTGTTCATGCTGTCAAAGACCGTTAATTATCTTGTCTTAATGTGCCGTTACCTCGTAAGGCTCATTTCTGCTGGAATTTCAGTGGAAGTGTCACCAGCAGCAGCTTCTGTAAGGAATCACAGTCAGAGAGTTAGAGAGCAGAGATGTGTCTTTCACACCACAGTCTGGTGTTTAACACGCTGTACTGTGTGAATCTTCCATCAACAGTGACAGGGTTGATTATTGAGCGCCAGCTTCCTGGAATTAAGAAAGAAGCACTGTGGAAATGTTTATCTTGGTCGTAAATCAATTTGCTCGGGCTGTTTAACACCTTGAGATGTTTGCAAAGGAACAATAAACACAATATAGATTCTGCAGTATTTTGACTCACGCAGAAGGACAGCCTCAGTCGTGAGAAGGGCTCGATTAAATGATCTTTGAATCAAACAAAGTAGGTCAAACAAAGATACGGGTTAATGCTCCTTCACAGGAATATATTTTCAAATTGAGATTCTGAGAAGGAAACAATACATGTCTTTGTATGAACATGCAGCAATTATGAATAGTTCCTTGTAAAGGTGGTTCAGGTTGACTTGTTACCTGAGGCTCACATCAAAGACTTGATTGCTGTTTCATGTCTCTGCTTGCCCATATCATTTCAGTCTGTGTGCGTCCACATGCATCGCAAGTGTTTTATTGCATGTATGACTTAATGCAGAGTTTTAAGCATGCACACACATAAAAAAAAGATAAGTCATAATAAAAGCTCATTAAAAGTACTCTTCCACTAAACCATAATTAATAAACATATAGACATAGTGCAGTGTTACAAACACAACATACCATCAGGGTAACATAAATCATGCTAAAATAAAGCAATAAACCAAACAACTTAATTGTAACCCCAATATGCACTGCTAACAAAGTATAAGAAAAAAACAAATTAATTCAATTACACTCGTTAAATATAGTTTGTCACGCAGGGACTACTGGGGAAGACATTTCGCGGTCATAAACTATAAGATGACAGCATTTTGCTTACTAAAATGATGGATAATATTTACTTTTGATTATGTATTTTAATGTTTTAATAAATATTAAATATTCTTTAATGTTTACTTATTTTATTAGATATTTTATTTTGTTGTATTATTTATTATGTTTATTATTTTACACTAAAAAATAATTGGTTTGTTATAGTATAGATTTTCACTATAAAAAAAACATTTTTTTACAGTATTTTTTTTTATTTTAAATAGGTTGTAGTGTCCTAATATACATTTAACTAATTAACAGACATGTATTATCCTTCTCATTTAAGGAGTCATGCCTGTTTAATGATCACACACAAACGTTTTCCTTTCTCTGGGAAAAATGACACTCAGGAGTGGTTAATGTATAATATGTAATCAGTAAATAAGTACAATGTGGGATCACAGTGTGGTTTTGTAATATGGCTCTGTACTAGCAGACGTTTATTTGGCTTTATTTAATTAAAGAGATAAACATAGATGCTTTACACTGACTTATATTACAGATGTAACCAGGGCGTAGCAGGGTGTGTTCAATTCAATAAGACAACTGATAGCAAATAAGTAAACTGAGCATTGTAGCATTGCTCTTTGGCTTCCCGTTTTGGCCTTTTGATCCGGCGTCAGTCGTCGACCTCAGTGGTTGTGGAATCGACAGCGTTCCAGCCCCTCCGTTCATCCCAGGGGAGCCATTCCAATGCTGCATTAATTATTACACACCTGAACAATACCAGTGGCTTCCAGGCCAGGCGCCTATACATCAGAGGAAGTCAGGAACATTTCATTCAGACGACGTAATGGTTTGACCTTTCAGCCTTTAGAAGACAGAAAGAAAGATGGGGAAAGAGAGATGGTGTGAGAGAGAAAAGGAGAAGGGTGAGAAGTGCTGAGTCTTGGACAAATGCATGTGGAAGTGGGATACTCTGTTCCACCACCTCTGGCTGGTAATTGCCATGTAATGAAGTTATTAATGTTTGGTGGAATTTACAGGCTTGATATCCACTGGCTCCCGAGCCCCACATCCTCTCGAACCGGCTTCTCTTTTGTTGGCCTCAACAAAAGAGACACAGCCAATATGTGAAGAGTCATTAATTTCCCTTTTCCTCTTGTTGTCCTTTTTGTTTAGGTTTTCCCCTCCCTTCTTTACTGTATCTTTCACCAACTCCTCCTGAGTGGGAGCCATGGTTTTGCTCCTCATTCTGCTGGTTTTAGGTTGTAATAGTGTTTGTGGGAGATTGACACCATTGAGGTAAATGAATGGACAAGCCTGCCTCCTTTTCTCTTTCAAACCCTTTTAAGCAGCCATGCTGTTTTATGGCCCAGCACAATTGCCTAATTACACATCTGGGAGCAATGCAAATGCATAATCAACAAGGGGCCCAAGACCCAGCCCTGTGGTGTCCCGCATCAGTGGGGCAGAGCCGGGCTTAATTGGTGGTACGTGGATGGTTCTGGTCCTCACGTCCTTAATCCGCAAACACTCTGCCCACTCTCGGGCTCTCCTGCTGAGGCCGTGTGACCCCGAGCAGACCCCTATGCTACCTTACCTGACCCCAGAGCACCAGGAGGAGCAGCCCCTGCCCTCTGCATCTCAAACCCCAACGCTGGATGTCAGGAGGCTCTGTGGGTGAAATCAATAGCTACAAACAGCAAGGTAATAAATTACTGGTCACGGGGGCTTCAGACAAATTGGAAGCCAGCAGGAAATCCCTGAAAACAGTCTTCATGTTTTTACCCTTGTTTCCCATTAGCTGCTCCAGGGCAGTAAATCGTTTTGAGTAAATTCATTTGCACATGCAAAAGCCACCGGTTCTGAAGCTCTGCATAAGTCGTTGCCACTGTAGCTGAAATAAAGACACTCGGGAGTAGTGTGTAGGGAAGATTTTTGACATTTCAGGGTCCTCAAGGTCCACAAGAATATAGATAGGCCAAGTTTTCATAGTACGGCCATGTCACTGGAATGTGCATTGCCGTGTAGTAGATTCTATAGGTTGGAATTAATTAAACCTACTCAAGCTGAAAAAAAAAAAAAACTTGGCTAATAACAAAGAACATCTTGCAAATATGCAATTCTGTAACCAACTGTATTGGCTTGTTTTCTGAAAATCCATTCTATATTCCTGGACTGTACGACCAGATCCAGATTGAGATCATATCCTCAACAGGGGCTGGTTGCACCAGTTACAACATAGCCTTGATGTGATGTAAAGGAGCACTAAGTTACAACTTGCGCACTAGTGAATATTTCTGGGTTGCACCATTAAACTTAGTTGAAACGTAACATAAATATTTACAGAAGCCTGTCAAATTCTGTTACAGAAGTTCAAGCCAAAATTCTAAGTCTTGCCAAAATACACAGAAACAGGGTAAAACAAGGGTAAACATTGGCAGTGTTTTTACAAGATGGAGGAATTTGATGGAATGCTTGGGTTTCAATTGATATGGTGAACTTTCGTCTCGACAGGTAAGCTAAACTTCTAGTTATAAGTATTTCTAATAAGTTGGACCTTTTATTGAAAATAGCCTGCTTTTACCTGTGAAGACATACCTTCACTTTTATAGACCTATAAGAGCTGTGTTTGTGATGTTTGAGTGAATAGTGGTTGTTTGCAAAGGTTGTTTGAAAACATGCTTCAATTTTGTAGTTCGCTAGGTTACATTAGTAGCGAAGAAACTGCATACTTCCAGCTCTAGGGTAAACTGAAATTTATGGCATTTAAACAACTTCTGCTCATGAATTTGAAGGCTGCTTTTGGATCATTGAAGGTAAATGGTCATGTTATGCGACTATGCATTACTTTACAGAAGGCTTACAACCTACTAGTTATGTTCAGCCTAAAGAATAAATGGTGCAACCAAATTAAGAGTTATAAACAAGCCAGTAGTATTAAGCCTCTAATGTGGACTTTGCGTTCCAATTTAAGAAAGAACATACAAATGGCTGGTGCAACTCAACCCAGCGCTTTACTGCAGTTCACTGTTTGGTGCTCCTGTCTGTCCATCTTTCTCCGGCTCCCACATCCCCTCCCAAAGCTGACCATAACTCAGCCATGCAGAGAGAGTCCGTGATGGAGTTTGGTCAGCTGCACTGGGGTGAGTAATTAACTAGAATTAAGTCATTAAACTGTCCCAGCTGTGTCCATGAATATGTGTGAGCCCAAGCCGGTTACCCAGCCTCTTCAGTCTGGCTGATAAGGAGAGGAGTGACGTGGGATCGGTAGACGTCACTAGAAACCCAGATCTCTCTTTCTCCTCCCAGTCCAATTCAAGAGCCAATCTAGCTGTATATAGACTATTGCTAGCGCACTTTAAGAGGCTAATTGTTTCGTGCTCTCTTGGAAATAAAATTAACCATCAACACATGTTCGCCCTCAATCTATAATGATTGTTAAAAGCAGGGCAATGAATCCTGCTGTGCTGTTAATTGGTAAGGCTGTTCTGGGCCCTCTGGTGCTGCTGGCAAGTGACCACGCTAAATTTCCAGAGTTGGCATAAGGAAAAGTAACATGCCAAGAGCACTTTGGATTTGTTAATTATATAACAATTACAGCTGGGTGATATACTGACTATTCACAATAAAGGTTTGATGATTTTATGACAATATAAAATTAAACAACATTGTGATAATTTTCTTTATTGTCCTTCCCTCTCTCCTTCCCTTTTGATTGGACCTTGAGATGTTGAGTATGTCTGTTGTTTTGTTTTGTTATATTTTGGATGCTATGTTGTGTTATGTGTGAAACAAATAATAAAATAAAAAATTGTTGATAACAAAAAAAAACATTGTGATCATTTTAAACCAGCAATTCAGCTATGAAATTCTCTAAATGCATTGCCATTAGACTAGTTTTGTGTTACTTCATTGTCTCTAGCTAATGATTATGAGAACAAGGCTGATGTTTTAATGTTGTATCTGTTTTAAACTCACCGGTAAAGAATGTGATGGTGAATCATCCATAAATCAGTTTCAGTTGGTTTAGGGATTGGTTTACCTTGTCACTCATGAAATAATTCTTACTAAAACACTTTACCATTTTGTAGAGAAATATTGTGGTTAAACATAATAAATAAAATGTTTAAGGGGGTTTAATTACATGACACCATTTTTAACTTAAATACTAAAAGCTTTTAAAGTTTGAAAACAGGTTTCAATTTTCATTTTTTTTTTAAAAAACAATAATGTTATCTTCTCCATGTAAACTACAAAAATGTGAATTTGTGAAAACCGTGACCTCTTGCACAAGTCTATTATGTGTCCAGTGTATAGGTACAGTATGTGTGCAGACACATAGTTTCTTTACAAATAATAAATATAGATTTTTTTTTCCTTCGGATCTGTGTGAGCAGGGATCATTTTGACAATGTTGTCATCTCTACATGAAACTTAAAAAAAAACAAAAAACTTTCCATTTTTAGTATGCTGTTGTTGTTTAATGTATACTAAATCATCATTGATTCTCGTGTTCATTTATTGCCTGGAAGGACAATATACTGGAGAGTTTAACTCCAGCCTGCCTCAACACACCTGTCTGGAAGTGTCTAGCAATCCTGAAGAGCTTGATTGTCTGGTTCAGGTGTGTTTAATTAGGGTTGGAGCTAAACTCTGCAGGATAGCGGCCCTCCGGGAGCAGGATTGATCACTCCTGCTTTACTGAAAAGAAAATTGTGGAAAACATAACTTGATTATTTAAATAAATATGTATACTGTTCATGTATGTATATATACTTTAACGCCTTACTCTAAGCATTTTGTATCTACTTTGTTACAAAGGGCAGAATTTGTCCAAAAATTTGGTCAGAATTATGGATCCTCTGAATAAAAAAAAAAAAAAAAAAAATAATAATAATAATTTTAATTTGCCATTGTGGAGCAAATACCTAAATATTGAGGTATGTATTGGATAGAATCAAAAGGCATAAGTGTAAAAATAGACGTAAAACCTAATATAGCTAATATTAGATTGAATATTGACACAAATTATCAAGCTTCTCTGGCTAGTTTTAATGAGTGTTTAAAAAGCAAATTCACTGAACCATTCTTTACTAGATTATTTCTGTAAAAGTTCAATATTTATTTTAATATTAGTTAATGATTTCATGCAAATCAATTACTGTGTAAAGCGTTTGACGGTTATCTGAATATAAAAAGTGGAAAGATCAAATAGTAAGTTGAAAATATAGAAAAAATGGTTTATTACCAGTTTTGTATTGTTCTGAACACACCATTTCTCTGATAAAACGTTTAAAACATGCTGCATGAATGGACGAAGTGACGTATGCATCATCCTTTAAAAAAAGACTTAGATTTACATTGCAATACAAACAACTGTCTGTTAGACACACCACAAACAACTATGTAAAACATGTGCAGGTGTGGGAGGACGAGAGGCTTCTGAAATATGAGATGTGGGTTTGGTGAATTGTCAGAAATGATTGCTTGACTGTGGGTTCATGTCTATGAACACCTTGCCTCTTCTCTCACTGCGCTGGAATGCAGTGTGTCTGTCTCTCTCCTGGCACTTGATAATCTCCTCCCAAGTAGGACAAGAGTAATCGCTGATAATACCTATTAGCTAATCAGCTGATTCCCATGAACCGTTTTTATCTTTCTCTGAGAGCTCTCGTTTCAAAATAAATAAATCCCGCCGAACCCGTTGGACTCGGTTCAACGCCGTCCATGGTTTTGATTATCCTCAATAAAGATGATATGCATGAATAGATCCTAGCATGAGGTCTGCGGCGTGAACTTCAACGAGCGCGCAGCTAGCAGCAATTAAAGCTCTTTTTAATGCTCCTATCTGAACAATGAGGTATTGACAGAGTGGGGCTTAGATAAGGACAGTTTTTCCTCGTGAGTGGAGATATGACAGCGATTTGAGTCATTCGCACTCAGCGAGGGTCTCTGAGGTTTTAGGGTCAAAATATTAGCAGTTAGTCTCCAAAATGCTGAATGATACGGATTGTGAGGTCTTGCTGGAGGAGCTGTCTGAGCAAAACACTTATTAAAGTCTCACTTACGTACAGCTTCCCTCAGAGTCTGGCCTTGGGCTGACTAGATATTAATCAGCCTGATAATTACAGCATTCCTAGACCCCTGTCACTTAGGCGTTCGGGGATAACTGCATAACCTTGTCTATCCAGCTGCGTTTTCTTTGAACCAGGCTGTTTCATCCAGGCAAATGTTTTATTCTCAGTTTGTCTAACAAATTATAGGTTTTAAATCATTTAAAGTCAATTCAGACAGGAATTGTTTCTCAAGCAGATGCCTGTAAAAGAACAGTCACTTGACTCATTTGGATAAAAATTTAATCATGGGCTAACAAGGGAGTTTTGCTTCGTTTATATATGCAATGACACACACACTCTTCTGATAAGTGTTTAATGCAGTCTCCATAAACAAGAGTTATTCATGATCAAGTGCAATAACACGACTTTATTCTAATAGTCTCCTTTAGACATTATCTTGACTAGAAGTAACTTTGCAACTCCATGTCAACTAGCAGTCATTAGAGTATTATTAGACACTGTCTGCTTAATATCTGCTAACACTTGATTTTGATGGACATTCAACTGACTATAAGTAACTTTACAAGCAGTGCTGGGTAGATTACTTACAAATTGTAGTCCATTACTGATTCCAGATTTCATGACAAAAAAATGTAGTTAGTAATATCATCCATTATATTACACATTTTAGGTAATCAGACTACTTTTAGATTACTTTTGACCTAACTCATCACATTGATTTTAAAAGGATAATATTGCACCATATAGATAAATATAAATAAAAATACATTCCATTAAAAGTTATTAACAGCATGAAGGGTATTAAACATTACATTATATCAAGGTTTCCCAAACTGGGGTTCATGAGTTTAATGAAACGCTAATAATTAATAAATTCATAAATGAAAATAAATAATTTTAAAATAACAACAACAATCAACACTTGCTAAAGAAGAAGAAATATGTGTTTGACTCAATGTCATGTGACCATTAACCAATGTTGGAGAACCGTGAACTTGCAAATCTGTTATTTAATTATGCTTATTATAATATATAATATTAATATGTAATCATGTAATCAATAAAAGAACAACAAATAATTGTAGTCTGATTACAAGTATTTTAAAATGTGATATAGTCTAACTACAAGTATTTATTTTTTGGAATATGATTACGTAATCCATATTACATGTCATTTCTACACAGTACTGTTTACAAGTACATATCAACTTATTTTATTACTCCTAACTCTAACCTAACAGACTACTAATATACTCTAATGAGGGGTAGTTGCATATAGTTGCAAATGAATGAGGGCTAGTTGGCATGTAGTTGCAAAATTACTTATAGTCAATAGAATGGCTAAAGAGGACCATCAAAATAAAGTGTAACCCAATAAACTCACCAACTAGCAACTGCAATTTTTAAATTATTTTTTTTATTATTACTGAGTAGGAGTCATTATTGGTCAAATATCCATCTTCACACTGGAGACACGCCAACAAACAGTCGTGAAGCTCTTTTTGGCTCCACATCATCTGAGATTCATCATCGGTGAAATAGGCAGCTTCGTATGTTGGAGAACGGGCCAACTTGCATGTGGATCCTGCTGAACTGTCCTGTCTTACAGCACTAGTGGTTGTTGAACTGTGACTTGAGCTGCTTAAAGTGTCTATCTGCTCTTCGCCTCCATCACTCGCCTATTTTAAGATATCGCGCCATTCCCGTTGCCTCTCTCCCATCCACTAGATGAACGATGACAAGAACTATCTCTCCTTTTAACCTTTGCCGCCCTGCTCTGAAATTCTTATCGCGGGCCCCTTGAAGCATTTGAAACAGATAATGGTCATTCACCGTCTGAGACGTATCCTCTGGTGACTTAGCTCATATAAAGAGCGCGTGAGAATGAGGGACCAGCCGTATTCTCCATATAAGTCGAGAGGGAACACAGTCACATCCTCAGTGATGAGAGGACTGTAGATTGGTGAACATCATTAGATATTAGTACTCGATGTCATGGCAAGATCTTGCAATTGCAGAAGAAAAGTGCTAAATATCCACTGTGCTCTAAATGAATGTATCAATTAATATTTCATTTTAAATTGTGGTATTTTTACACAGTCTTGTTGTTGGTGGTGATTTGGTGATGACAGGCTACATGTATATAAGGAATATTTCACTGAAAAAATAAAATTCTCTCATCATTTACTGAGAACAGAGACTGTTTAATTTGATTTTAGACATTTTAATTTGTTTGGCAAGTGACAGTTTGTCAAAACTTTGTCATTTGGGGGAAATTATCTTAAATTATCCTTACGCAACATATTAAATTACCATATATGAAATACATTGTCATATGAAGTAAAAACAATTTTTGAAAACTATTAGTAATTTGAACTGTCATAGATAGATAGATAGATAGATAGATTACTGTCAGACTGTATAGATTAGATTACTGTATACTAGGGATGCACCGATACCATTTTTTAAAGACCGAGTACGAGTACCGATATTTCTTTCCTGGTACTCGCCTATACCGATACAGATACCGATACCTGTCTTTTGGGATGTGGCAGTTTTCCAAGTAATGACACAGTGAGACTAATATTTTAGGACACCTCTGTAATATAACAACTGTAACTCAAAAAAACAAAAACTAATTCTGCTTGTCACAAGGTTGTGAAAGTACAAACAATTTTCACAGTATCTAATAACTTCCATAACCAAACCAAGGTCATAATAAAATAATATTATTATTAATAATAATAATATATGAAAAAAACATTTCTTTATCAACCTGTCACAAAGTTGTCAAAAATCACAAACTAATTTCACTGAACAAATGTTTATAACATAACACTGTGTATATGTTCACTGTTGTGTAACAATAAAAGTGCACAGTGAAATATAAGTGAACTGCTATCATCAGCAACACAATATTGTAATGTAAGTGCTCATAAGCCATAGTTAAGGATGTTCCTTAGAGCATTTGTACAACATGTTTTTATTTTGCAAGATAAAATACAAAAGGCTGTCATATTCACATTATTTTTCAAAAGTAAGTGGCAGGTTTTTTTTAAGGAACAGAAGCATCTCTGCATTTCAGCTACAAGCCTGCTTCTGTTGTCATCAGAATGTGTGACACTGAGCTGAAGAGTTTTCACTTTCCACACTGTGCAGGGGCTGAAAGATTTTTTGTGCCATTTGAGCCAGAGCAGGAAATCGCAGATTATTAACTGCCCAGTACATGAAGGGTTTCTCTGAACGACGCACAGTGGTCTCTCCAAGGTATCTTCCACTGTATGGTGGTGGATGCTGGAGCTCTGCTCTCAGATGCAGATGCACATTCATCTGCAATTTCTTCAAAAACACTGTCCAGACTGCTACCTGGCTTGTCGCTGTGAGACCTTTTGTCAGCTGGTGCGGCATGTGTCTCTTGGCTGTCTCTCCCACAGACATTTTTTGCTGCTCCATTCAACATTTCTTTGGCCTGCCTGGCAGTGTCTGTGTTGGAGAAGAATCATCTTTATACCTTGAACAAAAAACAATGATGACATAGCATTTGTTCTGTGCATTAAAAAATATAAGAAAAAAATTAAATTACTCTTGCATTTAAAAAAAAAAAAATCTATCACCTCAACATCTTTTACATTTTATTATTGAGCAAATAAAGCTTATCTATTTATAACTTAACTTATAATCATAATTTTAGCTAAATTAATTTAAAATTGAGCACAAAAATTTAATTACCTCGATCAAGTAAACTTGCATGCAGTAAAGTGGGTTTTGCTCCATGTTGGAAAAGCGCCTCTGAAAGCATCAAGCAAAGTGCTCTTCATTATTTTGATTCCGTGGTCCTCAACATTTGTTTCAGCAACAGTCTCTGAGCACAGTGCAGCAGGAATACATCTGAGGCTAAAGCATCTGAGAACTCACTTGACGAATTTCTTCAAAGGGCGCCAATAATTTACCATCTTCTCCAGAAGATTCCACTGTTTGAAGTTAGAGTGGCAGGGAGCTCGTTTTCAGACACATTACTCCAATCGCCCGTTTTTGCTCAATCAGAGACTGCACCATGTAATGTGCTATTCCACGAGTCTGCACTTCTGAAGTCTTTTTAGTACCGAGCTGTGTCTGAAACCGCAGAGTATGCAGGTTGGAGTGTTTAAAGTGGCCGACAATTTTGCGTCCCACCACACCTCCGTAACGCTCTGTGACAGCAGACCTTTTAGGCCAGCTGCAGGAGGCCACACACGGAAGACTAGAAACTCCGGCCTCCTCCATGCCCTTTACCATGTTTTTGGCATTGTCACGGACAACAACATGCAGAACTTTTGGGAATTGCCCAAGTCGCAAGCATTTCCTCAAATACGCTCGCGACGCTAAACCCGTATGTGAGCCTCGAAATTGCTTTGCCTGAGCATGATTTGCTTAGAGTGAAATCGCCATCTATCCATTGCGCCGTTAAGCTGATGAGAGACAATGGATTTACCACAACTCCAAATGTCATGGTAAAGCTAATTGCTTTTATGTCATGCAAATGCTCACGACATGCTTTTTCACTGCTCATGTATTTGTGGCAATACAGTATCTGTGACATGGCGGCGACTGGGAATCTCGTACTTCGCTCCAAAACATTAACAAAGCGACGAAATCCCACGTTATCGACGATGAAAGCGGTTGATCATCAAGAACAATGAATTGGGTAAGCACCTGTTATTTGTTTGGCTCTCGGGTTACTCTTGCATTTTCTCTCGTCTTGCAAAGGTTTGCTGCAGGGTTGGTTGCTGAGTGTTAACGTTAGGCTATGCTAGCGGCAAATTCTCCGTGCTCACTTTGTGTTTCAGTTTCGAGTTTTACATATTACTCGTATTATAAGACGTTTGTACCTCCTCTTGATATTTTTGCGGACAGTTTGCAGCTGAGCGTGGGTTGTCATCATTAATGAATTTACACCGCTGAGCCTCTGTCGCTGCTGCCGTATCTCTGGCAATGAAAGTTCTGTGATTACCACGGGGTATGGTCTTTGGTATCGGAGTGTTTTTACATACGAGTACGAGTACTTGCTCGGTAGGGCCCGATACCGATACCAGTCGGTATCGGTGCCATGTATACGTATATCGTGAAAAGCACTATACAAATAAACATGTATATATATATATATATACTCACATAGGTTTTTTTAATGTTGTTTTAATAAAGTTGCACATATAAATATAAATGTATATTGTTGACATATATGGTTGCTATTTATAATATCATATACAGTATATATAAAATCGTCATATTGATAATATTAACATATGTACAATTTACTGTAGGGATTTTGGATATACAGTTTTAGAATCAACATGAGAATTTGTATGTGAACAGTCTGATATTGAACAATGTCATATATTGCATTTGTAGTGATTTATTGATATGAATTGAGAAACACATGATGCAATATAAATAGAACAAAAATAAATATTGTCATTGATTTTAGCCTAATATACGCACTTCACAGTATGTAAACCGCACACTCACCACACATCTGTGTTTTAGATGGGAGGTTAATCACTGCACAGTTACACACTGCAGAGGAGCTTCTGTTCTTTTCCAGATAAAACAAAAAACTTGAGCTCATCCTGCCAGCTTTGCATCTCTTAAATTAGGTTTGTGTTGTTACTGCAATGAAAGCTATGAAAAACTACGAGACACTAGACGTTTGTGGACAGAGCCGAGACGAATTTATGATCTGATGGCACTGTGCCAATGATTCATTTGCAGATTTCCCCATGCGCCGTCTGATAAAAAATAGCACGTCGGTAATTTTGGGGCCAACATTTTGGTGTCTGGAACAAACAGTAGTGGATATGACTCACCGTTGCACTCGTATCCAAGAAGAACACGCGAACGCACGCATGGATTCTCTCTAACCCACCTATTTCATTTCCTCGGCCTTGTCTGTTTTGGCAGGCTGGAGACCCGATTGGTCAGCGGCGAGGTTTTCCCGTCTCCAGGCTGGATTTCACAACACGGCCCGGGCCAGGAGGAGAAGTCAGATTAGGTTGACGCAAACTGTTTTTCCAGGCTCTCCCCACGCTCCACGCCATTGTTATTGTAGGAAAGTGATAATACTTCTCACTTGAAACATAGCCCCCGCTCTAGCCGCGCTTAACTCCGGCGTGCACACAGATGTATCAGATTAAATCGTATCTCCGAGTCCTCGCTGCACTCCGACTCCAGGACTGCCAGAAGGCCCGTAGGCAACGACTAAATTGCTTTGGTTTCAGTACACAAGGAGGCTGGCCCAGACAAGCTGGATCAGCACATTAGATGTGAATCCCTCCCAGATTTGAAAGCAGCCTTTAGCACAATTATTGATTTAGAGGGATGATTAGATTTAATTGAAGAAGACTGTTCCTACCTGTAGCTCCGCTGGAGGCTTCGGGAGCAGCGGATAGACGCTGCACCTAAATTCATGGTGACAGGACAGACGAAGCCAGTTATTTTCTACAGAGAGGTTTTTACATGGCCAATAAACTTTAATAAAACCTCACAGCAGACGCGTCGCTCGCTCGATTGTATGAAAGTGCTAAAGTGGTTACCGCTGTATTTGTCAGCTATGAGAGAGAATCAAAAATAATAGATGAAAATGTTGGAAACCCTGCAAAATCCACTCTTGCGATCATATTCACATTACATTTATCACGAATAGCAATTACTGATATGGATTATCATGGCTTAAATTATTGATGTCCTAAATCATTATTTAATAAAGTGATGCTATTCCTTGATGATTCTTAGAAACGATTGTATTTTCAGCATTGCAAAAACCCCAATTCTTGCAAGAATAGTTCACCCAAAAAAAAGGAAAATGTCATACAGATTTGGAGAAATGTGTCTCTGCATCAGTGTCTCAGCAATGGATGCTCTGCAGTGAATGGGTGCCGTCAGAATGAGAGTCCAAACAGCTGATAAAAACATCACAATAATCCACACCACTCCAGTCCATCAGTTAACATCTGGAGAAGACAAAAGCTGAAACAAATCCATCATTAAGACGTTTTTAACTTTAAACCATTGGTTCTGGCTAAAATAATCCATAACATCACTTCCTCCAGTGTAAAAGTGGTCTGGTTTAGCAAGCACCGTTTACAAGCCAAAACAGTTGTTTCTAATGATCAAGTGGACTTTTGTGGATTATTGTGATGTTTTTATCAGCTGTTTGGACTCTCATTCTGACGGCACCCATTCACTGCAGAGCATCCATTGGTGAGCAAGTGATTGAAATGCTACATTTCTCTAAACCTGATGAAGAAACAAACCCATCTACTTCTCGAATGTCCTGAGGGTGAGCACATTTTTTGAAAATTGTCACTGTTGGGGTGAACTATTTCTTTAATATTGTCGATGCATATTATAATTATGCTCAATTTGAGGCTTGAAAACATGAGGCCTAAAACAGTAGCTTGTGTCACTGACAGTTTAATAATTTTTTGACATTATGCTCAGTTTGGAAGCTACACCCAACCACACAAATGTCAAATATACAGTAGGCCATGCACTGAACCCACCTAAGAGCACAACCATATAATTGCAAATAGCCTCTAATAGGTCTCCCAGGATGTAGATAAAAGCCTGGGCGCTGTGACGCCAAACGCTACGGGCATCACAATGTGTTGAATGGGGCCAAACGCTCGGCTAATGAACCTCCTCAATGCCAGGTAGTGTGGCGGCCATTACCACCCAATAGCCCGCACAGCTGATCTGGATCCCCTCAGATCAGCTCTCTGCCAGCCCGTTGGAGAGCTTCTGAAGCCATTTGGTTGGCATTCACGCTCCATGACGCTTTATCATGTCCATTCCTGCACTGCCATCTCTGCTGGTGAATGCCACCATAGTAGACCTCAGGGGATCTGTCAGTCTGTATGAAAATGGTTAATTTGGTCCAAAGAATTTGGATATGTGGAATGTTCATATAGGAAAAATATTGGCGACACTGAGGAACACTGTGGTTATAATAATAAAATTCAAAGTGGCAAATATAGACCCAAACGTTATTTTGTCATCTTACATTGTCGACCCTCCAGCTACATAAGGAAAGCTGCGACAGTGTCCAACTTCCCACACTTCATTTTTTTTGTTTAATTAAGTGCACCTTCTAGGTATCTGAAGTGCACGTTTTCTTATTGGATTTTTCAGTGTGAGCACACTACTTGCACTATGTGTACTACAAAATGGCATAGCAAATTGGGACATACCTTGTGTTTTTGCCAGTTTGAGCTCAACTGAAATGAAGTGCTAATCTAAAGCCACTTATAAGGATTGCCTGGAGATCCCAGAAGTGTCACAGCTGATTATTTTGATCTGTATTTGAGTATTTTGATCTGCTTTTGGGGAACTTGATCTGTGCAGATTTCTCTCCTGATTCAGACAAGACAACCTTTTCACTGGAGGAAGCGTTAATATGGATTGTAATCTCGTATTTTAGCCAAAAGCAATGGTTTGACGTTAAAAAAACATCTTAATGATGGATTTGTTTCAGCTTTTGGCTTCTCAAGATGATAACTGATGGACTGGAGTGGTGTGGATTGTTTTATCAGCTGTTTGGACTCTCATTCTGACGGCACCCATTCACTTTAGAGGATATATTGGTGTGCAAGTGATGCAATGCTACATTTGTAAAGAGTATTTTGATATACACTATATTGCCAAAAGTATTGTGTCGCCCCCTTCTAATGAACAGGTTTGACTACTTTAGTAATTTTTATGAGTACAAATCTTAATGTTAAAGCATATAATGATATTCTAGGAAATTGTGTGCTTCTAATATTATAGCAACAGTTCGGACTCTTTTCTATTCTAACATGACAATGCATCTGTGTATAAAACAAGGTTCAAAAAGAAAATGATTGATTGAGTCAGTGTGGAAGAACTTGACTGGTCTGCATAAAACCAAGTCCTAATCCCAGTTTAACACCTCTGGTGTGACTGTAAATGCAGACCTTGAACCAAAAACTCATCACCAAACACCAATGACTTGTACATACACTATATAGACAAAAGTATTGGCACCCCCTTCTTTAGAACAGAAAAATGCACTTCCAAATCTGTGGCAACAACGATGGGAACATAATTCATGTATTTAAAAATTGTATTTCCATCTCTGTTGCAACAGTTTTGGAAGTGTCTAAAATGACTGAACCCATATGTACAAGTCATTGGTGTTTGGTGATGAGTTTTTGTCTCAAGGTCTGCATTTACAGTCACACCAGAGGTGTTAAACTGGGATTAGGACTTGGTTTTATGCAGACCAGTCAAGTTCTTCCACACTGACTGAATCAATCATTTTCTTTTTGAACCTTGTCTTATACACAGAGACATTGTCATGTTAGAATAGAAAAGAGTCCAAACTGTTGCTATAATATTAGAAGCACACAATTTCCTAGAATATCATTATATGCTTTAACATTAAGATTTGTACTCATAGAAATTAGTAAAGTAGTCAAACCTGTTAATTAGAAGGGGGCGACCCAATACTTTTGGCAATATAGTGTATGTATATCACATAATTTTATTCGTATCTTTTAACTTTGGGTTGTGAAACGTGTTTTAACATTGCCCACTGTTAACAGAGCTGAGAGTCCAACATTGCAAGTGCAACCTGATCCATGGTTCTGCATGGCAAATACCACATTGAATATTAAAGAATGTTAAGGTGACAATAAAGAGATAAGCCTCAGAAAATATCCCCATCCAATTTTTATGTCCCACTATGGAGCGGCCTACTCCAGATTGTATCCTCGGTACACTGGAACAATCTTCCCCACATGTCTTCCAGAGGATTTTGGGAATCGCATGGCACGCTTTCGCCATCCCGGTCGCCACGACCCACTCAATATAGACAGTATATTTCAGCAGTCAACTTTTGGCTCTCGTAGGCAAGACAGATGAAAACGCAGTGGTGGCAGTATGAGATTTCAGCGCGGGTCCAGATTAAACTGGACTCTCCCAAATGAGAGCTGACAGGCTCAACGAGCGGCAGATCATTTCTGGTGAGCGCTGCAGTCTGCGGAGCCGCCCCCATGGAGCAGAGGTGAGCCGGTAAGGATGATAACTCATACCCTTAATTGAATCGTGGCTTTAAATTTCATAATACAAGATGCCCATGTGACAGCTGCCGAAAAAAATGAGGTGATGGAGCCAAGGGTATAGCATAATAAGAGGAAGGGAGGAGGGGGAAACGTCTCGGGCGCATCGAGCGAGGTACGGGGGATATTCTTCTTTGATAACGGATAGCCTCCAGTTGTATGGACCATTATTCCGAGCACACCTTACAAAGCAAATGAACTTGACAGATGGCTGTGTCACCCAAACCCTTGACTACCGGTCCGATTATGCAGAAAACAATACAATAGAAAAGGGAATCATTACCAAAGGAACTCGGTTAGTCCGCCGAGGACAATGCCATGCAGAGGAACAAAATTACACTTGTGAAATTGGACAGTGAGAATGAGTTTAACATAAAGTGGGTTACAGCCAGGCAATCTGTCATAGCTAAAGCTATTGTCTGGGCCTGCTTGCATGGCATATGAAGTCATCTGTCATCTTTCGGGCTCTATTAATGGCCGCCGCTCAATTCTTAAACGATAGCTTTCACCAGGGCGGACCTGCCAGTCTGTGCATGCTGATGAGATCCAGATCGTCGAGCATGCGCATGGAAAACGTCGTACGTTAGCTGTGTTTTTAATTGCATCTGTGTCTGTGTGGGTCGTGTTCGACAGCAGACTGTGGACAACACCTCTATGATAATTTCTCTGGAGGTAATCGCACATGGAAGTTAAAAACTAAGAGAATTGGCCGCGTGCTTTTGAAATGATGTCTATGGATGGCATAATCATAACTTGTTCCATCTGTCTTGTATTTATCATGATGCAACCCTCCCTGAGAAATAAAACAGAAGATAAAGAAGTCAAAATGCATGTAGTTTAACCCTTGAATGCTTACAGTTGAATGCAACTTTTTTTTTAGCAATGAAAATAAAATGTAATTTTAATGATAATTTGGATATTTATTGATTACAATTAATAGTAACACTTTACTTTATAATGCATTCTAAATGTATTTTAAAGCATTATGTATGCCTTGCAATGAACGTTTACTGCATATGATCTCACAAATAATTGTATAGTTATAATACATTATAATTCATTGTTACACCTTTAGAAAGCATAATGCATTAAAACACATGACAACTAATTTCAGATGTAACAGGGACTCTGCAGATATTATTAATGCATTTTAACTTCTTTTTGACAATTATTTATGAAGAAATAGTGCATTACAATGTACAATATTATTCAAGTAAAGTGTTACAAAATTAATTGTTAAATCTTTAAAATGAATTTAAAGATGTCTGCATAAAACCTCCACCACAGAAACATGTACAGTAAATACTAGAACTATAATGTGCTAGAATTTAATGTTTTAACTAACAACTTTAACTAGCATATTGACAATTTGAACTCGAATGTCTGCAAATTCTATATTACATCTATATTTCCTTTTAGGAGTGATATTTCATTGTGGACAAATAGCGGAACCAGTCTGTGAGCAAACTTGCTATTAACATACTTACTAAATGTAATTCTGAACATGAATATGGCATTATAAATACCACATAGAAAGATAACACATGTGAAACTGAATTGATATGCATAGGCAACAGTTATGGAAATTCTCTCAATACAAAAATCAGCTACTGTAAATGTGAAAAAAAAAAAATCTAATAAATGCCCACTTGGCTAAAAATAAATTGACCCCATGCATTAAAATAATGAAGGTGGAGGAACAGTTTATCACTGTCTGTTTAATGTGGACAAAAAGCCGTGGACTAGAATGAACTCTCAGCGTGCACAAGCACTATAAATGAAACTTGGCTGAACACTGAGTTTATTAGAGCCCAGATTTCCTTTTAATTGCCTGAAATATTTGTCGAGTGCGCAGAGAAAGCACAGATCGAGGACTCGACTGCAGTTCAGCAGCCATGTGTTTGTTAAAGCCCCGGCAAACATTTCTCTTTCTTAATGAACTCTCCTCCTCGTCTCATTACTCCGCCAATTCACAAGTCAAACCCAGAGCAGCCAATATGAAGCTCGCAGCCCGGCGTTAGGAGCACAAACACGAACGAATCAAAGGCCCCGTTTGTGCAGCGGCACACTGAGACTTTTCAAGAAGAGAAATAGGCCTTAAAATAGGAACTGTCACACTAGCTTGTAAGGGACTAACAGAGCCGTATCTTGAAAAGACGAGTCAAAATCGTCTCTTTAAATGACTTCGATCTCTCCTGCGATGAATCACAGAGAGTTGCAAATCCTTTTTAGCTAATTGCTACCAGCTCGTGAGATTCTCCCCCCATGTTCAATATCAATTTTCAGGGCCAGAGGAGACAGTGCATCTCCCTGGAGTCCTCCAGCTACTCTGATAAAACTGCACAACAGCACTTAGCGAGTTCAGCTGGGGTTCTGAGTCCTCGTCTTATTCACAGCTGCTAGCGGTAATGAAGGAGAAAAAGTCAGACAATCGAAGAGAGGCAGCGAGCATCCTGGTGCCATGAGCTCCGTGACCTTCTGAGGAGAGAGACGTCTGCGTTTACTGCACTGATTTCAGCCAGAAACGCAATACTGCCTCCACACACACAGCCGTGTGGGACGTCTGCGCCGTTTGTAATTATGAAATGAAGAGTTTCTGTAGATGAGTCACATTCAAAGGTGTAAAATAGCTCTTATAGTCTAAAGTAGGTATAAAGTGGCTCTATATAAACACTGTTCAGTCACACTTAATTATAGCATCATCAAACCAATGATGCTAGTACTTCTTACAGAACTAATTAACTAACTAACTAACTGAACTGCATTTCTTGGAGCTCATTTTTTTCCCTTCTGTCTTTTAATCAGCTGGTGAATTTTTTTTATTTTATTTTTTTGTGGATGCATGAAGTCTATATATTTTAAAGGCCACTGTGTTGATCGGCAAGTTCACAACAACAATTAAACACAGTAACATTGTTTATTTTTTGCCATTGCTTTATATTTTAAAAGCTAATGATCGTCTTCTTAGTGCATATTTCTTTAAAATAACTACCATTTTTAAATGTGGCTTAGCAGTCAAAATATTTTGGAAGGCCTCTGTGTCAGTCGCCAAGTTACTTCAAACCACTAAAACACAGTAAACAGAGTAAGTAGAGTTAGGCTAATGAACTTTATTTCAATTGTGTTTATTGATGATATTATTAGTATTATTATCAAATGCATTGCATTGATGCCATTAGATACTAAATATGTAATAAAATAGCATCCTCAAACAAATTATGATAGTACTTTTTACAGAACTAACTCATGTCTTTGAGCAGTTTTTTATTTTATTTATTTATGTTTTTTTTTTGTTTTTTTTTTGGATGCATGAAGTCAGGAAACACAAGTGTAGTCTATCACTCTAACTATGAACATGATCCATAACCACAATCAAACATAGTCAAACAATATATTTTTTTTGCTATTGCATTATAATTTAAAAGCCCATGATCTTCATTATATGTTTTGCATGCACAGAGTATTTGTGCATCTAAATTGTATTATTGGATGCAATGACATTCAGACATTTTTAAGTGCTGCTTAGGTGTCCAAATACTTTTTAAGGCCATTGTGTCAATCAGCAAGTTACTTCAAACACAGTAATTAGAGTTAGGATGATGAACTTTGTTTCAACTTTGTTTATTGATATTCTTATTATTAAATGTCTAATAATTATACAATTTTTGAGGTCATGTATTTATCATGATTTTACCTTCTTGTCGCTTAATGCTTTATTGTGCAACTTTTTAATTTCAGATGAAACTGACTTGTGTAAAGACTATAGTTTTATTTTATTTTGTATGATATTGATATATGTATATGTTTCCACAGTGTTCGCGTGCTGCTGTTTCTGGTGCAGTCAGTGTGCTCAGAAGTCAGAGTGTTTATGGCTCGGCTGTAGAGGTCTTTACCCTTGAACAGGCAGAAGTCAAACAGGAGCGCAGGAGTCAGTGGTTAGCAGAAGCTCCCCTGACACTCGCTGTTCAGGCCTCGGCCTCCGCAATTAAACAGACACCTTTGCTTTTACAGCAATCATTGAAAAGTGTGAAGTAAATAGGCTCTGTTCAATAATCATTTCAGCACTTTCACCCCTTCCTCCAAACACACACTTACAAACACAAACTCTCCTGTGATTTTAGGGCTGTTCTGCCCTCGGTCCTCGATCCTCTTCACCTTTATTCCTCTCACCATCAACATAATCCACATTAATGAGTTCTGCCACTAGACCGGGACTTTATGACATAAAGAAGCAGAATAACAGGGCACCTGCCAGTACCTGAAATCAGTGATTGCTAGACATTAAGACCATATTAAGTGATGAAGTGTGACTCTCATGTTGACGTTTTAAGCTTTTAAAGGGGAAAAAAAGCTTTACTTTGTGTAATAATGACGTCTGGGAACAATCTACCTATGTTCAAAATTTAGAAAATAATGCAGGTTGATGTGATATGCACTAATGTGATATGTAACAACTCATTTTGGTGAAATAAACAACACTGTTTGCAAATATAAAGTCTTTTTTATTTTTTTTAGACTCTATCAATTGTTGGTCTCTCAGTTTGTGTATATGTGTGTGTGTGTGTGTGTGTGTGTGTGAGAGAGAGTGTGTGTGTGTGTGTGTGTGTGTGTGTGTGTGTGTGTGTGTGTGTGTGTGTGTGTGTGTGTGTGTGTGTGTGTGTGTGTGTGTGTTACAGCTTTCTAAACAGACTAGCTCACACTTCTGTTTGTACATATGGCTGCTCTTTCTGGTCTCCTGATGCAGTAAACACAGTAAAACATAAAGTCAAACCTCAAAAAAACAGCTTGTCTGAGAAAAACAAAAGAATGCATCTTCAACACAAAACAGCTCATTATCTGACTGTCATCACCCTGAAAAAAATATTGCTGTCTGTGAGTTTGTGTTTCATTGAAACATCAGCTGTCTGAGATGTTTCTCCTGAAGTTCTGTAGGATGAATGACATATTCATGAATTGGTGCAGGTCTGAACACAGATTGAGATCTGCCACCAAAACTCTATACTGTAAAAAATATGATCAGTAAGTCATGCCAACATATGTTTTTTGTTTTGTTTGTTTGTTTGTACCCCCCCCCCCCCACCATTTAGCTTCTTTTTTTCTGTTTTACAGAGAAAAACACTTCTACAATCAGAATCAGAATGAAATGTATTCTAACACAGTTTGTCTTAGTGACAGAAGCTTTGAGCTGCACAACAAAGATTAGGCAGATAATAAAAAAATAAAGATAAGTGAGTAAACAGTACATTTAAATAAAAATACATATACAATTATGCATATGTGAATACGTGGTGAGATATATTAAGTAAATATGTGTTTTAAGTATTAGGACTTTTTCATTCTCTGGTTTATCAGCTCTCATCAGTCAATATTTCAGGAGACACTTCCTAACGAGTGAGTTTGGGTCTGAAATGGTACAGAAGCAGAAGTGTGTGTGTGTGTGTGTGTGTGTGTGTGTACCTGTTTTTCTATCATGGTGGGGACTTTAACCTGAATATACACACAGACTCATGGGGACTTGTGTCACGGTGGGGACCTAAATTGAGGTCTCTATGGGTAAACAAGCTAATAAATCACACAGAATACATTTTTTTGAAAATCTAAAAATGCAGAAAGTTTCCTGTAAGGGGTAAGTTTAGGTGGAGGGTAGGTGTGGGGCAATAGAATATACAGTCTGTACAGTAGAAAAAGCATTACGCCTATGGAGAGTCCCTACAAGGATAGCTGATCAGACATCTGTGTGTGAGTGTGTGTGTGTGTGTGTATGCGCGTGTGTGAGTGTGAGTGTGTGTGTGTGTGTGTGTGTGTGTGTGTGTGTGTGAGAGAGAGTGTGAGTGTGTGTGTGTGTGTCTGTGTGTGTGTGCCTGTGTCTGTGTCTGTGTGTGTGTGTGTGTGTGTGTGTGTGTGTGTGTGTGTGTGTGTGTGTGTGTGTGTGTGTGTCTGTGTGTGTGTGTGTGTGTGTGTGTGTGTGTGTGTGTGTGTTGTGTGTGTGTCTGTGTCCGTGTGTGTGTGTGTGTGTGTCTGTGTCTGTGTGTGTGTGTGTGTGTGTGTGTCTGTGTCTGTGTCTGTGTGTGTGTGTCTGTGTCTGTGTGTGTGTGTGTGTCTGTGTGTGTCTGTGTCTGTGTCTGTGTCTGTGTCTGTGTGTGTGTGTGTGTGTGTAACCCACAAGGACAGTAAAGCCAGCGGATGTAAAGCGCTCAGGGTGTGTTGTGTGGATTTGGAGCGAGGTCATCATCAGGAATATGGCTCTGATCTCTGCTGGCCCACATGGCTCTGTGTACACAGGACAGGAGACTGCCATCTTGCGAACTAATCTGCCCCCTCCAAAGTGATAATTGCTTCCACAATACTGGCAAATAAACTACTGCTAATAATACAAGAGGAAAGCCTTTCAGTGCTTCAGAAAAGCCATACTTCCCCAGCTAACAAAAAAATATGCAATGTTTTAGTAATGTTCCCACTAAGACTGAATGTTCTTTGAACATCTAAAAGGTCCAGTTGTTTGAACATTATAAAAACTTTTTTCTTGGTTTTGCACATGTTAGAGAAGACATCAAGGGAACATTTCATTTTATCATTTTGCACACATTATCGGCAGTGTTGGGGTAATGCGTTACAAGTAATGCAAGTAATGTAATCAGATTACTTGTTTCTCATGTATTGACTGACAGCTCTGGTGTTGCCATGTTGAGAGAAATCAGGAGTAAGTGCAGAGCGTTGTGTGTGAACATGATCTTACTGTAGTTCTAGACTGAAGGTCTTTGCACACTGAGTCCGAAATTCTCATCTGAAATTTTCATACGTTAAAAAATTAATACGACCTCACGTTGTGTCAATCACACTGCCTCCGAAACTTTCGTCCGTCATGAAAAAATTTGGACCAGATTCGATCTTCTGCGTTTTCACATCTGTAGCAAGCATTTTGATAGGAAAGGATGATGAATACAAAAAAAAAACGATATATGAAAATTTCGGACTCAAGTGTGCAAGGACCTTTAATGTCAACATGCATTTACTCACCTCACTTGTACAAAAACATATTCAGTATTCCTCAAAATTAATAAAAACTGTGAAATGCAAACTGTTTTTTATTTATTTATTTATTACATTTTTCTAAAGTGTGTTGAACGTTCTTCTCCTGCGTCCTATTCTTCATGCAATCCAGAAGGGCTGAGGCTTATTCATTTCACTTTTGGTGTGTAAGGGCTTTTACATTTGCCAAAAATATAATATTTTTAATATTAAAAACAAACAAGCAAATGAAACGCAAAAGTAACGTAACACATTACTTTTCATAAAAGTAAGTAACACAATTAGTTACATTTTTTAGAGAGTAACACTGCATTGCAATACAATACTTAAAAGTAACTTTCCCCAACAATGATTATGGGAACGTTACTTTTTAATGTTTACTAGTTGTATGTTTACGCAACCATGATGTACTAAAAACGTAAATGTTTTTCCTTTGCATTTTTGGAAATTTTCACACATAGACGTCAATGTTGTCAAAATGTTCCCCGTTCACACAACGGCTAAAAACGCTGTATTAATCATGTCATGCCACTTTGTAAAGAAACTCACTCATACCTATAGACTGAACATGTAATACACATGCGCATGATTTCATCTTTTTCACAAATTTGCATTTTTGTAGTTTAAACGATAACAATATCATTTTCAAAAACGTTCAGTTTGAAACCTTGCTCAAAAGCTTTTGTTTCCATGCCCCCAAAACTTAGTTGTTGTGTAAATAAACAGGAAAACACATAAAAAAGTTTTTAGTTGGAAACAGTGTTGTGTAAACACCCCCTAATTATTATTATTCTGTCACTATAACAAATTCCTCATATGTGTAAACATACCTGGCCAATAAAGCACATTCTCATTCTAAAGTTCATATTAATGTTATTTCTGAATGTCCTGTGAACATCCACAAAGTAAATGTTTTAGAAAATGCGAACATTAATAATAATAAATATATATTTTATATAGCGCCTTTTAAAGTAGCATCTCAAAGCGCTTTACATACATATACAAATATAATGTTAAAAAGATACACACAAAAGTACAGGCAGTAAAAATAAATCAAACAATACAAAGCCAATATGATAAAACACAAAGTATCACATAAATCACATTAAGGGAACATTCCATTTTATCATTTTGCAAACATTATAGAAGCGTTACTTTTGAATGTTCTCTAAACGTTCTGAAACAAGTACTTCTGTCCTACTGAAATGTTTCAGAAAGAAACGATAAATAATGTTTTTGTGCTAATGCATTGAGATAACTTTGCACAAATGTTTTCTCAGTGTTACTGGAAGAACGCTTGATGCCGGAAACATTTCCTGCTAGCTGTGTTTTTAAGCATTACCTGACTTTCGTTCTGCATACGTGTTGGCGTAGATGTCGCACGCACACGTGAAACTAAGAGCTGTTTGTTAACCTCTTTCCTTCCACTCTCTCGAAGTGCTAGCACAAAAGACCCAGCGCTTCAAACGGCGAGCTTAGCTTTAGGATTATGCCAGGAAAGCGGGGCTCTTCTTGGATTGGGCCCGTTGTGGCCCTTCTGGCCTGCTCCTCGCCCCCCTCTTCACTCCCTAATCTGATTTTTACCAGCCATCTTTGATCTAGCAGGGCCAAACCAGTTGGGTCTGCAAGTGCAGATGGAGAAAATTTGGAGATTAGCTGCTTTCCCTTACAGCTTTAGTGGCTAATACCTGATTAAGGGCCCAATCAAGCAATTGTCTCATGGCTGGCTATCGGAGGGCCGCTGGCTCGAGGGGAGGGGGTGGATGAAGGTTGATTCGGTAATGGATACTCACTTTATCCTGGTCCACTAAGAAGATTAGGCCTTGGGTGTCACATTAGCCCTGATCTCAGGCCTGAGCTGGACCCTCAAAGCTTCTGGACATGGAGCTGCTTCGAGCTTTTGAGTAAACAGACAGCTTGAATTGCGAGACCCCATGTTGTGGCATGAATAATATGTAGCATTACAAAGTAGCTGAAGATCTCCGAGCGTGGTGCGAAAGACCCCCGCCTTCTTTTTTTTTGAGGGGTGAGATGATATTATCTGAAGCGAACCATCTGGTTTCAGTCAGAGGAGCAACCTGTGTAGATGGCAGGACCAAACAAACCCCAGAGCGATCCCAGCAGTTACACTTCCTCTTTGGATTCTCACCAACAATGACCAGCGTCCGTGAAACTGTGCTGCTCATTAGTCCACCTACTTCTGCTTCTTGATTAAATCCTACTTTCTCAATAGCACTTCACTGTTGTTCAAAAATTTGAGGTCAGTTTAATTTTTTAGAAATACTTTTGTTCAACAACATTTCAAACATTTCAAATTTGTTCAAACAAGACATTTCTAATGGCACAAAAGATTTCTGTTTTTCAATAAATGCTGACTTTTTGAGAAAAAAAAAACTGTTTGTTGGAAAACTGTTTGGAATAAGCAAGATATTTTAATGCTTATGAAAAAAGTTGCAGTAAAAACAGCAATATAGGCCTTTATCACAGTCCGCGTTCGAAAACCGGAAGCTTCGAGTAGTTGTGTAAAATAACTTCCGCTGTAGCCTGTATGAA
Organism: Schizothorax lantsangensis; assembly: GCA_027422415.1. Lineage (NCBI taxonomy): Eukaryota > Metazoa > Chordata > Actinopteri > Cypriniformes > Cyprinidae > Schizothorax > Schizothorax lantsangensis. The sequence goes on along the minus strand of CM049850.1, from coordinate 7,796,236 downwards.
TGGCAATGCCTGTAGCACGGGGTTGTTGTGATTTATTAATGAACAATTCATTATAGATGTTTCATTAAAACATATTAACCACAGTTTTCAATCATTAATCGGGTATGACGAAATGAGGAAAAATGTTGTCATGATATTCCGACGCATATTTCATGATTTAAATGGGAGCGCATAGGAGTATGTATGCACATACTTCAGAGACAGACCAGCTATTTACTTAAAAATTGCAAGAAAACCATACAAACAACATATCACATTAAAGAGCAATAAAATCGGCGTTCAACAAGTGTTTATTATGATAACAGTACATTGCGCAATAATTAATCAAAATTAATTAATGAATTAATTAGTTAAAAATAAAATTAAACCACTGTATATTCCGAGTATTTCTCCAGCAATAACATAAGCAGCCGTGGGCAGATTCTCAGTTAAAAGAATCTATTTAACAGATGATACCCTACCATATGTGTAATCTTCCATTTTAACGCGAAACATAGCCGTTTGTAAGCGTTGTCGGTGTCTCGACAGTCATGAGATAACTGATGAGAATCTGCGGCTGCTCACGTTACTGCTGGAGAAATACTCGGACTGTTTTCATTTTATTTTTAATGTTATTGGTTTTATTATTGTGCAGTGTTTATTATGGTTCTTCTCCAATCTTATCTACATAATGCTATTCAATTACTGTGCTCAAACCCGGAGGATATATCACGTTTAAAATGGTAAAACTGTGGTTAATATGTTTTAATGAAACATCTATAATGAATTGTTCATTAATAAATCACAACAACCCCGTGCTACAGGCATTGCCATTCATACAGGCTACAGCGGAAGTTATTTTACACAACTACTCGAAGTTTCCGGTTTTCGAACGCGGACTGTGATAAATCCTATTGTGAAATATTATTACTTAAAACATTATTAAGTAAGTTTTACTATTACTATTAATAGTAAAATAATAATGTTATATATATATATATATATATATATATATATATATACATTTAAATTATATACATAACAGATATATTATATTTAATGTCCTAAAAGTTTATTTTTTTGTTTTTAGTTTTTTATTATTTTGTACTGATTTCAACATTGATAATAATCAGAAATGTTTCTTGAGCAGCAAATCATCATATTATTATGATTTCTGAAGATCATGTGACACTGAAGACTGGAGTAATGATGCTGAAAATACAGCTTTGATCACAGAAATAAATTACAGTTGAACACATATTCACAGAGAAAACAGCTGTTTAAAGTCTAATAATATTAAAAAGAAAATGTACTGTATTTTTGATGAAATAAATGCAGCCTTGGTGAGCAGAAGATACAAAAACATAAAAAAATCTGACCAACCCCAAACTTTTGAATCATAGTGTACGACCAATAATTTCACAGTACAAAAAATATGCCTCATAAAGTAAAATGAATTTGAAATCCAGTCGATTCCCGTCTCTGGAGTCTTTCAAGCGTTCCTCTCGACCAGAAACTAATCCACAACCAGAAACTCCAGAAAGTGGCCTCTCTACATATTCCTGTCATTTTCAAGTAGAGGTGAGTGACTGCCAGAAGATTGAAGCAGAATAGTGGTGAGAACAAAATGCCACCAATTAAGAGCCTCAAATATGCGGCTAACGCCGATAAACTACCGCAGAGAACGGTGCTTTGGCCGGAGACTTTCTTTATGAGCAATTTGCCCTGAGTGGGGAATGAATTTGCTTCAATGACAACTGTTTATGTCGCCTTGTTAGGGAGACTCGTTTGGAGCTCTTGGAAAGCCCATTAATGTATGAATATCATGGGAAGCTGGCACTCAATATAGTGCAGCGCTGCTTTGAGAGTCATTAAAAATGCTTTCAAAGACAGTCGTAAGCAGGCCTGTCAAATAGCGCACACTTTTAATGCAGAAAATGAGAGCGACGAGCTTTTCCCTGGCACCTGTGCAGCTCCCGCTCAATGTTCGCAGTCTGGAGGGAGGACTTTCCTGAAGAGCATCGAGTATCAGTTTCCTCCGTGTTTTATCTCTTTAACCGCGGGAACAGGGCCTCTCACCAATTACCTCCAGCGCCTCTTTGTTCTTATTTCTCGTCCTCGTGAAGTAGCCTGATTATGCAGGGCCTTTAAACACAAATATAAATAAGCTGACATTATGGTGATTACTACCTTAGGCTGCTCTGTTTTGTTCTGAAGATGTAAACTCCGGCCCTGATGAGATTCTCCTCTCATTACCCGACACCTTTATCTGAGTCTTGTTAGTATAAGCAGCCACTTTGTGCTGTAAAACTACTGAATCAGTCCTTTCTGTCCAATTAATTAGTGAGGAGGAAACAATCTTGTTGCTTAACCGCTAGAATTTTACACTTTAAAGTGGCGAGGAGTTGTGTGCGCTGGTTTAAGAAAGGTAGATGAAGGATGAGAGAGTGAAAGAGAGCAATTAACTTGATTAAAAAGATCTTCTCATTCATGATAGAGCATTGCTGAGGTTGACTCGGAGGGAATGCACTGAAATGAATAGAAGTGGATTGAATGAAGTAGATAAAGTTCTGAACCTGAAGCTCTGGAGAAACACATTAGAAACACAATAGCACATTAGCATTGATGTGAGTCAAGTACTGAAGAGTGAATGAGCTACAGTCAGGGCCTTAGAATAACACTGGTCAAGCGACAAATGTGAGTAAACTCAGCGTTGGTGAGTAAATGAAGCAGTGTTACTCACCAGTTGCACGGTAACTTTTTTTTATTTTTTAAATTAATTCTAACAATGACTCAGAACATGATTTTAGTGCAATTGTCAAATAATAACAAAGACCATAAATGCTGCTCCACATGAACTCCGTCTCTGCAAGTGCTGTCTGACTCGACCAGACATCTTCCTAAGTTTGTAATGAGAATCGGTTATACATCTGTTGTCAACAAAAGAGAAGCATTTCAAAAGAACAGTTTCCCTGTGGTTTTTCACTAAAATAAAAGCTCTGTGGTTTAACTTTAAAAAAGAAAAAGGTTTTTTTTTGTTTTGTTTTGTTTTTAGATTTCCCTTTTTATTTCAATTTTAGTTTAGTTTTTATGAAGTTTTAGTAATTTAGTTGTGTCTTATGTCATTTTTTTATTATTGTTTGTGTATTTTAAATATGTCCATTTAATTTATATATATTTTTTTTTTCAGTTTTAGTTTGTCATTTTATTATATCAAGTTAAACTAAATGAAAATGAGAGATGCTCCTTGATTATTATTATTAGTAGTAATAGTAGTAGTAGTAGTAGTAGTATATAAATTACAATTATTATGAAATACTTCAGTTAAATAGTATTATAGTGTTATTTCTTTATTGATTTATTTAATTTTCATAAATAAATAAATATATAAAACTAGCTGTGTTTCCCCAATTTTTTCAGCCTGTTTTTTATGAAATAATTGCACATATAGTTTCATGGCTGAGAAAGAAAGAAAGAAAGAAAGAAAGAAAGAGAGAGAGAGAGAGAGAGAGAGAGAGAAGAGAGAGAAAGAAAGAAAAGAAAAAGAAAGAAAGAAAAAGAAAGAAAGAAAAAGAGAGAAAGAAAGAAAGAAAGAAAGAAAGAAAGAAATGTATATTTGCTCACCAGCTCAAAAGTCTGTGCAGGATTGTGATGTGAACAGTATCTGAGCTCATCTGCTGTATAGAATGAGCCACACCTGAACAGTTTGTGAATTTGCACACAACACTAATCCAGTGACTGTAATATCCTCAGTGTGATCAGCGCTGAGCAGAGATGTTGTCGTGGTCGTGGCCCTGCAGGAGCTGCAGTAAGTTTGCTCAGTGTTTTCCTCCGGGACGGCTGAGTTTGCACCTCTGCTCTGGTCCGGTCAGCTAATGAGAGAGGCCTGCGCTTCTGCCCCTCAAGCCCTCCGAATGCGATCGATCCCTGATGTCAGAGGCCGTACGTTTGGCCTGCTAAGCCACCCACTCCCCTGTGAGCCACATTAGCAGCCTGACGCACCGGGGCTCCAGCGCTGGCCATTGTGTGCTCAGAATCTCTCCCGCAGGAACACACGGGAGCTTAATGAAGAGTTCATATCCACAACACTGAATACAGAGCCTGACCATCAGTGACTCACTCTGATTCTGAGAACAGATCAGATTCTGAGAACAACAACACTAGCTGCTTTACAAGGCTACATTTCTCATTTTTATTTAGTTGAACTCTATGTACTAAAATACCTTTTGTTAAATTGAAAATTTAAAGACAAACAGTTTAGACATCATCATCATCATCATACTACTACTACTACTACTACTACTACTACTACTACTACTACTACTAATAATAATAATAACGACATAATAATAACAAAATTAAAAGTAAAAGTAAAATAAAAATAAAACCAAACATATAAAAGTAAAAACTAATTCAAAACATTAATAAAAACTACAATAGTCTCTCAATAAAATAAAATAAAATAAATTAAAATGGGATGTCCTGACAAACAAACAAACAAATAAATAAATAAATTGTATTTAAAAACACTACAGTTGACAAGCACACAGCAAATCATTCAGTAGTTGTAAATAACATTAGGGATTATATGTGTCAGGATTGGACCTGTTTAGTCATGTGTTTCAGTTCCTGTTTTGCCTTATTTGGTCTTGTTCCTGTCCTTGTTTAGTTTGATTATTAGTTGATTCCCTGCACCTGTCTGTCCCTCGTTATCTTGTGTTTATAAGCCCCAGTCTGTTCAGTTAGTGTTTGTCGGGTCTACTTCTTTTCTACGTGTGTTGCTCAAGCTCCTGTTGTGATTATTCCCAGTGTTTCCTTGATTAAAGACTGTTAAACGTTTCCTTGTGCCTCCAGCGTGTTCCCAGTACAGCGTAACGTGACAGAAGACCCGATCGACACAGTTACCTCCGTGTGTCTACCCTCCGTTTTTGTTTCCTGTTTTCTCTGTGTTTTTGTTTTCGTTGTGTGTTCCCCATGGATCCCCTCCTTCACCCAGAATACCTCCTCCTCCTGCTGAAGCAGGGGGAGAGGTCGCTCAAGGGCCACACTAGACTATTCCTGGTCCTCGCAAGCCTCACCACCTACCCGGACGACGCGCTCTGTGCGTTCTACGATGCCAGTTTGAACATCGAGTGCAGAGCGCCGTCGTCCAAGGATGGTCCTCGAGCGAATTTCGCCGCCTTTGTGGAGTGGACTCTGGCAAGACACGGATCCCCTTTCACCGTCTGTCCTGAGGGGGATCTCGCCAGTGCCACTCTGGACCCAGTGCCCAGCCCACCATCTCCCCGCTGTGTGGAGCGCATGCCCGAGCCCACCGCTGACGGAGAGCCAGAGCCCGCCGCGACCGACGAGCCATTGCCGCATGGAACGACAGTGCGACGGATCGCCATGGAGCCGGAGCTGCTAGTGACGTCAGTTCAGGTGCGTGAGCCGGCAACAATGCCCGCCTCGAGGGAGAATGCCGCGGATAATGAGAGCGCGGAGAAGAGCTCCGCCCCCTGCACCGTGGCTGAGGGTGAGCTGAGGGTGAGCTGAGTATGGCGCGGCGACTGTGCCACACCGAAGAGGAGAGGGCTCCCGTTCCCCCGTCCAGCTCAGAAAGGGCTCCCGTTCTGGAGTTAAGCCCAGAGAGGGCTCCTGTTCCTGAGTTAAGCCCAGAGAGGGCTCCCATTCCTGAGTTAAGCCCAGAGAGGGCTCCCGTTCCTGAGTTAAGCCCAGAAAAGGCTCCCGTTCCTGAGTTAAGCCCAGAGAGGGCTCCGGTTCCCCCGTCCAGCCCAGAATGGGCTCCCGTTCCTGAGTTAAGCCCAGCAAGGGCTCCCGTTCCTGAGTTAAGCCCAGAGAGGGCTCCCGTTCCTGAGTTAAGCCCAGAGAGGGCTCCCGTTCCAGAGTTAAGCCCAGAAAGGGCTCTGGTTCCCTCGTCCAGCCCAGAGAGGGCTCCCGTTCCTGAGTTAAGCCCAGAGAGGGCTCCCGTTCCTGAGTTAAGCCCAGAGAGGGCTCCCGTTCCAAAGTTAAGCCCAGAGAGGGGTCCGGTTCCCCCATTCAGCCCAGAAAGGGCTCCCGTTCCTGAGTTAAGCCCAGAGAGGGCTCCCGTTCCTGAGTTAAGCCCAGAGAGGGCTCCCGTTCCTGAGTTAAGCCCAGAGAAGGCTCCCGTTCCTGAGTTCAGGCCTGAAAGCCCGGAGGCTCACAAATGCCCGCCCTCCCACCCGCTCCTGCCTCCTCCTCCTCCTCCGCTATCATCTGTCAGCCCCTCTGCTCACCCTCAGCCCACCATCTATGCGGTGCGAGCTACGCGGGACTGCCATCATCCAGTGTCGCCGTGTCTGGAGTATCCCTTGACTCCGCCTCTAAGCTCTGGACTCCACCTCGGCCCTTTGACCCCTGTCGGCTCCACCATGGCTCCTAGCTCCCTCCTCTCCTCCGTGGCCCATATGTCCACTGGCTCCGCCTGGCTCCCTCGTCACTCCGGCTCCGCCTTTGTCTGCCGTCGACCATCCTGTGCCTCGGGACTCCACTCCTCCGGCTGCGCCTCGTCCCTCCGTCCCTCCGGCTCCATCAGGCTCCTCCATCCCTCCGGCTCCTCCTCTGTCCTCTGTCGCTCCAGCTCCACCACGGCCATCTGGATCCCCGTCTCCGCCTCGGTCGCCAGCACCATCTGCTCCGCCTTGGTCCCCCGGATCCTTCCCGTCGCCCTGGCTCATCAGCTCTCCCTCTCCGCCTCGGGCTCCTCCTCCACCTGCTCCACCACCATTGGCGGACATTCCTCCATGGCTCCTCCCTCCGTCGGCTCCACTGTGGGCCGTCATCATGGCTGTGGCCTGGGTCCTACTTGGCTCCTCCTGTTCCGGCTCCCTCCTGTTGTCTCCCTGGCTCCTCCCTCTGTTTTCCCCTCCCTGGTCTCTGCCCGTTGTCCTCCTCCCTGGATATCCGTCCTCCTCCTAAGCCTCCTCCCTAGCTCCCACCTATGCCTCCCTCTGTTGTTGTTTACGGCGCGTGGACGCGCCTTCCAGGAGGGGGGCTAAATGTCAGGATTGGACCTGTTTAGTCATGTGTTTCAGTTCCTGTTTTGCCTTATTTGGTCTTGTTCCTGTCCTTGTTTAGTTTGATTATTAGTTGATTACCTGCACCTGTCTGTCCCTCGTTATCTTGTGCTTATAAGCTCCAGTCTGTTCAGTTAGTGTTTGTCGGGTCTGCTTGTTTTCTATGTGTGTTGCTCAAGCTCCTGTTGTGATTATTCCCAGTGTTTCCTTGATTAAAGACTGTTAAACGTTTCCTCGTGCCTCCAGTGTGTTCCCTTTACAGCGTAACATGACAATATGTCATTATTTTTCAGCAAGCTATTTGTGTATTTATATAATTATGTATACATTTACATTACATTTATGCATTTAGCAGACACTTTTATCCAAAGCGACTTACATTGCATTCAAGTTACAGTTTTACAATTTGATCAGCTCTTGCTTTCCCTGGGAATCGAACCCATGATCTTGGCGTTGCTAGCGCCATGCTCTACCATTTGAGCTACAGGAAAGCGGTATACATAGCTTTAATATTAATATTACTTTAAATATTATTGAAAGCTAAAAACATAATTAAATATTTAATTAAATAATATAATGGCAGAATTTATTAAATATAGTGATATAATTCCTTTAATCTAAATTAACATATTTATCTCTGACACAGAAAAATCTGACTCTTTCTTTCTTTCAAGAAAAAAAACTGAACTGAATCTGAAAATATTAACAGGGCAAATAGAAATCTGGCCCATCAAACAAAAAATCCTTATCATCAAACCATCATATACAGGTGCATCTCAATAAATTAGAATGTCGTGGAAAAGTTCATTTATTTCAGTAATTCAACTCAAATTGTGAAACTCGTGTATTAAATAAATTCAATGCACACAGACTGAAGTAGTTTAAGCCAGGGGCTCCTTTTGCTTTAATTACTGCCTCAATTCGGCATGGCATGGAGGTGATCAGTTTGTGGCACTGCTGAGGTGATATGGAGGACCAGGTTTCTTTGACAGTGGCCTTCAGCTCATCTGCATTGTTGGATCTGGTGTCTCTCATCTTCCTCTTGACAATACCAGGCGAGTTTGCTGGCCAATCAAGCACAGTAACACCATGGTCATTGAACCAGCTTTTGGTACCTTTGGCAGTGTGGGCAGGTGCCAAGTCCTGATGGAAAATGAAATCAGCATCTCCATAAAGCTTGTCAGCAGAAGGAAGCATGGAAGTGCTCTAAAATTTCCTGGTAGATGGCTGCGTTGACTGTGGACACAGTGGACAGAAAACACAGTGGACCGAAAACACAGTGGACCAACACCAGCAGATGACATGGCAGCCCAAATCATCACTGACTGTGGAAACTTCACACTGGACTTCAAGCAATATGGATTCTGTGCCTCTCCACTCTTCCTCCAGACTCTGGGACCTTGATTTCCAAATTAAATGCAAAATTTACTTTCATCTGAAAAGAGGACTTTGGACCACTGAGCAACAGTTCAGTTCTTTTTCTCCACAGCCCAGGTAAGACGCTTCTGATGTTGTCTCTGGTTCAGAAGTGGCTTGGTAGCCCTTTTCCTGAAGACGTCTGAGCGTGGTGACTCTTGATGCACTGACTCCAGCTTCAGTCCACTCCTTGTGAAGCTCTCACAAGTGTTTGAATCAGCTTTGCTTGGCAGTATTCTCAAGCTTGCGGTCATCCTTGTTGCTTGTGCACCTTTTCCTACCCAAATTCGTCCTTCCAGTCAACTTTGCATTCAATATGCTTTGATACAGCACTCTGTAAACAGCCACACCTTTCAGTAATGACCCTCTGTGACTTACCCTCTTTGTGGAGGGCGTCAATGTTCATCTTCTGGATCATTGCCAAGTCAGCAGTCTTCCCCGTTATTGTGGTTTCAAAGAACAAGAGATACCCGGAATTTATACTGTAGGGATGGTCATTAATTGAAACTCAAATGTAAATATTCTAATATTTTGAGATACTGATTTTTGACTTTCATGAGCCGTAAGTTCTAATCATCAAAATTAAAACAAACATTTTTTTTAAATGTTTTACTTTACATGCAATGAATCTAAAATATATGAAAGTTTCACTTTTTGAAATAACTTACAAGAAAAAAAAAACTTTTTCACGACATTCTAATTCATTGAGATGCACCTGTATATAATTACAGTTTGTTTGTGTGTTTTTTTCAGCTGCTTATACATATTTTCAAAACTTTGCCTCTTTATTTCAGAACTTTACACACAAATCCAAGAATTGCACACAAAATGCAAAATGCCTCGCATCTCTTGCAAAATGAAGCACTGCATTCAAAATATCACAAACACATCTCAAAATCAAACATTTGTCTTACGTTGCAAACACCTTTGCCATAATATTATATTTTTGGATATATCAAATACAAACACAGTTATTTAAACTAAAGCTCTTCTTTCATGAGCTCCTGTGTACATTTCTGTACAAGATTGAAAGTAATTGGCAGAGAGATGTTGATAAATTCACAGTGAACACGAAAGCAAGATTGAAACCAAACCTTTTTTTTTTTTACTGTAAGCATTTGTGGTTGTGAATACAGTATTACACAGTAAGAAATAAAATAAATACATCAAGCATATGTAGTTGAACAGAAACTGAACACAATTTTGAAAAAGGTGATTAATCCAAAGGAATATTCTATATTGTGTGTGTGTGTGTGTGTGTGTGTGTGTGTGCATGCGTGCGTGCGTGTGTGTGCGCACGTGTGTGTGTGTGTGTGTGTGTGTACCTGGTATTTATCACATTACAGGGACCAAATGTCCCCACAAGGATAGTAATACCAGTAAATTTTGACCTTGTGGGGACATTTATTATGTCCCCATGAGGAAACAAGATCATAAATCACACAGAATTAAGTGTTTTGAGAATCTAAAAATGCAGAAAGTTTCCTGTAAGGTGTAGGGTGATAGAAAATACAGTTTGTACAGTATAAAAACCATTATGCCTATGGAGAGTCCCCGTGAACCACCAATACCAACATGTGTGTGTGTGTGTGTGTGTGTGTGTGTACTTGTTTATGCTACACATTTGGTCCCCACAAGGATAGCAAGACCTGACATTTTTACATTGTTGGGACCAGCCTGCGGTCCCCACGAGGACAAAAAAAATAGTAAATGATGTTTATCTGAAAGTGTACCCATGCAAACAGGTTTTCTGTAAGGGGTATGTTTAGGGTTAGGGGATAGAACATATTGTTTGGTCAGTATAAAGTAATAGAAGTCTATGGAAAGTCCCCAAAATTCACAGAAACACACATGCGCATGTGTGTGTGTGTGTGTGTGTGTGTTTGTGTGTGTGTGTTTTTTTGTTGGTGGGCGAGATGGTTGGGTGTATTGCACATTGTTTGCATCCATTGTTCAAAACCTATAACTTCACCTTTGGCCTATGTATAGGTCTGTTCTAAAGCATGATTGGTTGGTGTTCAGTGAAGCACATGTGAGGAGTTATCAGTGTGAGGCGCTGATTAATTAGTGTGCCATTTTCATTGGTTGTGTTTGGAAAAGTAAATCAAGATACTACCTGTTAAATTTGAGTGTGTTACATAGAGAATTGTGTTGTGTTTTGCAAAAAGTGTTTTATGAAATTGAGTCAAAGGCTGAGAATTAGTGTATGGTTTTGCAGACTTCTGCTGTTTGAGTGTCAGCTTTCAGAAATTGTGACAAGTAAAGATTGTGTGAGCAGTTGAAAAAAATGATTAAATTGCTCTATTATTAAAGGCATCTGTAAATATAAATGCATGTTATTTCACTGAAAATATCATAAAGATGTCTGAATGTATTCTGTCAGACAATTCAAGCCTTTATTCTCCAGTGCCTTCTTGAGCCTGAGATCTGTTGGAGATTGTTATTCAGCCCCAGCAGACAGTGTACAAAGAGAAGATTAGACAATTTATTTTGCCATTTATTATTCAGAGGTAATGAATCCTTCTCTGTAAAATTGAGATCTGCATTTAGCTGTCAGCATCATTTTGGGTAAGAGATGAGTGACATTTGCTCGGGGTGTTTGTTTGGTCGCTCGTCTCAGACGTTTGAGTGACTGATAGATTATTCCACTCCTAGATGATGTTGTGAAATATTCAAATCATCATTTCATCTGTGGGGCCAAACGCCAGGCCCACAGAAATGGATTTATTGTTTGTATATTACGAGGCCTTTGGTGGCCCTTGCTTTGGCAGGACAGTCCTGAGACTGTCAATCAGGTTTGCTCTGTGTTTTAAGACACACTTATGATTTCCAGTCAATTAATACTAATCTTAACACAACCACATGAGAGTTTGTTGATGATTACGAGTCAAAAGTAAAGAAATGCATCGTGTGTGTGTGTGTGCATGTTTTTGTGACATAAGAGGACACAAATTTGTATAATGACATGGGTATGACATAATTATTACAAGGAGAAGGTGACTTATGAGGACATTTCCCCATGTCCCCATATTTCAAAAGGCTTATAAATCATACAGAATGAGTTTTTTTGAGAAAGTAAAAATGCAGAAAGTTTCCTATAAGGGGTAGGTTTAGGTGTAGGGTGATAAAAAATACAGTTTGTTATCCATTACGCCTATGGAGAGTCCCCACAATTCACAAAAACAAACATGTGTGATAGTAATAGAATTCTATTACATTATACGGACCAAACAATATTTTTCATCCCCTAACCCAACCCTAACCCTAAACCTACCCCTTACAGAAAACCTGTTTGCATTGTTAAACTTTCAGATAAACATCATTTACTATTTTTAATCTTTTTTTTCCCCTTGTGGGGACCGCAGGCCAGTCCCACAATGTCAAAAATGTCAGGTTTTACTATCCTTGTGGGGACATTTGGTCCCCACAATATAGCATAAACAAGTACACAAACACACACATATATGTGTGTGTGTGTGTGTGTGTGTGTGTGCAACTGCCAACTGGCATCGACACGCTTCAAATGCGCACGGGAAACATGTTTGGAATATTTGAATTTTAAATTTGGTGTCATGGGCCAATGCGAAAAACAGACTAATTCACCTGTTCTGCCAAGATCTCTCCGCCACAGCGAAAATCTTCAATTTAGTCAGTAAACCTGGGTTACTATTAGAAATGACAGCTGAACTTGATGAAATTGTACGATCAATTGGAAAACAAAATTGCAATCAGGCCAACATGATTTCCTGGTGCTCAGACCATGCTAATTCAGCTTCCAAACACGGGTAAATGTATTTAAACAGCATAATGGCGTATTACCATGCCGTCCTCCTTTTTTTCACTGTTTGCTTCGCCCATTAATCTCAAACTTCTATTTGCATGTAAATGTGGTCATATTTTATATCATCAAAATACATGAGGCTCCGCCGCATAGTTGCACACGTGCCTGTGTGTGCGCCGGAGAGAGAAATAGCGAGCCAAAGAGACAGTGGGAAAGTAATACATTGAACTCTGATGCACAATTACTGACATTTATGAGGAATTTCAAAGGGCTCGGTCCTGGCCGGGCTCGGAAAATGAAGAAATCAACAGGGAATGATATCAATACGGCAGCAGTTGGAGGCAGAGAGTTAGTAGCAGGTGTTAAAGGGTCACATAATGATTAATAGTGCGAGAGCAGGGGTTTCTCACCCACAAGCGCCGGGACCTGAACCTCCAGGCTCAATAACGGAAGGGCTGTTCCAGGCTCCTGTCCTCGCGCTCCCTGTTGGTGTAGAAAGCAGAGATTGCTGATTCCCACTTTAACAACTTGAGAGGCCAAATCCAGAGGGACTCCGTCACGCTGCTGGAGTCTGTTCAAGTGAGAGAAAACGGAGAGAGGGGGAATTCGAGGAAAGAAAAACGCAGCAGTGACGGAGGCTTAATTGGTCGGTCATCACTATTTCATATGCAGTTTATGCTTTATAATGCCTGGATACACCAGTACGTAAAGCACATTCATTTTACATCATGCTGACGTATTTCCGTTGGGATTTAACATGCTTATATGTATTTTTATTAAAGGTATATTTTAACTGAAAAAAATTCAAAATTATATATAGTCTACTGGCCAAAAGTTTGGAATAATTTTGGAATAAATAGTTGGAATAAAAAAGATTGATTGATTTTATTTTATAAATGATTTCTGTTTTAATGTATTGTGTATTATATTGTAATTTAAAATATAATTTACATTTAGTCATTTAGCAGATGCTTTTATCCAAATTTATTTCTGTGATCAAAGCTGTATTTTCAGCATCATTACTCCAGTCTTCAGTGTCACATGATCTTCAGAAATCATAATATACTGATTTGCTGCTCAAGAATCATTTCTGATTAGTATCAATGTTATCTATGTTAGATTATTTTTTTTTTTGATACACTAACATTCAGAAGTTTGATAAACATGTAAAAACAAAAATAAAAAATAAATAAAAACAACAACTATAAAATAATTAATATTTTTATTCATCGAGAATTAATTAAATTGATCAAAAATAACAGTAAATACATTTATAATGTTAAAAAATTATATTAAAATTGAATCTATGAAAATATTTATATTTAAATATAATTTAAAGGACAGAATATATTGAAATGCATTTTAAATATAATAAAATAGTAAATAAGTATCACTGTTTTTACTGTATTTTTGGTCAAATAAATGTAGCCTTGGTGGGCAGAAGAGACTTCTTTCATTACTATTATTATTATTATTTATTTATTTATTTTTTTCTGTGGAACACAAATATTTTTTTTTCCATATAATCATAGTTTATCATGACCATAAATGCTATCTCAAATATGGCTTAGATTTTTTTAGTCGTTCTCTCAGATAAAGTTATTTGTATGACAGTAGAAGATGCATATTTATATATATATATATATATTCTGCACATATAACAAAGCTGACAAGCTTCTCCTGTGATTTTTTTTTTTTTTTTTTTTGGAGACTTCTTGAAGCTTGTTATTGTTTGGAAAAGATAAAATAATAACATACGAGCTTGATTCTCCCATTCCGTAAGATTGCTGTTGTGACTTGAAAATCAAGTCATGTTTGTGATTCTCTTCATATAGAAACGAGAGAGGCGAGTTGATCAGAAAGCCTCTGACTGGGTCCGATCCGTTCGGAGAACACGGCGATACGATCAGGTGGAGGAGAGCAGAGCTCTATAATAAGAGAGCACATAATGAAGTGAATGGCAGCTCAACAGCTCTGACGCCGCTCTCCCTCTGTGCTCGGGCCCTTATTAACAGAGTCAGAGCCCGCCATCATTATCCAGTAAAAAGCCTGATGATTGGCCGCTCGGTGGCAGGCCCCTGGTGGCTGTCTTTGTCAGCGATACGCCCGCTGTGGAGGGGGAAGAGAGAGAATAGAGCTTCACTCTTTCTGTCAAAACTAGCTTGGCCAAATGTTATCATTTTAAATGCCATGAAAGCAGAGGGAGCACAGGCCTAGGGGGTTTACACATCCCCATATGCTAGTGACAGTGATACAAGTGTAATTCTAGACTATTAGAGTGACACAGAGGATCATTTCTGCCCCAGAACATGAGACAGCTGAGGGGCTTATGTGGGACAGGCTGTCACGCTATAAAAATTTAAGAAATTCTTTAACCTGCCCTGCTTGCCTGATACCTCGGCCCTCCCCACCCACCTTGAATATTTAATGGACCAAAATGATTTATTAACTTGAGACAGGTAGCACGGCGAGAGGCCAGGTAGAGCTGCTCCGGGACTGCGGGGTGAGACCGACGGGGTGCTTCATCTATCAGAAAAGAGCTCGGAGAGGCTGCAAGACTCATTTGTAACTGGCGGCTAATGGCGGCGCTTCGTCCACAGGTTACCGGGTGGAACGGGGCGCTTTCACGTATCAGACACCGTTACCATATTTAACAGGGCCCAAAAATGATTAGAAAGTCAAATCAAAAGTGTATTCGCCATGAGTCATATTCAAATGTCAGAATAAGCCATTTATGGACTTAACATACATGACGTGTTGTTAAACTGGCAGATGAACTGATTTGGCAGATGCACTAATTTATAGTGCATTCAAGGTATATCAGTATGTGTGACAGAGCTTCATCTGCATGCTACACAAAGAGAGCCAAATATATTTTTCCAAATATGATATGTTGTTACACAAGACTATCCTAAATAGGATGAATATTGGAATAAACCATTTATTGACAATTATACGTGGCATTGACGTGATGTATTGTTATTTTTTATTAAAAAAAAATTGACAGATGCAATAGAAGTAATTTAGTACATTCAATGTACATCAATAATTGTGACAGCACTTCATCTACAGGTTACAAAGCAGAGCAAGTAAGTTTTTATTATTTTATTTTATTTCATAATTCCTTCAAATATGACAAATACACTATTACATACGACTATCATTAATATAAAAAAAATATTAGGAAAATAATGATTAGAAATTCAAATAAAAAGTTATTTTATAACACCATAAATCATATTTAATAACCCTTTATGGACATAATTATACATAGCATTTACTTATAATGTATTGTGGTTAATTTGGCAGAAATTATTTAATGGAAGCAATAAAGGCAATTTAGTACATTCAATATATACCAATACCTGCAGCAGTACTTTATCTTCATCTGCAGCAGAGCAGGTAAGTTTTTTATACATTATAAATCATATTTGAATATCAGAATGAACACTTTATGGACACAATACTACATTTAATTTATTTATAATGTATTGTGGTTAAACTGGCAGATTAAATGATGTGCCATATTTAATAATAACAATTTATACTGCATTAAATGTCAATATGTGCATCAGCACTTTATCTATACAGGATACAAAGCAGTGCAAGTATCCAAATTCCTCAAAAAATTATACCCTGTTACACAAAACCATATTCTTTAAAATTTGTGAAACATTACAATTTAACATAACCATTTTCTATTTGAATATGTGTTAAAATGTAATTTATTGCTGTGATCAAAGCTGTGTTTTCAGCATCATTACTCTAGTCTTCAGTGTCACATGATCTTCAGAAATCATTCTAATATGCTGATTTGCTGCTCAAGAAACATTTCTGATTATTATCAATGTTAGAAGTGGTTTTGCTGCTTTATATCTTGTGATACATTTTATTTGGCAGAATTCTTTGATTAATAGATTAAAAGTATTACAAGTAAAAAAACAAAACAAAAAAAAAAAAACATATATATATATATAGATTCTTATGAGCGAAAACTAATGGTAATCAACATATAATCTCGATCAATTTTCTTTCGGTGAAAACTGAATGACGTTTCTCCCATGTATCATTAGATCTGGTGTGGTTATAGCACATTAGAATCTCGTGTCAGCGGCGTTGTGCATAATTAGTCTATTGCAGTGATAATCCAACGGTTTTAAGCATACTCATTGCTCATGATGTGCCCATGAGGGCTTTATGACATCTAATCCTACAGCTAATGAAGCCTCTAATGCCTTTCATTCACGGTCAAATTTAACCCAGGCACTCTCCGTCCATCTCACATTCGTCATTCAAGCCTCCGCACGGCTCACTGCAATCGACAGCATTGGGCCAACAATGTCAAAAGGGTCAGTGAGGGCCCGGCACCAAAGAGCACGGGGAGAATGAAAAACAGCCCTGCACACCATCTGAATGCAGCATCCATAGATCGCGGCAGACTGGCACAGCGGCCCGTTGGGACGGCCAGAGAACAAAAGGCGTCCTTCTGCTAATTGACTGCAAAATTAGCCAGGCTTCCCAGTGGGACCAGCGCAAGACAGCAGCAGATGGAGCCGGACCGGACACTCTGGCGGAAAGAGCTCTCCCAACCTGCTGAGAGCCTGCCCACAATTATGGGTCACAACACTTCTTGTTTAACAGAATGCAGTGAAGCGCCGAAATCAGGGCGGAAGATTTAAAGGTCAGGGACCCGAAGTGCTGTGGGAGGCAGGCACTCGAGAGCGCCATTGTCGCCGAGGATCTGTTCTTCACGCCTCGGGATGTGCAATTGTCACCTTTGGAGATTTCAAGAGGCATTGGAGTGTTTAAAATGTATGTAGCTTTGGGGCTTAATTCCAACGACTCGAATGCACGACCAAAGACAAGTCATTTACAAATATTTTCTCCCCAAACCTGGAGTTCTGAAAGGCTTCAAATGCCTCCCAGGGCTTCTGTGGTGTCATTGAACGAAAAAGCGCCTCGAGTGACTTTAGACTGCATATACCCTTTATTGCAAAGTCAAATTCAAATCATAGCAGAAGTTTGTAAGGAGAACGGTGAGAAGTATCTCAAGCGTCAAGTTGCGGGAGCAGATGAAAGGCAGGAGAGGACAGGCTAAATATTTGGCAGTCTTCACAGAGGCCTGTTAAAGAGAGCGGAGCAGCGTTCCCCAACCCTTGAATAAACAAGTAGCTGGTGTCGCTGTGAAGTTGAATTACATAGCTCAAAGCGCTTTCTTCCACTGGCAAAAAGCGTTCCCCTTTCTAGGGATTACTCTGAGGAATGTATTTACTGTTTCTCTCCCTCTCTCCTCCATAAAGGATATATGGAAATCAGAGGGCTACAGACACCACTCAGAAGTCGTTTTGAAATTCCCAGAAAGGTGGAGAGAAAACTATATTGTCCTTTTGAGGTGGGTGGATGCTTTCCACTCCACCTCACCATGACTGTCATAGTAATCTGATATGACAAATTCACATACAGTGGATTAGTGAGCGGCGGAGAAAGCCTGAGCGCTTAATATTTGTTGATGTCGCTTTTATCCGGCGGCTCTGTGTCCTGGGGACGCGGTTACCTTGGCGATGAGGATATAACCAAAATTCCGAGGAGATGGGCGCTCCTGGAGATTCCGGGGGCCGCCCGTCACTTCGTGCACACGCGCCGCCATCGCGATCTTTGATGTTCCCGGACTCTTGATGTCAGGCTATGAAAAACGCTTAGCTCGATTTAAGCCTCTCGCAAAAAAGGGCTAACAACTGTAATTAAATCATTAAATTCTTGTCTACGCTTCACAGAGCATAGAGAAAATTAACTTCCCACCAACCTCATTTTCTACTTGAACATGAAATAATGATTTTTTTGCTCACATAATTACAAAGCTAACATCTGATAGAGTCAGCATCCAGGGGGGATTATCACATGCATGAGTATTAGACCTCATTACCAGCTTGACTGCAAAATTATTACATCTTGTAATTGGATGGTGAGATTTATATACAGATTGGCCGGGTTTCTGTAAGATTGTAATTACAGGCTTCATTGGTTCGCTACTTATCGGAACTTCACAGAGAAAACAACTGCTAGAATGAAATGAGCATTTCATTAACCTATAGCCTTATCATGGGAAAACCTGTGTAACGCTCATGTATGCATTAACATAAATAGGTTCGTTCATTTTTCCGGCAGATAGGGCCGAGCCTCGTTTCTGGCGAGCCGGCCAGGGGGGTCGCACGGTGCACCCGCGGTCGTCTCATTTGCCTCTCGTAATCCATGTAGATGGAGAGAGAAAACAGTAAATTAGTTGTTTATTTCACCAGGATGAACTCAATACATCCACTACTTAAAGACTAACCGGCTGTGAAAGCGCCGGAGCTTCGGCCACGGTGTCTCCTCTGATGTTCTTTTTGCTGTTAACAAAATCTCTGGCCTTGTTCCCTGCCCGAATACAACGGCAGCTGGAGATTGGATGCCCACATAAATAACCCCCTTACACAATGACACTGCAGGATCGATCCAGATTTGATGGGTACTCACACAAAGACAAGGGGGAGGGGAGCGCGAGGAGGAGGAGGAGGAGGAGGAGGAGGAGAGGAGCGGGGCCGCCGGGGCCGGTGGGGCTAAAATAAAATTGTTCAATTACTGAGCAAACACTATTTTTCTTACTTTAACAAGAGATTTCACGGTGTGCTCTGCGAGTCGCCGGCCCAGCTGAGTATCTCTAATGCCGGCATTACCCGGCTCCAATCAGCTGGGCCCTTGAAATGGACTTGCTATTGGACCTCATTGTTTGGATGGCTTTTTTCAGCTGGGATCAATGCCGCCTTTACGTGGAGCTGATACAAAACCGGGGGATGCAACCTGCCACCCCCTCGGGCCAGAACCCCGGACGCTCCGCCTGAGAGCGTTCAGCCCTGAACGAAAGTGACACGATCCCGGACGGAGGAACGAGCTCTGCCAGGCCGTACCTGCCAGACCCCTCCATGCCCTCCCGCTCCGTAACCTTGTACGCGGCGAGCGGCTTCATAGATGCTGACAGTTCAATGAGGCACGCTGACTTAGTCCAGTGCATCCCTTTGTGCCTGAAGGTGAATGAGTAATCTAGAGTTGAAAGAAATCTGTGTGTTTATTTAACACGCATCACAAGACGCGGAGACGCACTGATTATTAGACGCTTGATCATAGCGCTTCGCGGTTCACCTGGAGATAATGCTCCAGATCTAACAACACTGATAACTACAAACCTGATCATGTGTAGACATACTAATGTCAGGCTAATGTGAAACTGCTTTTGACTTTGCTTTCATTCATTATCTAAATGAGCAAAAAAGGAAAAAAAAAATCTCATGCATGTGGAACATATCTGATCTAAAGTTAGATGACTATGATAAGAAGGGGATAAATCAAGACAAACGGATGATTAGTGAGAGTTAAAACAGGATTTATTTTTTTAAAGCAGATTTAGAACATATAAAATGTCCAAGCTAAACTTAAAAGTGCAACTTTCCTTTCAATTCTGTCCCAAGATATCATGATATCAGAGCCTGCATACACACAAATCCATCATTTGGACAGGCTTTCTTTAAATTTCAATTAACAGATTTGCATGCTCTGTATCACGTTGTGGGTGTGCGTCTGCGTGTGTGTTCTGTGCGTTTGAATAAATATCTTAAGGGTAAATTTTGCACATTCACTAAAATGAATAGATTATACAAGTGTAAAAGCTAAATGATCTCTGTAAAACTTCCATTCAAATGCAGAATTATGTAATCATTTTCATGAAGCTTTCAACAGAAGTCGGGGGGAAAAAAGCTGGCCTAGTTCTGCTCACACACTTCAGTGATATTGTGGAGGTGTTGGTTTGGATTAAGTGACGTGCTTGAGATTTAAACGCAGGCCACCTGATGTCTTTTATCAGCCTGCAATCTGTGGTGAGAGGAGGCCTCCATTTAACAAACCATTACAACTGAAAGAGCCATAAAAGACTAATGCACATAAACACAGCCATTCTCTCTATTAATTACCTCTGGCCCTGTGGCAATGAGGGTACTTAACCTCCACTAGATCACATGGTGATATGTTTTCCTTAGAAAAGAGCCAAAACAATTAACATCCCCTCTCACATTTCTCTGCCTCTCTTTTTCTCTCAGTAGCCAATCACTTCAGAGAGGTGACCCACCCACTAATCAGCATTGACAATGCCCTTTGGGATGGCCAGCACCCCGGCCAGCCTTTGATATGTGAGCATGCTGGGGTGGCCGGGTGGGTGGGAGCAGGTTTTGTTGCCTTTTTCCTAAAACCCTGCAAGTGTTTCAAGAGGTGCATGATTAACCCAAACACACACAGCCACATCTACCAGCCCAAACTAACTAGCTAGTGAAACTTGTGATTCACGTCCATTTTATTTTATTAGGTTATTTCATTGAGTTTTTGCATCAACATATATTGTATAAATTACTGTAAATAAAATGTGTGACAACCTGCCCCATTATGAAAAATATCCTAACCTTAGCTAAGAATGTAATTTTGTGTTCATGTAGATAGATAGATAGATATACAGTATTAAGACAAATATGCAAAACCCCTGTATCGCATAGGAATTTTCTCTCAAAATCTTATAGTTACTGAAATATACATCTTGTGACAACTAGCCCCAAACTCTCCTACTTATTTGATGTGTTTGTTGTTGTCCTGTGGAAAAAGTGTTTCAGTGTTGAATTGATGGTTGTGTTTTAGGACACAGACTATAGAATATACATAAATGTGATTTAATTTCAATTACTGTTCCCTTTTTACATTGTGTGTTAATGTGTTTTTATTTAAATATAAGGAACAAAAGCATAATTTGTTATCTAATCAAAATTAAAGCAAAAAATAATAATACAATGGTGACGCATATAAAATAATAAAGTTACAGACAAATGCACTATAACAACTAATTTATGCTTCCGTCCCTTTCTGGCGAATTTGCAATTGAGTGGAAAGTTTGCAGGCAAGTGCCAAACTAGCAGATGCCCAGTAGTGTAGCAGATTCACTGCCAAGGTGTCGCTACAACGAGGTAAAATCTCTTTCCATATGCTCTGCTGTCAGCCACACACACTGCACTCTGGCCTCATGACATTTCCACACACATCTTTTATTAGCCTGAAATTCCCTCTTTCCGTACCTGGGTGTGGTTCAAGCATTCCTCTCAAATTCCTAGAGCAGGACTCTAATAAGGCATTTAATGGCTCTCCGGTTTATTGCGGTGTTGGGGATATTTGGAGTTATTGGATAAACTTTATTTGTGGGCTGGGAGCAAACGGCACATTGTGATGGTTGGTGGTAACTGCTTTCTTCCGAATTTTGCTTGACTAGATTTCAGCACGTATAATTTGTTAATCTCTCCTGGACGAGAGGGGCATACCAGAGATTTTTAACCTCATGTCAACTCGCCGAAGACAGAAGAGGACAATAGGGGACAATCATGTGTGGTCCAGCAGGCCGCTGACGTGATAACAGTTCCCAACATTGATAATCTCAAGACATTCCCAAAGTGCTGAAGGATCCTGGGCATTTTCATCAGTTATGATTTCACACGTGATACACACACATTCACCGGACCATTGCATGGGATCCATCATAGAATATTTTTTTTTAAATCATGTAGTACTTGATATTTTCAATTTGCGTTGCACATTAAATTTTGAGTATATATATAAAGCTGAAATGAGAAAAAAAAAGCATCATGCAATGATTATTCCTATGACACACACGAGCCCGGCCGTAATTAGCTCACAAGCTGAGATGCAAACAGTCTGTGCAGCCAAGATTGTGGATCACAGGCCTGTTAAATCAGTGCACTTGCAGCGTCTCTCCCAAAAACCACAAGCATAAAATGTTACAATGATGGTTGGTGCTGAAAGTCAGTGCAAAAGCTCCATTTGACCATTGCTGACTCAAGCGCGGCTCTGGTCATCTTTGAGTCCAGAGGGGATTTACTCAGTAACCATGGTTGGGAGAGATGTCCTGGTTCCCTTTAATAGCATTAAGGGTTCAAACCGTTAGGGCTGTAATCTAGAGAGAGAAGAGACTCCAGCGCATGCCTTTGATCTCATTGCTTTTGGCTGTTTAAAGTTGACAGTTTAGTTGAATGTCATTCCCTGCTTTCGTTTGTGCTACACAAGTTTCAGTGTTGTAAGAATTGCCCTACACCTGTACTTAAAGAATGTACATTGACATGCTTGAGAAACGCATTGATTTTTGAGTTCTATGAAATCCAATCACAAACAGGAGCCTGTGCTGCAAGATCTGTCTCATGAGGCTTGCATGCAGATGACAGAAATGGTCTGAAAGAAAATAAATACTGGTATTTTTTCTTTTCTTAAATGCATTTGTGCATTAAAGCGAGCTTGGATACGAAATCTTTGACAAACAGTGTTTATATTATAATGACACTCAGACAGCAGCATAGTCACTGTACAACCAACCTGAAACCCTTCAGATTCTGAATCTAAAACAGCACATGCAACTCCACCATGAAGTGTGTGCGTGTCTCTTGTTGTTTTGAAATGGTTTAAAAGTCTAAAAATGTTTTTTCCTAGAGTAAAATAAAAAAGCTTTGACCTTTGAAATATGCAGATTCCACTCTGTAATCACTAAGCTTGGGTTTGCTATTTATATGACAGAAGAAAAGCAGAAAAATAAGAGCTTGCTTAAGGGCATGTGTACTAGTGTACTTTTCATAATTTATAGATATGTGTGTATACATGCACGCCTGTCATTGCATGCACATGCATAGTATAATTTTCATCTTGCACAGATATAGAGAGAAAAAAATATATTATTATTTATTAAAAAAAAAATGCATATTAATTTTTTTTTAGAAACCTGTCTTAAACTGATGAGAACATGCTACAGGTATCAGTGAAGTTGCACTGTTCTCTCGCGGATGCTATTGCAGGGAAAGTGATAATGAGACTTTAACAAGCCCCATAAATCAGTTAAGTGTGAACACGCTTTATTGCCCATAGATTACACGTGCCTTTGTTTGACGAGGGTCAAACTTCAACCCCTTTACAATTTGTTTTCCCTATTGACCCGAAAAAAGGAAACTTGATATTCACCCCAAAAAACACTTGACAAAAAATAATGATAAAATAAGCGTGCATTTATAAAGTCTAAAAAATATATTTTTTTGCAGTAAATAGTGTTGATAAAATACAATCACAATAACATTGCAGCCCATAAATGCTTATTTAAAAAAAAAAAATCTAAAAGGAATAAAATGTCTAAAGTGAATGTTTAAATAAGAAGCGAGTAGTTGAGCGCGCCTAACTGTTTTCTCTACAACATTTCTCAAGATTGAATGTCCTTTCTTAACGTCTGTGTCTCCATCGTTTAGAGATATTTTCAGTGTCATATCTGCATGATCTTCAGCTCTGCGCGTTTCCAGCGGGTTATCACCAGTGCCATTCCTCCTTCTGTCTGATGTGTTCCTCTGATTGGCATCAGTGCCCTCAGATATTTTCAACAGATCCTCCACTCGCGGCCATCTGGGGCAGATCACAATCACTGGCTTCATCTGAGCCGTTAAAGTATTAAATCCACTATATCCTTTCAACGAGCACAACTTTAGAAGCGCTTGAGCAGCGACCCCATGACAGAGCGAGCAGTTCGGGTAGAAGAAAACACTCGATTAACGCATGCATTTAATGTCTCGAATTAATTATAATAATAATAATAAAAAGTCAAATGTATCTGCAACTTTAATTTAGTTAATAATAATAATAATAATAAACGATGCAAAATTAAATCGTTTCGAAAATCACATTTTGTAAACTAATCTGTACATTTTATCCCGTTTCTGATAAGTATCAGCACGTCGCATGCTTATTACACGTTGCATATATTAAGCAAAGACAGTATTAGTGGGAGGTAAGATATGGCGGGATTAGTGAGATTATTGTTGCCGCACACACATTAAATCACAAACTGTTAGACCACAGGCGATGCCTTTATCTGTCATGACTATTATTAGTGGTATTAATAATTTTGTTGGTTTGTGGCTAAATGGCGCTCGTGTGCATGTTAATGAAGTGCTCACGATTATTCACGACATCACCTCGTTCAGTATTTAACAATGAAACATAAATACAAAGTCCCCAACGCCCCCACCCCCGTGTGTATGCTTGTAAGTGCCTCTGGGTTATAAGTGTGTGTGTGTGTGTGTGTGTGTGTGTGTGTGTGAGAGAGAGAGAGGGAAGAAATGGAAGAGAAAGACGTGTTATAATGTTTTAGAGACAGTTTGACACACATTTTCTGCCCTGATCGCCAATATCGAGAACAATTAATTAATCTGTAAGGGGAAAAAATGCATATGCCATAATTCGCATAATTAAAGCCTGCATGATCAGTTAAAGGTCGTTTGGAAGTTCATGCATTAGAAACTGTATTCTGTCAGTACTAAAAATAATAAAGGAAAAAAAACAAATCCATGAGGTTTAGAGTATGGAAATGCACATCTTTAATTATTTAAGATCACTCCAAGAAAACAGTAAAGCCAGTGTTTCATTTGAATAATTAAATTCAGAGCATAATTTTTACCAAATGTATATAATCCCGTACGCAATATTAGCAATCTAAAAAAAGCACCTCGAAAAGAATACAGTTGTTTGATCGTCAATACCTTATGAAGATCACTGTCATCGCGAGTGTTGCTTTAATTCTCCAGAGTTTATAAGAATTATGAGCCATTCAAATAAGTTCCGCGTGCCTATCAGTTCATTCCCCCAGTGCAGGGCAGCTGTAAAATCGTGTAGACAGGTTGTCACACTACAGTGAATGGATTCTAATGCTAAACATTTAACATACAATCCTCCAAACAGTGCAAAAGTGGCCCTGGCCAATGCACTAACCACATGCGCCAACGAGGAGGAGCCTGGGACGCCAATCAAAGCATCAACTTCAAATTGTATCTGAGAGATCAGCCCAGGACCTAGGGGCAGAGACATCAGTTGGAGCTCAATTGTTGATCTGATCACATCCGACGGACTTGCTGCAAAAGAGAAGCTGAGATTTAAAGACGAGCGTTTCCTATTCTTACTCTGCGCGGCTTGAGAGAGACAAACTCTTTCACTTCTTGCTTTGGTGGGCTATTTGCTTTTTTGCCTTGTTTTGGCTTCCGACGTGGCGAAGGAGATGTCTTTCCCCCAGCTGGGTTACCCGCAGTATTTAAGTGCCTCCCAGGCGGTGTACGGAGGCGATCGGCCGGGAGTGCTGACTCCGTCGTCCCGCGGAGGGAGCGCTGAGATCGGGGGAAGCGCGTCGGCGGCGGCCGCTGCCGTGTCCTCGGTCCTGGGCATGTACCCCTACGCACACAACTACAGCGCCTTTCTGCCTTACACCAGCGCCGATCTGGCTCTTTTCTCCCAGATGGTAAGAAAAGCAGATGTACTTTCGCGAAAGCAGCTCGCTTTTGTTTTGCCCTTTATTGCTTTTATTCTGCGAGCGTCCTGTAGTTGATCCCCAGCCATTTTTTGGGAGATTGCCGCACATGCTTGGTTAATGTAATCTAAGCTTGCACTGTGCATGGGAAGTTTCTCCGCAGATTTTAACATTCAGACTAGGCTATCTTAAAATTATGGATTTGGAACGCATAAAATTCATAATACCTGCAATTGTTTTCCCGACCGCCATATTTTACACCGTAAGAAAAGTTTTATCGCGGCTCGGGTTTTGAGTTGAAGAACAGTTGTTCGGGTTTTTCGTGATAACAATAATCATGTGCCAAATTTCTACTTTTTAAAACACGCTATAATTCTTAAGTTTAATTTTTCATTTAATAATTCATTTAAATTGTTTCGATCGGGAATTTTTGATGTTCGCGCTGGAAAACAATGTAAAACGAATTATTGTTTGAAACGGTCCTGCTGGCTCAGAAACTGCTTTACACTTTATTAGGCTATTTCATGCTTTCTCTAAATAATACAAAAATAGCAATGATTATAAAAGGGGCAAAAAGAGTTGATGTTGTTGAAATGCGATACTTAACAGTAGAATCCCGTTGGATGTCCCCTCAAAAAAAAAAATATTGAAAGTGAGTTATTAATAAGGTGTGTCATTCGTTAACCTATAATAAATTAATTTCAAATTGCGTGCATGAATCTCCTTTGCACGGAAAATGAATTAAAATTCTATAAATATTATTTAATTCTAAAAGGCGAAATACTTTTCCTCGTAGTTCTGCTTTTTCGATGAGCAAGCTATCTAACATTGTAGTATATTTACGTCGTTGTTGTATAACGTTATATAAATAAAAATAATATTGGTAATAGGCTTAGGCCTGTACGTCGCGAGCGAGCCTTACATTAAACATACACTACACACATCGGACTCGAAATAACGCAATCACCCGTGGCCGGGGTTTTTCCCCTCATTTTTCATAATGTCATTCTAATTAAGTTTGGGATAATATTTAGGCTATTTTGTGCGTTATCATTATCTGTGGCCTAGCTTTTTATATAACAATACTGGTCAAAGGTCAAACCAAACGTTATAAAATATTTGAGGAAAACAATATTCCAAGCAAACAAACAAACAAAACTCGGTCAAGTTTTCTGGAGGAGACCAGATTGAATTAGGAAGAGACTATTGATAATTTTGCAAGAGAGAGTGAAAGTTCGATATGGAATGTGGCACAGTGTATTCCCGAATTCATGTGTGCGCGTTGTCGTGTGTAACAAATGCCATGTGGATGATGTTTTCTTGTCGATCTCATTGCAGGGCTCTCAGTATGATTTAAAAGACAGCCCTGGCGTGCACCCTGCCAGCTTCGCTGCCCACACGAGCCCTGCCTTCTACCCCTACGGTCAGTTCCAGTACGGAGACCCTAACAGGCCTAAGAACGCCACGCGGGAGAGCACCAGCACTCTGAAGGCCTGGCTCAACGAGCACAGGAAGAACCCCTATCCCACCAAAGGAGAGAAGATCATGCTGGCCATCATCACCAAGATGACCCTCACGCAGGTGTCCACCTGGTTCGCCAACGCCAGAAGAAGACTCAAGAAGGAGAACAAGGTGACATGGGGCAGAAGTAAAGAGGACGAAGAGTGCAACATTTTTGGGAGCGACAACGAGGGGGACGCCGAGAAAAACGAAGACGAAGAGGAAATAGATCTGGAGAGCATCGATATCGACAAGATCGACGACAACGACGGGGATCAGAGCAACGAGGAGGACGAGGAAAAGCGCGGGGAGCTCGAGGCCTTCGAGAAATCAAAATCCAACGACATTTCCGGCAGCAAAGAGCCGTCGGACGGAAACAACAACAACACCAGGGTTCTGTCGCCGGGTCGGCAGGGAGGTTTTCAAGTTCCGGTTAGCAATAAGCCCAAAATATGGTCGTTAGCAGAAACCGCGACCAGTCCCGATAGCGCGCAGAAACCTACGTCACCCTCGCTTCCCGCCACTCACCCGGCCTTCCTGCCGAGCCACGGACTGTACACGTGCCAGATCGGGAAGTTCCACAACTGGACCAATGGCGCGTTTCTGGGCCAGAACTCCCTGCTGAACGTCCGGTCGTTCCTGGGCGTCAATCAGCATCACCACAATCACCCGGCTCACTCACAGCAGCAGCCCTCGTCGGTGCTGGTGTCATCGATGGCAGCCGGGAACACTGAGAAGGAGCCAGAGGACCTGAGTCCAAAACACATAGGTATGCGCCAATCACACTAGGCCTGTGTATGCAGAACACACGTGACCCACATGGCCGCAATGCATTTTAAATATCGCTATTATTATTACTATTATTATTATTACTATTATTATTGATGTTGTTATTTTTGCCCTCAATGTCTTGGCATATATATATTTATTTGTTTATTTATAATACATAATAAAATAAAAACAAATGCTGCGCAAATTCCAATCAATCTAATTCCAACGTTTTGTTTTGTTTTATTAAATCTCAGATCGGGAAAATGTCCTCAGAAATGAATCACCAACGCAACCTTTAAAGTCATCCTTTCGTCCTCTTCACGACAGGTAAATTTGCATTATATTCCTCTTCTTTTTTTTTTCTCTCATTATTATTATTATTATTATATCATTAGAAGCAGCTGGCTATCATTATACGAGATGAATCGCATCGAACGGCTCTTTTTC
Organism: Schizothorax lantsangensis; assembly: GCA_027422415.1. Taxonomy (NCBI): domain Eukaryota; kingdom Metazoa; phylum Chordata; class Actinopteri; order Cypriniformes; family Cyprinidae; genus Schizothorax; species Schizothorax lantsangensis. The sequence continues at coordinate 7,767,903 of CM049850.1, read as the reverse complement.
AAACTGTTTATCGGAGAAGGACTCTTGGGATAAAGCTATTTCCGAGCAGACAGGCAGAGAAAAATCTGCTCTTAGCGCTTCTAATAAATAGTTGTGCTTTTCCTGGTGACAAAAGGCCAGATTTCCCCTCCCCACACACACTCTGTGTCTCTCAGGAGAATAACTACTTATCAAGTCACCGAGGCTGTGTGCCTTTCCTAAAGACCCTTGGGAAAAGCGGACCTCGGGGGAGCAGTCTTCTCAAACTTTCCCCTTTTAAGTGCCACAATTTCAGCAGGGGTTTTGGTGACTTGACTTATGGTTATTATTTATTTGCGGCATAAAAGACGCGCCAGTGGATTTGCCGGTAAATCGCCATATTGTATTGAAAGTCTTAAATCGAAAAAAAGCTTTTGGAAATTTTTATGTGGATGGGAAATAATTGATTGCATGGTTAAAAAAATAAAATATATTCAAATAAAGCTGCACACATTATTGGTTGGTCTATATATGATCGGTTTTCATGTAATTATTATAACGTGTGGGGAATTTCAGTGTGTGGTTAACAGTGAAATGACTCAGTGTTTAAAACATCAAGCTGTTGTTGTGAAGATAGGACATCATCACATCACATTAATGTCTTTCTGTCTGTCTCCACAGCCCCAGAAACCAGCAGGAATCGACACAGAGGGTCCTCACAGCTCTCTCTTCCGCTTGATCAAGACATGTGCCTCGCAAAAAGAACTGCTGGCACTCATAAAGAGACAATGCGATCTAAATCAATTCAGCATAGCATTCAGTTACTCTAAAACAAATGCTCGAGTTTGATTAGCGCCCGCTGGAGTTGTACATAATGACACCTGTGATCCCTTCCTTACCGTGGGACATTGGTAGGCTTATTTTGTCTTCATGTGTTGGTGTTTTCCTTGAAGGTGACCCACATCTGTAAATAGTGAGTTGACGGAGTTTGTTCAGATCATATATTTTGTCTAATAAACTAAATGAAATTATAGACAAATTCGAAGTACTCTTTTGAGGGTTGGTTCGTTTTCTGAATGGGTTTTAGTGAAGTTACATTTGTTTTTCTGTTTGTATTGTGCACTTTATTATTATTGAATACATCATAATATAATTTTCCTATTAATAATCGCCGATAATACTAACGAATGCTCTTCAAAGTGAGGGGAAACGCTGTCGGTTGTTTAGTTAGCATGAGGCACAAAACGGATCTGCAGATATTTTGCGGGAGTGTTCAGATTCAATTGTTAAATGGAGCTGGCTGCAAATGCATTGAGGTGCTAATAAGAGACCAGATGGCTGCTGGCGGCGGAAAATGGACCGAAGCAGCTGGGAATATCATTAAGTAATAATGTGGGAACGCCCTGTGCAAACAAAATCAAATGGTTAAAATCTAATCTGTCAGAAAAAAAAAAAAAAACTCGATACGATAATAAATTATTAATTTGTTGAGGAGCGTGACATTCAGACGCAGAGTGTGTTCAGCGTCATCAGCATGCGACACTAGCGCTTATATTGTTTACAATTTATAACCTAATAATTACAGTTTGTTTCACAAAATTGCAGTTTCATATAGTTTCAAATTAAATTATAAACGATTGTTAGACAGGATGTGTTATCTCTTTAAAAGCGAAATTAACTTTTTTCCGTTAAATAATTAAAATACAACCACTTAGCCTAAATTAATCAATGAACAAACATGTAATTAAAAAGTAATCAGTCTGTTCAAATGGTGACTACAGAAACTGCACACCAAACTTACTGATATCGAGTGATACGCAGCTGTTTTGACAATCACAGGTTAAGTGATTTTGCAAGGCATTCAGTTATATTTATGCTGTATATTTACTCGTCCTCTGATTTCTTATTCTATAAACTCTATTGATGCATGAACCCAGAATATGCCGAATTGCAAATAAATTACAGCTTGCAGCGACCTCTATAGATTGATAGAGTCATTACAGCTGCTAAACATGGAAAAAGACGGGAGAAATTCATAAACATCACTTAATATTTTTCCATGAAACTACAGACAGCATTTCAGATGAGAAAATGATCTAATATTTCAATCTACAGCCCTTTTAAATCTGACTATTTGAGTAAGACAGTATTTTATCATATAAAATATGCTATTCCAATTACATTACCAAATCATAAGACCATTTGCGTAATTCATGCACTAAAATAATCAATTTCAGTCCACAAAATTAACACATTCAACAATAATAGTGAGACTAAATTAAAACAGTTTCAAAACATTCAAAGAGGATTTTATGCGACTTGGAAATCAAAACTCAGATGTGTTTTGTTAATTAAAAAAAAACAACAACAAAAAAATATATTGTAAAATATGTCTTTATTTATGTTATATTAGTAACATTAAACAACTTAAAATTAATAACGAAAAACATGATAATGTGACACGTTTTAGTTTATTCTCGGCATTATATAGCAGTGAATAAATAAACCGCAGCAGATACTTATGCTCTGTATCTATTATTATTATTATTATTATTATTAAAACGTTCTACTAACAGTTTAATGAATTATCATATTTTAAAGGAAAAAACACTGCGCACATAAAAATATTACCAGAATCTCGCTTAAACATTTGTAATTGTATGCTAATAATAATAATAATAATAATAATAATAATAATAATTCTCCCTTGTTAATAATGGATGGAGATTAAATCAGGGCAGGTGCTCTTCATCTCGTTTCGTAGCTCGTAGGTTGAAATGCAATAAGCTCCCGGTGTTTCATTTCTATCTTTTGTCCTGCACTAGCATGGGGTTCGAGCTGGAGGCCATCGGGACTCACTCTGTACTTGATGTACAGTCAATTGTCTAACGAGAAATAAACGGGGCTGGAACCCATAATTACTCTGACACTCACAGCTCCTCTCACACCCGCCCCGGGCGATAAACCACAGCCAAAACATACACCTAACAGAATAAAGACCAATGCAAGCGCGGGGGGGCTGGAAATATAGAGAAAAATCACAATAATCGTTTAAATCATTATCATAATCTTATTTGAAAGACACGGATATGGTGTGCGCTGTGGTGACATAAAAGCCATGCAGCTGATAGGAATAATATATAATGCAGCAGCGCACAGAAACTGTTGCTCCAGTAGTGTGAGTGATTCTCTCCCATGATGCTTGTGTCTCTGTCACAGAGAGAGAGAGAGAGAGAGAGGTGAACAGGGAGGAAAGTTTATCACTGTCTTGTCTTTTTGGCAGAAACAGGTCATTGGTTTCTACAGCACAAATGCCCCCTTCATCCACCCCCACCATCAGCACCGCCCCACGCTGTTGTCTTTTTGAAGATGCCGCCAGTATCTCTGAAGAACTAATCCATTTATCTAGTTTCATGAGTGCACTGGGTGAATACCTTCAACAATGGCCGGGTCCTGCTGGGAGCTGCGAGTCGGGGAGTCCAGGAGTCACACACATACACACTTGCCATACACCATGTTATGGTTTGACTACTCCGCTGTTCCTGCTTTCCAAAACAACAATGGAGGCTGAATGGGACGGATACCTTGGTCATCGTCTTTTCATCCTAGGAGCGATGGGTTGCTGTTGAACATGCCACCGGATGAGGCTGGGCCTCAGAGAGAGAGAGAGAGAGAGAGAGAGAGAGAGAGAGAGAGAGAGAGAGAGAGAGAGAGAGAGAGAGAGAGAGAGAGAGAGAGAGAGAGAGAGAGAGAGAGATAGGGACAACTAGTGAAGACTGCTGTGGCTTTTACAATCACTGTGTGCTGCAGTGAACACACAGATACATACTTCTTCCAATCATCCGGAAAAAGTGTCGGCGGTTACAGATTTACATTTGACAATTGTGAGTTTTTCAGTAGGCTATAATAAATAATGTACACTGGGAAAAAAATGGTGTAATATTTACTTTAAAACTATTTGTATTCACAAATTGCCAGTAAATTTAACAAAGAAACGGCTAGTAACACTGAATTAAACATGAAAATTTAAAGTAGGAAGGCTGAAATAGTATTTTCTTGTAAAATATATTCAAAATGTATTTTTCAATTAGAAACTTATATATATATATATATATATATTTTTTTACAGTTAGGCTATATAATATGTTGTATATAATATGTTTGTATTATATAATTTAGTTTAAACAGTGTATTTATTGAAATATTTTACATATACAAATAATAATTTTATTTGTAAAATAATAATCATAATTTTTATTTATTTTGTGAAAATTAGTTTGTGAGGACCGGAATAAATTATTATTGAATTGAATTGAATAATAATAATAATACACAATTTAACAACACCACCATCATTTATTATTATTATTATTAAATACTATGAATATAGACGAGGAAAAACATCACAATGCAGTTGGATTTCTTGGCATTCTTTGAAAATTCCAGAAAAATCCAACCATTCTAGAAGTATTTTGATATAAATTGTAGATATAAAACCTTTGATGCATGAATTATAAAATCAGAAAGAAGAAATATACATATATTCTTTGTAATTATTCTTTGTATTTTAAAACAAGAATATAATCATCCCAGTCTTTTTTTATATATATATAATTTTTATTTTCAGAGGTAGATAATCCACCACAGACATTTTGAATTTATGTTATCATAAACAAAAACCTAGAAACACATATAAAAGTACAGCCATGTAGAATTATGAGGAAGGGTCAAAGGTCATCGGTCATGTAACATCACACCTTTAATGATTAAAACGGTTTTCTAAATCTCAGTCCACTGCCGTTTAATCTTTTTTTTAGACACGTTCTGGAAATATTCACAGTGCGTTCCTTTGGATGCGTTTGGGTTTTTAAACTGTAAACACACATCAAATAAACAAACACACACTGTAAGAGACGACTAGTAGCTGAGATGTCACGCAGGCCGTTGTTCTTTCCAGTGCCTGCTGTATGTCTGCTTATAATGCACTTTTCCTGAAGCCCAACACAGACTCTCTGCCCCTTCCTTCCCCGAGGCTGCTATTGTCTTGTGCTGCACCTAATAAACAGCAGACAGCAGTTACAGAGCTTTATCCCTCCGCATGAAAATTTCCACAGAGACGGATAATAAAGTCAGACTTTCCTGCGATGCTTTCTGATGTGATGCCATTGTGGGTTTGGGTTAATTCCAGAGGTCTGTACAAAGAGGAGCGGATGTATCTGAAGTGTCACCCAGCAGCTGGGGCCCGGCTCTGTTATTCCCCTCCGCACATGTGCGCCGCAGAGCCTGATATCAGATCGGCTTCTCTAATCTGCATCGCGACCCATGTCGATTTTTCTCAAACCGGCCGTGGCGAATCGGGAACTAAAGCCACAGTTAGCAGACTGGCGTCCGCTCGCATGTTATTGGACGTGCGATGGCTGCCGGGGGGTTTGAAGCAGCCGTAGATGATGAATTAGTTTGACGCAGCAGATCAAATACTGATATGGTTGAGTATACATCAGCAAATGTGGACACAGTGGAGTCCGACCAGTTCCTTATTCCTGTTTGGCTCGGTGACCTGGAGGTGTTTGATGTTGCCCAACCCTGACAGCTGGCAAAAGACTCGTTAGCATTCAGGGTGTGATCGTACGGTACGACCCATGCTCCGTGACATCACGACACCAAAACAAACTCCTCATGTTTCTCAAGCAACTCCAACACAGCTGAGGGAAGAATTCACAGCGTTCTGACTGAACAATCACACAACAAGAGAACTAATGTTAGCATGTGGCTAAAAAATCGTTTCTGGAAGTAAAAATCTAATTAATTTACTCCATATTGGAATTTATTTTAAAGATCATTTTAAAGACAGACACACTTTGAGCTATGAGGTTGTTAATCCATAATATATGCTTTTATTGAAGCCATCAGTTCACATTATTTCAACCTAAATGTTCATGTTTACCAGTGGACTTCCTGGTGAAAAACTACATTTCCCATAATTCTGCACAACATCTCCACCAATCAGAGAATCAGAACAAGCAAATCACACTTTAGCGCCCACCCTCTAATGAAAATGACTCCGTAAATCAATATATGTAGAATATATTGTAGAATATAAATTAATTATTTGCTACTATTTAAATTAATAGCTTTACACTCTAAAAAATGCTGGGTTAAATACAACCCAGCGCTGGGTAAAATATGGACAAACCCAGTGGTTGGGTTGTTTTGACCCAGCGGTTGGGTTACTGCCCAGAAGTGTGGGTTAAACATTTAACCCCAATTAAACATTTAACTGGGTTGTATTTAACCCAGCATTTTTTCAATTTGAATATGTTATTGGCAATGAATCATAGGATTGTAGTTCACTAAAGCCAACTTGCATCTTCGTCTTTGCTTAAAATCAAAGCTTGTGATGCTGTGATTCACCTCGTAGCTGGTTTGTTTGGTTCATGGCTTATAACTCCAAAACAAAGACTTTTTTAAAAATCGCTTTTGGAAAAATGAATGGAAAAAAATACTTCCAGAACCAAAGCAAATGAGAAAGTGGATGAGCAATGTTACGCTCTATTTGCTTCCCTTCACATCTCTTGATTTCAGAAATGAATCAAGCCAAGCATCAACTAATGTGCATACTTTTTTTTTCTTCTTCTTCAAAATTCATAAGCTTAAGTGTTAAATCACATGTGGTGTTAATAAAGGTGTAATTTTTTGCTTAAAAAAAGTTGTGCTGTGACTCACCTCATAACTGGATGGTTAGCTCCATGGCTTATGACTCTTAAACAAAGACATTTAAAAAATTCCTTTTGGAAAAAACAAACAACTTCCAGAACTAAAGCAAATGAGAAAGTGGATGAGCAATGTTGGAAGAAATAAATCAAGCCAAGCATCACTACAACTGATGTACTACATACTTGTTTTTCCAAAATTCATAACCTTACAGTAAGTGTTAAAGGGTTAGTTCACCCAAAAATGAAAATTAGCCTGTGTTTTACTCACCCTCAAAGCATCCTATTTCATCCTATATCCTAACCCCGACTGGATTGGTCTGAAAGAAGAAAGTCATATACACCTAGCATGCTTTGAGGGTGAGTAAAACACAGGCTAATTTTCATTTTTGGGTGAACTAACCCTTTAAACGCCATCCTGCAGTGATTGTGATTCCTCAAAATCATGTGTGTTGTTGATGAAAGGTGTCCTGCTACTTTACTATGTGTTTTGATGCACAGTTTTCACCTGCTGGACCAGAAAACAGGTGAAAAAATCCCACAGATGCACACTGAATGACCGGGCCACATCTACAGATCCAAGCAAAGGCATAGCAACAAGCTAAAAACACTTAGGAACACGCTCCCAATGACACATTAGCATCATAATGAGTTTTTCTGCATTGGGAAGCACCACTAGTTGAACCAAGGACAGCAGGAACAGGACTGAAATAGCTCCACAATGAATAACGCTAATCGCTGTTGCAACCCTCAAAGCCAAAATGCAAGGTTCTCTTTTCAGTTTATCCCCACGATCAATGCTGCCAGATCAGATGCACGCGAAATCCTCCATATTTCTGGAGAGCACTCACATCAAAGTTTCAAAAATATATAGTCTCATCCTGAGGAAATGCCATCCTGGTTTCACTGCGATCTGGTGGCCACATCTGCCACCATTATTGTCCAGCATGTGGTCAACTCTCCTCTCCTTTCTTTATCCATCTCTTTTTCGGCTTGCTATCTGTTCCGCACCAATAATAGCTGAGCAGTCACTTAGTGTGAGTCATATTGTGCGGCTCGTCCCGCAGATAGAAGAAGATTTACGCGTACACTGACACGAATGCCACTAATGTCAGAGATTTGCTGAGAATGAGGAAATGATCAGATGTATATCTCAATACCCTGGCAACAATAAACTGCGAGGTTTGGGAAAGAAAGCGATGGATGGGTGGGGGTGATGGTTTAATAAACAGTAAGACATTACTTTGAACGCCGAGCCAGGGTACGATTCTAAAAGGCCCCCAGAAGATAAAGGACACAACACAATAAGTCAACCTATTGTTACTTCTTTTTACATTCCGTGTAAAGCAGAGGCCGGGACAGTGTTGAGCCGAGGGAATTATAAAAGAACATCTTGACACCGATCACCTCCAATAACACTATTATGTGAAAAACAAACCATGCATCATCACGACTGTAAAACGCTGAGATGGATTTTCACAGATCTGCATTCATCACTCTTATCAAGCGAGGATGCGTGTATCCATACTCTCTTTCTCAGCCTGCAAGTGGCATAATGTAGATTAATTTGAGTTTCTCTTTACATTGTCAGAATATATTTTCAGTCATTTTTGGTATTGCATGCTGTGCAATCTAGTCATATATCCAGCACCAGTAGCATCACAGACCTCTTACAATTTTTTAAATGTATTTATTTATTTTACTTTATTGTATTATATTGTATTATTTTGTATTGTGCTTTATTTTATTTATTACATTTTATTTTTAAGTATTATGATTTTTGTAATAATTATATATAATGATAATTCTTAGCAGCAGTCTAACACACACACAAAAAAAAAAAAAAAAAAAAATATATATATATATATATATAGCTTTATATAGACCAAGCAAATTGTATGATATCATGTACAATTTTGTATCGTATCATCATGCAATTTTTGTTGCATGGATTTTTTTTTCTTCAAAAAATAACTCAAAGATCAAATCAAAGCAAAGATCATGATTAGTTATATGAAATAATTTTCAATTAAGAGCATATGATCTGTGAAGGAGAATAAAATACCTATACTAACAGTGCAACCATAAAGTGAAGTTTGTAACAATAGAAAGATGTATATTTTTTGGAAGCTGTTTTCAAAATCCCCAGAAGGAAGAGAAGACATGTGCCCACTTTGTCCACCAGCTTCTAGTGTGCGTTTGACCGTGTTTAAAAAAAGAAAAAATGAAAGGTTGTCTGTCCTCGCCCAGATCACGGGACTGTCCTTCCCAGAGATTTCCATCAAGAGTCAGTGGGTCACCGTACTGCAATCTGTGTAGAGCGCCGCCCCTTTTAACTAAGATTAGTACGGTTCTGATGCAGCGAAGCCTTTAAAATATGTATCAAAGCTGTTGAAATGCCAGCAGTTGGTGTGTGGCAGGCAGGGGAGCGAAGGATTGGATGAAGAAGTCAACCCAACTTCCAAGTCTTCCCAGCAGGCCATTCCAGCCTGTTGTGTGCAGGCCCGACATCAATATCAGCCACTTCTCACTCTTTAAAAAAACAGGGCTGGGGCCGGGGATGGGGGGTCCGGAGCTGCTATCTGCCATCCATTGCCTCATTGTAAGGTCTGGCACATTGATTGCTTACCCTCCATCTCTCCTCAGGAAGCACTGCTGAGAAATCTTTAGGAGCTCCTGCGCCCATCAGCAATGCTTAAAAACCTGCCAGTTTAACAGCTGTGTGCGGCTCGGCCCGCGAGTGGAAGTGTGCGACTCACACCGTAGCGGGAGCCTTTCTTTACTGCCGCTGCTGCTGACGGTGTTAATTGGCTGGCTCTAAAGTGTGCTGTACCTGCCCTCGTCTAATCCCAGCACGGCTGGGGAAAGCAAACGTTTATCCAGCACCCTCCCCGTTTCTGCAATTCACTCCAACCGCTGCCCTCTCTGACCTTGTGAAGAAAATACAGGCCTGTTCCGATTGAGTATCAGCCCGAGTCCTCTGTTGTGTTACAGAATAAAAGCACCCAACCCCCCAATCCCTTCACCCCCGTCCTCCTCCTCCTCTTCTCTTTCTCCTCTGCTAATGTAGTTTCTGCCCTGGTGGGACACAGTACGGGAGGATGTGATTTCCTCTGTGCTCTGTTTTGACTTAGCATCAGGGTGGATTGTGGGTAAAGCCGTTGGTGTTTACCGGTCCCTCGGAGTAATCAAACGCTGTACTGGGTCTCTGCGTCGAGAGGTGCTCGAAATCAGTGGGGAATTTTGCTCAGATTTGTCTGATGTGTGAGAATGAGGGCGTCATCTGCCTAATTCACACCAAAATGAAGTGCACTTTAATTGGATAAATGGCACGAAATGGCTTTTAACTTAACAAAAAGATGGACCTTTTTCACATTTCCGGGTTTCTCAGCAGTGGAAGTCGTCATAGTTGGGTTAACTTGAAGAGCAGTAAATGGGAGAGTACCACAAATATATTTTTTTGCAAAAAAAAAAAAAAAAAAGAGTCATGATTTTCAATAAAAGGAAAAAATTGAGAGAGACTGATAACGGCAGTCAGAAGAGAGAACGATGTCAAATTTACCATCCCTCCCATAGACGCTGCATTAGAAACACCCTCACATTAGCGTGAACTAGTTTTTTTGTTATTTGATGCAAAGGTAATTTAATACAAAGAATAGTGTTATACAGTAAATGTACATACATTTAAAAAAAATACACCAAAATATACAGGAAGTGTTTGTCTTTTAAAAAAAGATCAGGCTACTATTACTATGTACAATTATGCAGTTAGTTGCATTTTGTAATTTGCATTCATCATTGTTTTCCCATGCATCTCAAAAAAAATTAAAATTTGGATTGCAACCCAAAAGTTGACAACCAAAAATTAGGAGAAGAATGCAAGCTCCAATGCATAGAAGACACAGCTTTACACCTACAACATTTAGATTTGTGAATGCAATTACCAAACATAATTATCTGCCTCTTTGATAATAAAATTTGTACAATTATTGTAAATAAATAAATATGATTTTGGTGCATACATTACACATTTAACCTTTAAGTTGCACAATAAGTGTAATTAAAAATCCAGATCTAGACAGGTGGAGCTGGGGAGGTGGAGGGTTTCAGAGGAACTCTGACCAGTTTACAGCAAAGCCTGAACCAGATTATTGATCTGCTGAGCAAGCGATTTATTTGACTGCAAACCTTGATTTTAAAACATGGGGCCTCATTTATAAAATGTTGCGCAGAAACCATCGTAAATTTGATCTTACGATCATTTCTAAGATATGCGTACGTGTGATTCATAGAATGAACGTACGAACAGAAATCACGCGCATGCGTCTCTTTCAGATGTGAAATCTATGAATCGCAAATGATCTTGAGCTTGCGCACAATTGACTGGTTTCAGCTCTCTGCCTTGTAAACGACTTCTAATTAATATCATTAACATATAAAAGATCACCAGTCATCATAGTTTATAACAGCGAGCTGCAAGAGCCGCTTATATTTTAAAAAACCTGCAATACTCTGACAATAAAAAGTGCGTACATCTGCTCAGACCCTGACGTGACGCTAAGCACTTTTCCACGTCAAAGACCATCTTTATAAATATGCGTATGCACGATTTAAGCGTACGCACACTCTAAGATCAAATCTGAGCGTATGCACGCTTTATAAATGAGGCCCTTGGTGTTGGAGGAGAGTTTTGCAGCAAATATATCAAACAGATTTTTGGGATGCATGCATAATTGTGCAATCATCGACTAACAAATCTTTACTTCAGCACAAAGTCTGTCAAACTGCAGATGCACCACAAAATCACAAAGCGATCGCTGTAAAAACGCAGAGCTTCATGCCACACAGTAGTGCAATCGATGGCAGCGGCCCAGTCGCGCAGGGTGGGACACGACAGTCAGGGAATCAGGTCACGTGACAGGCCACAAACCTGTCCATGAACCCTTCCACTCAGCAAATTCTCCTTATATGACAAATTGATTTATTATGAGTATATCCCATCCAGCAATTACTGCACACATGAAAGCTCCATAAAAACAAACCATCAGCACATACCAGCGGATGACATGTTCAGCCAGAGATAGCTGATGTGGAATGTAGACAATATCAAGAGGGGGAAAGACAAGGGGACCGGAGTGAGACGAGCCAAGCATAAGGTCTCCAGATGAGACCTGGTTAACCACAATCTACAGAGAAGAGACACACACCCTGCTGTCCTCTGGGTGCCTTCTTTGTCCACTCCAAAACAACTGTAAACATTAGTTCGGAAAAACCCTCAGCAGCCTGTAGCGATTACACTGCTACCAAAGGCGTGGCACGAGCAATTATCAATGCACAATATTTGGTTTGTAGGAGGACTTTTGGAAGAGCGTTTCTCAACTGTAATCTCACCAAAAGTTTGAACAGGAGTTCAGAAATGACTGGCTCTGTGTTCATTCGGAGGTTTAGCTAATCGTGCTGGAAACAGCCACAGGCTGGAACTTGCTACGTGTCCAGTTGGATCATCTTTGTGCATTTGTAAATGAAAATAAGTGCCTGTGCCATGCAATTGAGAGTGAAGGAAAGATCATAATGAAGTTTAGCTGCATGTGAACCATTAATAATATAATGATTATTAGAATAATAAAAATAATAGTTCACAGTGAAAATAAACCGGCATAGAAATAATTTTCACAAAGAAATAGTAAGTAACACTTTGAATAAAAACATGACATTTTGAAGTAGAATGACTGAAATAGTATTTTCTTGTAAATCATACTACAATAATGTTTGCTATATTTACAACCTTGAAATGTTATTTTATTTTTGTATTACAGTGCATTGATGTCCTTGACTCGTTTATACTATAAAATGAGTCAAGGACATCAATACTGTAAAATACATGTACATAAGCATGCTTGAGATACAGTATATTATTGAAAAACAATTGCATTGCATTTTCTTTAGGTATGCTAATTACTAATTCTGATACATGCATATAAGATTTGTATCCTATTAAAAAAAAACAAAAAAACAACAACAACAGTAAACAGTCCATTTAAAGTAGTTAAATAAAAATATGACACATCCTGTATTTGTTTCTAGAGCTGTGACAGTAGAAAAATTGATTCTGACAGCATTTTAAATAAACATTTATTTTATGCATGTATTTATTTATTTATTTAATACCAGGAACGACTTTCAAGACCTACTTTCATGCAAATACTGGCATCATTCGAACACAACCATGAAGTTTACATTCTGCAGGCCTCTCTTCAGGACGTGCTCAGTGAAACACAGCACATGCTACGTCCCGCATCCATCTCTCAAAGAATATTTGAATTAGTTTGAAGTCTAATTTGTTTTAGCTGCATATCAGTTCCACAATTGATTAGCTCTTTCTCCCAAACAAGGCAGGACAGGCTTGGTTTCACGCACACATGCTGGACAACATCAGTCAGTGCAAACATTGAGAGAAGCCATGCCTCTACATAATGACCTCTGGGGAGAGACACGGCAAACTCTGAGTAAATACACAAGCCTTCCCAACAAGCCGTGTGATTTAACCGCTCACATACTACCTCTACATGTGTCAGAAATGGGAAACCCTAGATTTATTTTTCTTGTGGTTTGTAGCCTTTCTCCATTCCTTCTGTTATAAACTGGTTAGGTAATCCTGGCCAGCAGTCGCAGATTCAGAACATGTGTTTGACTCGTTAAGTGTGTAGCGTGTCATCTTACTGCGGTCTCTAATGTGTCACACATTAACTCGTTTAGGTAAACCACCACTCCAGATATAAGGTTCGTGTTATACACTTCCCAAAGTGTGCTTATTTAAACTACTTTTAAACTCATTTATGTGTTTGTCTAGTCTTTATTTGCTTTAGATATCTAATGTGTTTAATATTAAAAAGCATGGTTGCATTTGCATGATTGTTCTCTATATTTACCTACCATAAACTAATGTGCTCACGTTTTGTTCCTGTGATGATGGATTTCCTGTTGAAACAGGAAGTTGGGCTTGGATTTATTAAAGGTTATGCTATTTTAAAATAACCAATAACTTTTTTTTGCTCTCCAGAGGCAGGTGCTGTTAGGAGAAGAGTATGTTGTCATTCTGAGCATTTGATTAGATGAAGATTCAAATTAAGTCATCAAAATAGGTTAAATTGTACCAGAATGATCTGCGTCTGGTGGCTACGCTTGCAAAATATCAATTCATGTCCTGTTTGTGAATGTTTTTGGATTGTTTTTCCTACCATAGAGAGAAACAACAGAATTTGAATTGTGCATTCACACTAAAAGTTAGTTTTGTTAACTTTTAGGAGGACGTTAGCCTATAGATTAGCAGACATGACCTATAAGCCACAAAACTCATTTCATGAGGCCTTAAAAACACAACAATGATGAAAATACAGTTCTCGTGAGAAGTACATACCTGTAAAAATAGTACATATTGCAGAAGTAATATACTGTAAACCAATATAATTAGTGCGAACTGAATGTGTTTTTGGACACTTAACTGCATTATTTGCAATTAAATGAAAATATATTATAGTTTAAATTTCTGTTAAATGCAGTTGTTTTTGACCCACTTAAGTAGGAATGTTTTTCATAATTCATATTTTTTTCAATTTCATAATGACTTCTATTGTCTTTGAAATATGGTTAATGTGTTGCTGCTGAATGTACTGATAAGCATTTATGATAAACTAAAATAAACTGTAATAACACTTCTAGTCAAAGTTGTATGTCATGAATTTAAATATATTTGTCATTATGCATTGATAATGATGAAGTTGCAATTTAATACAATTAAAATATAATTACTTTAAATTTTGAATGACACACAATTCAATTATAATCAAGTACTTTGCATGTGCTGTAGTTAGTGTACTTCTATAAATCTTTAGATTATTAAAACATGCTTTGAAACGTATTTTAAAGTAAATATTTGAACTTAACATTATTGTGACCTTATTTAAAAGTGTGTTAAGTAACAGTCATGAAAGTGTTTCTAATTAAGTTCATTAAAGTGGCCTTTTATTTCATTAATGTTATATTATCTGAAAGTACAATTATTTAAACAATATACTTACAAAATGTGAAGTACACTACAAATGCAATTAAGTGCACTTATTTTTCATAAACCTAAATCAAGTTTGGCTGGAAAACACTCAAAACAGTCTGAGCATGAACTCATACTCATGTCGACTTAAAACTCAGACCAGCGGTTTATTATGTTTGCTGGTGTGTATATAGAAACATATCATGTTTAATGATGGAATTTGTCGTTAATATTTACAAAAACTATAGACACTGATTATTGGATCATGTAAAGTCACTGCTGGAGGGCAAATTAATTTGGCATGTATTTGAGTAAAGTCAACAGCTGAACACTCAAAATAAGCCCAGCACTGTTATCTCTGCTGCGTTACTGTAACACTCACAGTACAGTCTGAGAGCAAACAATCACATCACAAGTTTCCATGAAATAATGATGTCAGTGCACCCCACTGTTTGATGATTCCTGCGCGGTTCGAGAAATATGACGGCCCCCCGACTACATGAAGACGCATTACGGGACGGCGCTTCCCTCTCGAGGGGCCCGCTCAATCTTTGTTCATATAAATTGAGAATAGGGCTTTATTAGAGTGCATCTATTTTTGTTAGCCAGACACAAACAAGCACACACACTCAACAACATGCCTCAGTTCTGAGGCTGAACGGGGGGCAGCGAGGGAGAGATGGAGGAGGAGTCGCTTCCCATGGTGTCCTTGCAGACCGGGCCTTTGTGTAAGTAAAAGAGCGGCCCCAATCTGACTCATTCTGTGCCTCAATCCTGATTCATTCAGTTCAGACACAGAGCCGGAGCGACCGATCCCTGCAATACATGTGACAGCGACTGCACAACAGCTCTGCTTAAATAACTCTGATCGACAGTAACACTTCAATTATATGTTGCATGCACATAGTAATGCCATTTCATAGAAATCTCATATTTCATGCACATGAAATTATAATTTACTGGTTCTCATGTAGGCTACAGGGACAAAACAGGCTACAGAAATGAAAAGTTTGTGTTTATTGACTTATATTTTGGATGGAACAAAATTCCATTATTTGAGCAAGTAAATAAATAAACTTTTCAAAACTCTGTTATTGCCGAAATTCACTATGGTAAGCCTAGAAACTGCATAACTGATGTAATTAAAAAATAAAAATGCAATTATACATTTTGACCACATGTGGCGATATACAGGCCAGAGTTCTGTGGTGCAGCTTTTAATGAAGTCATTTTGTTTTCCATTGTTAGCTAGCAACTAATGGGGCTTACCTAAATAATAATATTAATAATAATAATTAAACAATAAATAAAAACAAATAAACAAACTATGGAGGTCCTAAATATGGAGGTTCTTCAAAATGAAGGCTGAATATGGTTTTAATTGCTTCCATGGATTTCTGTTTAGTTTTTTAGTTGTTTTCTCCAATTAACAAAATATATAGTAATATATAGTTTTATATATTTGTTTTTTATCCGCACAAAGGACTGAGTTATGTTTTGAGGAAGTGGTTTTTGACATTGTGCGAATTGTAATGTCATAATCATTAATAAATGCATTAAATTAAATTAAAATGGTATGTTTCTAAAATGTTAAATGAATGTTATTAATGTTAGTAAATTATAAAATGTGATTAAATCGTATTCAATTATAACTGTTAGTAAATTATAAAATGTTTCACTGTTACATTGTCATATGTAAGATTATTTTTGCATATGTATAACTATAGTTGATTGCGGATGGTGACACAGACTTCAGCTGAGCATACGCTCCATTAATAACGCCGGCACATTAGTAATGCTGTGAATATAAACTCACGGCTTCTTTTGGGCTGCTCTCTGTCCTGTTTCTCCTTCCTGTGCTAGTGATCATTCATCTCCTGTCTTCATATCTCCAAAACAAAGCAGCAGCAGCCTCTCTCTCTCTCTCTCTCTCTCTCTCTCTCTCTCTCTCTCTCTCTCTCTCTCTCTCTCTGTGTGTCTCTCTCTCTCTCTCTCTCTCTCTCTCTCTCTCTCTCTCTCTCTCTCTCTCTGTGCAGTTGCTAATGGGCTGAATGATTAAAAACAAACTGGCCTCCATGTGCTGCAATGAAGGGACACGAGAGCGTGATCTATGGCCCACATGTGCACCATCGACGGCACCCTTGAAGGAGTTTTTGGAGAGGTCATACGCAGGTCCTTCTGCACTGATCTGATCTGATCTGATCATCTGGGGTCCAGCACACGACACACAGACCCGGATCCGTTCAGAGCTTCTGTGAAGACCGGTCTGATCAGGATGCTGCTTTAGACAGTGTTTCCTGAAATAATTCTTACTGATGTTTTTTCCCCTCCTCTCAGACTCATATGTGCACATATCATTTCTATGAAAAGCACATCCTGAAAGAGCAAATGACTAGATGCTGATTAAATGATCATTTGTCTGAGTTTAAACACTTTGTTGATTTAAAGGTGGTGTGTATAATTATTTTTGATGTTAAAGTGCGGTTTGTTTGATCATCACGAGCAGCCCGATACAGCAGCACTGACTGTGAGTTTGGGGCGGGGCCATCAGTTTGTCTGACCAATGACAGACAGGGGGTGTGGTCAAGAAGTCACACACCTCACTTGTTATTTCATCATATTAAACTGAAGCAAGCACTTGTGTATTATGGTTTGGATAACTTTTTTGTTTTGTTTTGCTTTTTTTTAAATAATAATAATAATAAATGTACTGTAAACATCCAAAAGGTATAGGTATTTTATTTTATTTTATTTTATTTTATTTCATTATTTTTATTTATTTTTTTATTTTATTTTATTTTATTTTATTTTATTTTATTTTATTATTTTATTTTATTTTATTTTATTTTATTTTATTTTATTATTTTTTTTTATTTTATTTTATTTTATTTTATTTTTTTTTTTTTATTTTATTATTTTATTTTATTTTATTGCTAAATCTATTTGCTAAATTGGAATAACTTAGCCAAAGCTGAATAGAACATACACAATAAAATATAACTATATCTGACTACTATATATATATATATAATTTTCAAAAGGTTTCTAGCTGTTTCGTTCTGTAATATGTTAATTATTAGGCAGTAAGTGTTTCAATTAACTTGAAGCGAGGTTCTTTCTCCTATTTTCTACATTTGAAAAGCATTCTGAACACTTCAGGCCAGACATCATTTTACTTTTTGCTATTTTAACGATTCTCGCATGTTTAAACGCCTGCCTTTCAGAGAGAAAACAGAAAAGTTTTCTTTGCAATAGACTCTTGAGTGATCAGAACAAATAAATAAAAGAGAAAGTGAAATGCATTTGAAGAAGAGCGAGGTGTAGATTTAACTTCCAGTCCTGGCCAGTCTTCTTATGTTTTTGTGAGAAATCAAAGCCTCTTTGTGGGGATGCATTTAATCCTTTTTCTGGCACATAAAGGATGTACCTTTAAACTGTCTTTCAGTCCAGTGACAACCATGCAAATTTGTGTGAGGTAGGATGCCATCTCATTGACACTGTTTGTTGGAGGAACACAGCGGAGGGGAAAGGTCCCGTCTCCAGCATTCCTCCGAGAGCGGAGCAGAGGAATTGTCAAAAGCTTGTTATTTACCATTAGTTTCTAGCATTCCCGCCTCCCTCCACCCCCTATAGCTGCCAAGCTAATTCAATCGTTTGGGGTAATCTCTCCGTCCCCATGGGAGGTTTGTGCCGCCTTTTCTTGCCTTTTTTGTCTTTTTATTTTTTTTTGAAGGCAGCAAGAGACCTGACCCAGTTTGAATTGAAATTCCCTCTCTATTTGAGTTGACTAACAAACATACATGCAGTGAATGTGCTTCACGAGCTCCAGCGATCATGTGGATGTTTTTATATTAATGTGTTTATAGGTGTTTGGTGTCAGGATGTAGAAACTAACCTCATCCATTCAGGAAAGAGCAACTACACTCTATTACTGGAGCATCTGCCTTCATTATAGTGACTCTAGCTGAAGGCATTGATTTATTTATTTAAATATTATTTTCTCACTTTTGTTCTTATATGCTATATTCTTGTAAATCTATCCTTTAGTTTTGATTATGCTACAATACTTGTCAAATACAAAGGTTAAAAAAAAATAATAAAAAATAAAAAAATAAATAGTGAGACATATATGACCACTTCCATATGGTTATTCATTATTCCTGTATCTATGAAACTACTTTGAATAATTGGCCTTTTTTTGTTCATATAAATTGAATACATTTTTTTTTTTTTTAACAATTTCTAATACTAAACTTAAGCAATAAGATATTGCTTCTTATTATTTTTCCTACTTGGTGATTCTTAAATTATTACATTTTATTAAATTATTTTCACATTTCAATATTTGAGTACTTTTTTTGGTCAAACATGACTCCGATTTGACAGCATTATTATTATTATAATTATGAGTATCAAAAAGTAAATATTATGTCAAACATGATTTTATACCTGGAATAATGTTTTATTATTTTTTAAAAATGCTATTATTATTATTATTATTACTATTATGAGTATCAAAAGGTAAATATTATGTCAAACATGATTTTATACCTGGAATAATGTTTTATTATTTAACTACTATTATGAGTATCAAAAGGTAAATATTATGTCAAACATGATTTTATACCTGGAATAATGTTTTATTATTTAACAAAAAAATCTATTATTATTATTATTATTATTATTATTATTATTATTATTATTATGAGTATAAGTATCAAAAATTAAATATTATGTCAAACATGATTTTATACCTGGAATAGTGTTTTATTATTTAAAAAATGCTATTATTATTATTATTATTACTACTACTACTATTAGTATTACTACTATTATTATTATTATTGGTGTTTTTGTTGTTATTACTGCCTTATAATAATCTTCAAGTGTCAATTGAATTGCTTCACTGAGTAAATATGGAAATAATTACATTATTCAATGCACATTTTTCCACATCCAGTGTGTTTGTGTTGCATCGTCTCCCAACAGCATCTGAACAAATGATTTCTATTATCCTCACTTCCACGGGGAGTTTAACTGCTCCACCTGACGAATGCTTCACATCAGGCGGATTGGGAAGAGAAAGAGAGAAAGAAAAAGACAGACAGTGACAATTAATGCTGAAGTGTTGATGACTGAGCCGGCTTTGCCCCGGGACGGTTTGAGCTCAGAGGAAGGTGTCTTCTTACTCTCTCTGTCTTCTTTATTTAGAAGGTCATCAGCAGGACATTTCAGAGCAGGCGTGTAATAGAAAGACGACACGGAGTCTGCGATTTGTCACCACTCCTTCCAGATAATTGAAAGCATCCCAATCGTAATTAGTGATTGCCATTGGTTGGTTTGGTGGGACGGCGAGGAGAGAACAAATAACACTGGTGCTGAAAGAAAGACTGATGCACTCCATATTTACTGAGGTCTCAGATCAATCATCATCAGCTGTCTCGTGAAGAGCCCTTCCCTTCATGTGCACTGGCTTTTTATTCATCAATCAGGGATTTGTTTTTAATCTAGTACTCCATTTAAAGTCATGGTAACACTTTAGTATAGCGACCAACTCTCACTGTTAACTACTTGCTCATTAGCCTACACTCTAAAAAATAATGGGTTGTTTCAACCCAACTTTGGGTCAAATATGGACTAACCCAGCTGTTGGGTTACATTTTTACATTCAATTTTTAACCCAAAAGTTGGGTTAGTCCATATTTGACCCAAAGTTGGGTTGAAACAACCCAGTATTTTTTAGAGTGTATTATTAACATATTGGCTGTTTATTAGTACTTATAAAGCACATATTCTGCATGACCTTATTCTACATCCCTAATCCAACCCAATTCCTGAACTTAACAACTACTGCACTAACTATTAATAAACAGCAAATTAGGAGTTACTGAGGCAAAAGTTGTAGTATATGGTTTGTTAATAGCAAGAATTGGACCTTAAAATAAAGTGTGACCGAAGTCATCTCTTCCCTGTGCTGAGATATTTCCATCTGAAGTGAGGTGGAAAGGCTCGTAGCCAATAACCTTTAACTTATGTCAGAGTCATGGACATGTAGTCGCTCTTTAGAGACAGATGGAATTCTCATTCTTCTAGAGAGCTTTTGATTGGACAACTATCTGGATATGCAAATGAGCACAAGATTTTTTACACATCATTTTATTGGTCCTGTTCCATGGAAGAAAAATAAATGTTAAATTTGTGCACAATACTGTTCATTTTTTTTTTTTTAAGTGCCCCAATTATGGATTTTTGAAAATGATCTTTCATGCAGTGTGTAACACAGCTCTAAGTGAATGAAAACATCCTGCAAAGTTTTAAATCTGAAAGTGCACCGTGTATAAAGTTATTGTCTCTCAAAAGAAAGAGTCGTTTTTAAAACGAATCCCAAGCCGTTGAAGTCAGCATGAAACATTAGCATATTGCCGCCCACTTGTTGGTGTTTTCTCATTGGTCTTAATGAAAATGCAAATTCATTCTTTGCCACTAGGTGCCGCTTTTGGAGCGTTAAAATAGCTGTTTCCCCGGTAACACTGTACACAAAGCAGCACTGTGCTCACAAACACTGCTTTATATGAAATCCACCAATCAGAGCAGATTAGCGTCACGCACAGGAGGGGTTTGGAAAAATGAATCGTTGAGCGAATCGTTTGGGAGTCATTGAGCAAATAAGGTAAAAGTAAATGCATATTATAAGACAATGAAAGTGTTTTTTGATCTTGCATGCATGTCAACCTGTTGTTAGGGATCCCAAAACAAAATATGTTCGTTTCATTACCCATAATAGGGGCACTTTAAAGAAATTGATACTTCTATTCATCAAGGATGCATTGAACCGATCAAAAGTGACAGTAAAGACATTTAAAATGTTACAAAATATTTCTATTTCAAATAAATGATGTTCTTTTTTACTTTTTATTCATCTGTGAATCCTGAAAATAAAATGTATCACGGTTTCCACAAAAATATTGTGCAGCACAACTGTTTTCAACATTGATAATAATCAGAAATGTTTCTTGAGCAGCAAATCATTGTTACATGTCTGTTTTCCCTTGTGACCTAGTTTTCCCCCGTTCTGTTTAATTAGTCATTGTGTTCACCTCTTCGGTCCTCATTATCTGCCCTTTATAAGTTCCTGCCTTTTGAGTTTGAGTTTGAGTTTGTCGGTTATTATTTCATGTATACACGTGTTTGTGCAGTATTACTCCTTGTATCTACTCCGTGGATTGTATATTAAAGACTGTTTAATTGTTCTTCTTCCTCTTCGTGCGCTTTTTTCAGCACCGCACGTAACAGAATAACCGACCTAAAACAGAGAAGTATAGCGGCGTGTTTTTCTCTCGTTTTATTTCCCGTTTTTTGTCAGTTTTTATTTTATGGATGATCCTGCAGTCCTCGTCCTCCTGCTGAAGCAGGGGGATCGCTCTCTCGAGGACCACACCGAGGATTTCGTGTTCCTGGCCAATTACACGAGCTACCCGGACAGCTGCCTCTGCTCGTTTTATCAAACTGGACTGAACACCTCCACACGAGCGCAGTTGTCCGGGGACGGTCCTCGAGAGAGCCTCGCCGCATTCATTGAGTGGGTGCTGGTTTCCTGCAACTCGCAACTCACGGTGGACATCGTGGATGATGACACCAGCCCCACTCGAGACCCAGAGCCCAGTCAGCTACCACCCCGCAGCGCGGAGCTGACTGAGCCCACCGCAGACAGAGAGCCAGAGCCTGCCGCGGTCGTTGAGCCATCGCCATCAGGAGCGACAGAGCTGCCGATCGTCCCCGAGCCCCAAGTGTCTGACCAGGTGCGAGAGCCGACAGTTCAAGCGACGGTGGATGCAGCTGTGGAGATCGCGGGGGCTATGGAATGCCCCGCCCACGGCGCCACCGCTGAGGGTGAGCATAAACTGGACCTGGGAGACCTCATAGACTTCCACTCTGACACACTCATCCTTCAGCCATCTCCTGAGTTAAATGCCTGGGAATATATCCCACCCAACCTCCCTGGTTCCTGTTTCTACACCTTCATCGCTGGATTCCGTCAGCCTCTCTGCTCGCCCTCAGCTCACCATCTGTGGCGTGGGCTCGCCGCTGGTCTGCCGATCTCCAGCTCCGTTGGCGTTGAGTCTGAAGGATCCCTCGACTCCGCCCTCAGCCTCTGAGACCCAGACTCCGCCTCGGTCCTGCGACCCAGCGGCTCCACCTTGGCTTCCAGCTCCCTCGTCTCCACCGGAGCCCGTCAGTCCACCAGCTCCACCGGGCTCCCTCGTCCCTCCGGCTCCGCCTTGGTCAGTCGTCCCCCTACCTCCACCTCGGGACTACAGTCCTCTGGCTACACCACGTCCCTTCATCCCTCTGGCTCCGTTGGGCTCCTCCTTCCCTCCAGCTCCACCTCAGTCCTCTGTCGCTCTGGCTCCGCCGCGGCCTTCCGGAGCTCCGCCTTCACCTCGGTCGCCGAAGCCTCCGGCTCCACCTTGGCCCTCCGGATCCTCGGCTTCACCCCGGCTCTTCAGCTCTCTGTCACCGCCTCGGGCTCCACCACCACCTGCTCCGCCGCCGTTGGTCGGCCCCATGGAGTCGGCAGTCACTCCTCCATCATGGCTCCTCCCTCCGTCGGCTCCTCCATGGGCCACCATCGTGACTGTGGCCTGGGTCTTCATCTGGCTCCTCCTGCTCCTGGCTTCCCCTTGGCTCCTCCCACCCTCCACTCCCCCATGGACTTTTATGTTGTTCTGTGTGTGGCTTGTCCGTTCTCCTGCTCCACTCCCTCCTCCAGAGCCCCCACCCTCCCTCCTCAGTTGGATTGTTACGGCGCGAGGACGCGCCTTTCCGGGAGGGGGCGAACTGTTACATGTCTGTTTTCCCTTGTGACCTAGTTTTCCCCCGTTCTGTTTAATTAGTCATTGTGTTCACCTGTTCGGTCCTCATTATCTGCCCTTTATAAGTTCCTGCCTTTTGAGTTTGAGTTTGAGTTTGTCGGTTATTATTTCATGTATACGTGTTTGTGCAGTATTACTCCTTGTATCTACTCCGTGGATTGTATATTAAAGACTGTTTAATTGTTCTTCTTCCTCGTCGTGCGCTTTGTTCAGCACCGCACGTAACAATCATCATATTATTATGATTTCTGAAGATCATGTGACACTGAAGACTGGAGTAATGATGCTGAAAATACAGCTTTGATCACAGAAATAAATTACATTTTAACACATATTCACATAGAAAACAGCTTTTTAAATTATAACAATATTTAACTGTTTTTACAGTATTTTTGATCAAATAAATGAAGCCTTGCGGGGCAGAAGAGACTTTTTAAAATTCTAACTGACCCCAAACTGATAAACAATATGCACATAAAATTGGAAGAAAAACACAATTGTCATTCCACAAATCCTAATAGTCTCATTTTGGTTTTGCATTGTATATTTAATTGCTCTGCATATAAGAAAGTGTCATGCAACTCACAACTCCACTGGACGTGTATCAAGAGCTATGAAATCAGATGATGATCATTACATGTGTCTCCTCACACAGACAAACCCTTGAACCGATCCAGCTCTACAGCGACATTAACTGCTCTCACACAGGAGAGCGTCTGCGAGAGGACGATGAGTTCAGACGGGTCTGAAGGACAGTACACAGAGAACCTGATGAAATTTGAGCTCCTTCTGCTCCTCGGTGTAGTTCTCCGTGACCTCTCTCTCCCCGGGTCGCACTGAGCTGTCGAAAACTTGGCAAAAACAAAGACTAAAGACAAGTTCTGTGGTGTGGATCCACAACACA